>OX596006.1:39125732-39573622 GCA_951394115.2 Drosophila phalerata
TGGAACTTTCCAAGCAGTGATTGGAAATGTCCATGCTGGAAGTTTTCCAAGCTTTTAATAAAATTATTTTTGGTTTTTACTACAGCAAATTCTCTTGATTTTTTAAGTAATGCAATTCTCTTTTGTGTCGCATTCTTAAACGTTGTGCTGAGCAAATAAATGTGGTATAAAGTGTCATTTTTTACAATTAAATTGTTTGTCTATGGAAATGTCTTATAGAATTCTACATTCAGTTTAGAACTGATTAACAACTTCTAGAGCATTTTTTAGATGCCAGTTGCAGTTTGTTGCGTTCTTTCTACTTCATTTCTGCCCCTGTAAATCCATTTTACTCATTTGCTCATTTCCTCATTTGTGTAACCCATGTCACATACCTGACGGCCCTTCTTTTTTAATTACGCATATTGCGGCAAAGCTAAAAAATCTGTAATCCTGAAAAATGCCTCAACAAGAACGGTTGAGGATGGGAAAGGTAATGGAGAAGGAGAAGGAGAAGGGGAGAGAGTTAGGACCAAAGCAAAGGCAAAAGTAAAGGCAAAGGCAAGTCTGACTGGCACTCGAGTCGTGCAAATCCAAACGGAAATATGCGCAAATTAAGCCGTTTGTTATTTACGGAAATTATAAAACGCGTCAAGTGCGCCCAAGTTGCCGTTACCGTTACCGTTGCCGTTGCCGTTGCCGTTACCTCTGCCACAAATTCAACCCCATGGCGCCCAACGTGCCCCAAAACGCATGCGGATGCGCAACCCTTGGCAAAATGGCAAATGGCAAATGGCAAATGGCGGAGCTGCGGCCTCGACAGCGAAACAAATAAATGCTGCTGTCGAGTCAAAAAAGCCTCAACCCAAAAAAATGGCATAGTCAATGCAAGAAAATGTCATGAATGCGATTTGCTTGCCAGCGGCTTCGAGAGAGGGAGGGGGTAAGAGAGTGTGGGCGATGGAGAAGAGGGGTTGGGGGTTGTCTGCCACTTGAATGCCATGTGAATGGCTGTGGAGTGACTCGACGACTGGATAGCCTGGCTAAGATGGCTGCCAGGCCAAAAGCCACTCTCGTCGAGCGCATACTTAAGCGGTAATGCAGCGCCATGCAATTTTTACAAGCTTCAATACCTAGGCAAAAGAACACCCCACTCCCCCAACCCCCAAACACACACACACCTTATCCTCCCAAGCAACCCCCTCTCCCTTCCCACTTACCCCCTATAGTAGTTGTCGCTCTAGAACGACAAGTGTGTAGCATAGTTTTGTGTAAAGCAATGCAAAATATTGGGACAGTTTAAAAATTATTTTTTTTTTATAAATTAGCCTTAAAATGCTGAAAATTTCATAAAAATAAAATAAGAATAAATTTGTTACACTGTGTGCAACTAATGAAAAAAGTTGTTCTCAATCTACACTGAAAACTTTGTTAAGATCGCATAATAAATATACAAATTATTTATAAGCCTATACATAGAAAGAAAATAAATACTTTTTATAGTACTGTTTTGCTGGGGCTGAAAATTTCATCACAATCGGCTAATAAACAAAGTTGTTATAAATCCAACGGGTATTGACTATACATAGTCTGGAACTAAAGAGAAAAATTAGCAGTCGAATAAATTAGAAGAAGAACTGTTATAATACAAAGCGCGTTTAAATTTAAAAATAATCGGTATTGAAATCAATTCCAAATATATTAATTACATTAAATTTTTAGTGGTTTAGAATATTCTTAAAACGAACATGAAATTTTTGATTCATGTTCGGATTTTCCCTATGAAACTTTTTTAGTTGAATTAATATTCTGGGGTTATTTGTCCAGCTTAAAGCTTAATTTTAATTTTAAAATGAGACTGATTTTTTCTTCATTTAAAGACTTGAAGCAGGGTTACCTCTATTGAAATCAATCCCGAATTTAAAAATTCCAACAAAATTTCGGTGGTTGTGAATTTTCTAAAACCAATTACGAAATATTCTAATTAAGTTCGGATTTTCATTATACAAATTTTTGAGTTAATTTAATATTTTTGGGTTATTCCTTCATTTGAATGCTAATATATTTAAAAAAATTATTAATTTAAACATAAGAGTGATTGTTTCTTATGCTAGGCTTTTTGAAGACTTTAAACAGGGTTTCCCCAAAACGAGCACACTCGACTATCGTCTTCTTACTTGTGTTTGACTTGCATTTAGCGCAGCTCCAACGACAGCGACAACGACAGCGACCACGACGACATCGAATGATGATGATGATGATGTTGTTGGTGGCACAGCTGCCTCTGTTGCTGCCACATGATGTAGCAGAGTCGGCCCAGACATGCCCCATTTCATGATGCTTGTATTTGTTGTTTGTTGTATCTTTGGCTTGCTGCATGCAAATGCCACGTTGATTTGATTTTGCCAATAAAGTAAGCTGTCACAGTCAGCACTTTTGTAACCTTCCCTCTTGCAATCCCCTTGCCCCTTGGTTATACAAAGTCTGCCATCCATTTGCTTTAACTGTGTTGCTTTTGTTACAACCCACCCACCAGCCCCTTTCTCCCCCATCCACCGTGCAACCTGGTCTGATCCATTCCGTTGCCATTGTTGCCTCTCTAGGCAGCGTCTGATTATGCCGCAATTTTCTAAGTGCTGCGGCCTCCGACCCGACAAAATACGTGCAACTGCCCCCAAAAATGCCGAGCAAAATAATTTGTGATTGAGGTCCAGTTACATGTTGTTGCCAGCAGGAACTAAAACTCCTCATCTTTCCCCCTTTTCCCCCTTTTCCTCCTCCTGCCACATTGTTGTGCGATTTGAGTGTCACTAATTGGGCGTTGGCAAAAAGTTGCAAATAGTTTGTTTGCCCGGCGACGACGAATTTTGGAGTGGCCAACGACTGGAAGCAGGACTTAATAGGAACACAGCAGAGTAGAGCTCATTATGGGAAATTCTGAAAGGATAGAAAGACAGTCCTTGTTTACTCTATTTCATTATTTCTCTGCTTCAGTCTCGTGAAAAGAAACAACCCTATAAAGCATCTCTTAAAAGTTTAAAAAATTTTTAATTTGAGTTTCATTTGTAAATGAAGAACATTGGATATATTCCCATATATTATGGTCCAGAACTCATACTTATAATACTGAAAACAAGAATACAGAAGTGATAATATTATAACAGTTTCAACATTATCAGACCTGTTCCGGTTTTCACTTTCGACAGAATTGGTCGGAAGTGAAAATCTTTAGCCTGTTTTTGATTTATTTCTTGTATTTTTTGAGTTGGTAAATTTATGTCCAATAAAGTCGTTAAATATAATTTTAAAATGTTTAACCAAACTGCAACGTGAAAAATTACATTTTTTTAAATCCGATAAATGAGGAAGTGAAAATCGGAACAGGCCTGAATAACAGCTTTTTTTGTTGAATTACATAAATTTATTTAAGATCTGTCATTTTACTTGAAAGCTTGTTTGGAGAAACGTTTTCAGTTTGTCCTGAAAATTATTTAAAATACTCAAGATTGATATTCGGAATTTTCTTAAAAAATAATTATAGTTTAATATTTACAAAAACTTGAAGCAACTAATATATTTCAATAAATTAACTTACTACAGATTCCAAGACAAGGATTGAAAAATTTAGTAAATTGTTTGGCTTAAGAATAATTATGTATTTTTATAATTTTACCAATACCGATTATTAAAAAAAATTATTACAATTATTTCACCACGTTTTATGGACATTAACTGCATACAAGTCAAATTAATAGGCACATATTTATAAGGTTTATCTGACACTCTACAATAAATTTGAGCTATAATAAACTTAATTTGTTTTCTTTTCCTATGAAAGAAACAAAGAATTGAAATAATATTAGTTTTAAAGTAAAATAAATGATTGAAAAGTTAGCAGCATTTTGAATGCATCAAATGATTTGCATAACATATTTCGAAAATGTGTGCTTAAAATTATTGCAGCTATATAGTGTACTGGAATATGTCAAGAACTCAGCTAATTTGATGGTCAATTAACGCTAAAATAACCTCGAGGGGGTTGTGCAGAGGAGGGGGGGGGGGGGGGTTTGGGGGAAAGTGGTGTTATAAGAGGATAGAGAAGGGGGGAGGGGCACAAATGAGACGCCCGTTGAGTCAGCAACAAAATCTGTGCCTCAATTATCAACGCAAGCATTCACTTGAATTAACCGCAGACACACACACACACACACACACACACATCTGTTAAGCAAGTGTGTGTGTGTATATTAATTGGCGTCCTGCCACCCAAAATGCCAGGACAAAACGCATTTTGGAGTTACGACGCTAACAAAGTGCGGCAGGAAATGCGCTCAAAAATTCATGAGGCACTTTTCAAATTTGTCTTAAGCACCGGAAATACAAATACAAACTCAAGTATGTATATATATATATGTGTGTGTGGGGGTGTGTGTGTGCGTGTTTATGCTTGCATACATACATATGTAAGTTGAGGATGCTTGGCGTCAAAGCTGTCCGAATTGGTCATACAATATGCATGAAGGTACAGTCAATACTCGCATTGTTAATACACTACACAGCAAAAAATGAGATTCTTTAAATAATTAAGCATAACAATTTTGACATTTTTTACATTTAGGCATAAAAAATAATATTTTTATTCGCCCAATAGGCATTAAATCGGAAAATAAGTTATAAATATTTGATTGATGAAATCTTTGAATTTTTTAAGTAATCAAGTTTAAAATTTTTGAATATTTTGATGTCACTTTTTACATTTAGGTATAAAAAAATATATGATAAAATTTCTAATTTTTTGATGACATTTTTTACATTTAGGCATACAAAATAATATTTTTATTCGCACAATTGACATTAAAATCGGAAAATAAGTAATAAATATTTGATTGATGAAAGCTTTGAATTTTTTAAGTAATCAAGTTTAAAATTTTTGAATATTTTGTTGACACTTTTTACATTTAGGTATAAAAAATAAAAATGATAATTCAAATTCTAGAAATTAAAATGGGAAAATAGTGAAAATAATTAGATTTTATGATAAACTGTACTTGATTTAAGTATTTCGTGCTTTGAGATCCTTAAACTTTAGAAATGGTTTGGGTTTAATTTTATGTCGCAAATCCGTATATATTATTTTGCTTTTGTCCAACTGTACTTTTTGGACCCTCCACCTTTCGACCTGTTGGACATCTTTCATATTTCCTTTTCGACTGTCACTTGCAATGTGCGACAAATCCTGATCCTGTCGACGTCCCGCAGGACTTATCGTTCGGTCTTGCCTTGTGTAAATGTAAATTAAACGTCTCATTTCCGTTGATGGCGCAAAACGTCGACCCACAGGCAACACGAACCACATCATGCACCAGCACAGCAGACCACCGCATCATCACCGCACACCACCGCATCACCACAGCAGCATAAGCACCACCGAAAAGTACAAGCGTAAAGCGTTGTCAGGAGCCGCAAACAACCACCAAAAATGTGTTGTTGAACAACACGACAAAATGCTGAGCACACGGCCGTGTCAACCATTCGTCAAGTCGAGAGTTGAGTTGAGTTGAGTCCCTCAGCAACTTTGATATCCTTGCTGGCTGTTATTGTCCTTCCTCCAACTCCTTGTTGTTCTTGTTGTTGTTGTTGGTTCGTTTCAACATCTTATTGTTGGAATATTATACATATATAAAGTCTATATGTGTGTGTGTTTGTGCGTATTGTCGTCACCCAAGCGTTGCCCAGGCACAGGACGCCGTCTGAATCCCTGCCGTTTGCATCTCCCCCTCACACTCACCCTTAACCTTTCTCTTATCTCTCTCTCTCTCTCTCTCTCTATCTCTCTCGCTCTCTCTGTCATTTTCTGCGTCCACCTACTGCTGCCTCCGGATGTTAGTTATTAAATTGAAGAATTTGCGCCCCTTATTCTTGCTATATATATATAAACATATATACATGTAAGTATGTGTGTATATATATATATATATATATGTATGTGTGTGCTGGTGTGTGTGTGTGTGGGTGTATTGAGTGCGGCTTCCATAATTCTGCGTGAATTTTTGCTCTCTAATTAGAACGCCTTTCATATTTGCGTTACATAAACACATACAAACACACACACAAACTGATACATATATTAATGTATATATACAGCAGTATGTGTGTGTGTGTGTGTGTGTGTGTTTGGCCAACTCTTGAGCAACTGTTGTGTCAACAAACAACAAATCGAATACTCTGATTGAATATATCTTTTAGATATCTATGTGCTTTTTTTGAGGGGTAAAACCTAAAAAGAGACAAAGGCAACGAATAGGTAAATGTAAAAGAAATGTGCGAGATTATAATAATATCCAAAAAAAATCGGTTAATATTCGGAATTTATAGTTACACTAAACTGCACTTACATTACGAAAGAGAACTTAAGCAAAAGTTATATTGATTATATTGATATTGATATATTGATATATATGGATATTTTTTACCAAAAAAATAATCATTAGTTTATGAGAAAAACAGAAAAAATCATACATTTGAAGCTCATGGTGAAATTTTAGTATATTTCACGCTCTTTTAAAGTTACTCAGGGCTGGTTTTTTAATCCCTATTTTAGGGGTTTGATAACTATATCCCAAATATTTTAACGTAAAGTGTATAGAAATCAATGTCAAATTTGAATTTATCTATTTTAAAAAATTTAAGGAGACATACAAAAACCGGCCCTTAAAGTAAATCATATTTGTAGATAACATAATGGAAAAGCGTTTTCAGAGGAACTACTCTTTATGGTTGTAATACATGGGAACTTTACTAATATTCATAATATATACGTATAATTTCTTAAGAACTATTATTTGTCTTCATTTATATGCCATATTTACTTATTCTCTATAATTTCCTTAAACTCTTTTCCATGAAATAGAGCATTCATCACTTAGTTCATTTGCATGCATTTCTAATTTGTAATTTCTGGTCTGTCTTTAAGTTTTTGCACTTCTCGAGTTGGGATCCATCGGTACAGCTCTGATGTGATGATTGCACTTTGGGCCCAGCATTCGGTGGCAAATTCACGCTTCACAGCACTTTCTATCTCTCTCTCTCTTTCTCTCTTGCTCTCTCTTAATCTGTTCACCTTATTTTTTTTTCCATTGTCTTACAGTCGTTTCTTTCATTTCGCTCTGCATCCACTTTTAAAATGGCGGCATTTTTGCATTAAAAGAGGAGAAAAAAAATCTTTTTCACAAACAGCAAAAACAAAAGCAGTCAACAATATGAAGAGCCACATCCCCAAGTCCCCATTCTCTAGCCTCTGAAACCCCAAGCTCCTTACAAGCCTCAATCGCACCCTTACTTACATTCAGTCACATACCCAACGAATGAGCTTTGACAAACGCCCCCAAAAAGCAGGTTTTTTTATACACTTCCCATGGGGGCTGTTGCGGTTTCGATATGTAACTTCATTACCATATAAAATGCACTTTTTTCTTAAAACAAATATTAGGTTGGGACATAGTTCAATAAAACATTGTATGATATATGTAAGAGGGCAAAAATCTTGCGAAAATAGATTTTACATAAACTAATTTTTAAGACTTTGATATATAAAAATCTCGGCTGAAGATAATATTTTGAAACCAGAGGTATTTAATTATAATATTTACTAAATGTATGAATTCCTTAAGCTTCAGACTAAATTGATTTTAGCGAATTTTAATGGGATGTAAAGATATATAATACATAGATAAATAAATATATTTTTTTCTGCAAGTGTATTGTACTTTCGTCACCTTAAAACTAAAAAATTTGTAGCTTCTTCTTGCTGTCTTTTGTTTTTATTTCGGTGTGCATCAAAAAGAGAAGAAGGGAATCGAGAAAAAGAAAAGCAAGTGAAGTGCTAGGCGCGGACGAATCAAACGACAACAAGGAGACAAATAGAGGGTAGAGAAATGAGGAAGAATTGAGGGAGAACTGTGGGTGTGGGACGATACAAGAGCTGCGACACTGGCAGTTAATTAAAATCGCTCACTTGTCCTGGAAAAAGCAAAAAAACACAAAAAATGGAAAAAGCAACGGCGAATACCAACGAAATATCTTGAGAAATGACAAGTGCGCTATCGTGATTTTCTTTTTTATATATGCAACCGCCTTAGGGCCAGACTTTATACAACCATATGTTGGGAGATGCACTTTCCCGTTCTTCGGCACCATTAGCAGTATGCCTCACAATTGACGAAGAGTTTGAAGAGACAGCGAGGAGAACTCAGAGTAAAAACTGTATATTTCTCACATGAGAAAATTGTAAGGATTCTATGAATAAACGAAAAGTTTGTTTGCTTCTCGTTCGACTTCACTCGTTACTCGCAACTGGAAAATATTTAAAATTGAAGACTAAAAATTATGAGAAATATAGTTGTTAGTAATATGGTTATTTTTTACTTGCCACTCGATAAGAACCACTTAGTATTTGGCAAGAACTGCTCGGTATTTTTTTAATTCGTTACTAGTTAGATATCACTTAATACTTGACCTGGAGATACTAAACGCTAAAGCATTTAAAATATAATTTACGCTTAATCAACTTCTTTATTCGCTGGTTAACAATCGCTACTCGCTACTTACTTATAACCACTAGCTACTCGTTACCTTTAACATGTTACTAACTAATGCCGCTTGATACTTGAAAATACTTAACAATGCTCAGTATTAATGCATTCTAAATGTTATTTTTATCAAACCAACTTCGATATCCCCTGCTTATCGCTCGCTACTCGTTATTTCCCCACTCGTTACATGTATAAATGGCTTAATTATCGTTTTGTTTAACAATCACACTGCCATTTTATCGCAATCAGCACAAATTGTGAGCTCATTAACGCTTTTCAAGTTCTCAATCTCATAGAGCATCAACGCAATGCATCAAAACAATGCCAAAAACGAAAAAAAAAATAAATATTGTGGAAAATACGAAAATAAAAAAAAAACGTAAAGATGAAAAAGTATGAAAACTGCAAAATGCAAATTGCAAAGCCCTTCGGAAAAGCGGTAAATGGCGTTCCGTCAATGACTCTGTCGACTAATTAACAGCATAAATTATGCTCAAGTGTATTACAGCAACACCAAACATGGGCACAGAACGAGTACCCGCACAAGGACTGCGAGCATTCGCAACGAATCCGTCGAATCCGGATGCGAAATATTGCATTTGGCATATGTGCAATTTCAGAAAATTTTCGCGTCGACGAATCGAGTTGAGAGAGTAACATAAATCGACACTTGAGTGTGCACAACAAGAGGGTGGCAGTACCACCGTTCCGTGTAGAGTGTAGAGTGTTGAGGGTAGTGGGCTTGTTTGGATTGGAGGGTGACCATTTGGTGGTTGGGTGGGTGATGATGATCTGGGCTCAGTTTCAGTACGATATCCATTTCATTAAAAGTCAAAAGGCTGCTCTGAATGCGGGCCGTGAACTGAATTGAGTTGAGTCGAGTTGAGTTGAGATGAGATGGGGGCTCTACACGTGTCACGCTAACGCTTTTTTGGTTGTTTTTGTTGTTGTGGCGGTTGTATCTGGTATTGGGATCAGGGTTGCCAGCATTTGGCATAATGGCGGCTACGCTGGCACTTCACTTTAGCGTTTTGTTGTCGTTGCTTCTTCTGTTTATTAATATATAATTCACAATTTCAACCCTGAAAGCTCAGCACAAAGACTGAACAACCCTATGTACAGTACCACTGTTGATGCTGATGTTGTTGAAGATATGGACGAGGACGTGCACGGGAACAAGGACGAGGACGTGGACGGGGACGCGACTGTGGACGACGATGGCGACACAACGAACGTGTTATTTACCAAACACTCGACTCTGGCACATAACACATAACAGAACGACGAGTTCTCGTCTGTTGTCATCACCCTCGACTGTCCTTTACCAATTCCGCTCCCCTTCCCTGTCTCTATCCCCTTCCCTGCTGCAAACCTGCAGGACATACAGTTGTTATACAGACTTGGGAGCGTGTGTATTGAGTGCCTGACAGGCCTGGGCTTCAACTGTCCCCAGTCGCAATGTCAGTCAGTCCCTTTTTTCATTTAGTCAGTCACTTTGCCAGTTTGTCACTCTGTCCGCTGCTTCAACACGCGCATCCGTGGCATCCAATTGCCACAGGGGCACAATGAGTCAAAACTTTAAGCTAAAATTTATCTATCCATCTATTCAACATGAACCAGACCACTTTCTTTAATTAAAAGTTAGCTTGGAAAACAAATGATTGCCATTTTCGAATATTTTACTATCTATAATTTAATAATAGATTGATATTGTTGATATTGTAGGTGGGAAAATATTAAGAAAATCATCTTATTTAGTTAGATTTTTAAGTAGAAAGTATTCATAACTCTGATAAAGTATAGCTTATTAGATCTCATTTCATTTTTATTTTATAACTAATTTGGAATTATTTGTGACTCTTCCCAAACAAGCTTAAAATAATAATTATTCACATCATTTTCATAATAATTATCATCAATGTATATTATATTCATTAACAATAATGAGTAAATTTGCATTTTCATATAAGTTCTTCTTAAAATTTGTTGAGTTTTCATTTGAAACATTCTTAAGATGTATTTCCCAAGTAAAAATCTTTTCTACGCCATCATCTAAGAAAAAAGTATCCATAACTTTGATAAAGGATAACTTATTAGATCTCATTTCATTGTTATTTTTGAACTACTTTATAACTATTTTACAACTGTTTGAGAATAATCTTCCCAAACAAGTTACAAATAATGATTAATCACATCATTTTCATAATAACTCTATTAACAATAGTGAGTGAAACTGTTTTTTTACAGTACTTCATAAAAGTTATTCTTAAAATTTGTTGAATTTACATTTGAAGCTTTCTTTATTTGTATTTCCCAAGTCAAACATTTGCTTATGCTTAGTTCTTCAATAATTCTATCTTTATTATATTTTTATAATTCTCCTTCATTTTTTTCAATGCACTTTGCCCCACTGTGCCACATTGTATATAGACTTTCGCAGAGTCTGTTCTGGTGTGATTAGCCAACGCGCTTCATACCAAGAACATAAAAAATGTAATGAATACAACAACTGGCACAACAACAACACTGACGACAACATACTATATACAACAACAACAACAAGCTAAACAACGTGCAAAGTTGTTGTGTTTCCAGACGGAGGACCACAACACTCGGAGAACTACGAGAGATATCATATGAAGCACTCATAGACCAAGTGAGGACGTGTGTTGTATGTATGTTGCATGTGGGCGTACATAGGAAGTGGGAGGGGCCGCGGAGGCGCAATCGACTGAAGGGGCACAAGTGTGAGTGTTTGTGTGAGTGTGTGTATGTGTGTGTATGAGTGTGTGCGTTGTTGGCATTTCGAGGATTTCAGCTATCATATTCAAGTTTTTTCTTCAATTTCTTCTATTTTTTTTCATTATTTGCACAAAGCCCCCGAATAAAAGGTAAGGTACGGGGGCAGATAAGAGGACCCTGGTAGTGGTAGTGGTAGGGGGGAAAAGAGGAGGAAGGACAGAAAGTGGATGGATAGAGGAGTCCTGGGGAGGCTTACAAATTTGGTGAGCACACGCCAAATGTGTCGCCGTCACACGATGTCGAATTCCCTGCACAGATTTCAACTGAATTTCGCAACCTCTGTGAGTGTGCGATTGTGTGTGTGTGTGTGTGTGTTAGAGTGTGTGTGTGTGTGTGTGTGCGTTAGTATCTGTGTGTAGCTTGTTTGGGTGCTCTTGAAAAACATGCACGAGTCTGCTGAATCTTTTTGTGTAAATAGATTACAAACGACAAAACATTTGACGTGCCTTTCTCCTCTCCCTTTCCCCCTTCGACGAGGACGAGCAGCAAAAGAATCGAGCGCAGGATAACATGCTGAGCAGAAGCCCCACATCCTGGCTGCAGGCTCACAGACAGAAATAGTCACAAGCACACACACACACAAACATATATACACATACATTTATGTAGCTTTCATAGAAAGGTGGCGGGGGGGGATTGTTGGCAGGGTGAATTGCATTGAAGCTCCACTGTCCAAGTTGTCAGAGCAAACGCCATAAAAGTGCGTTGTGGCAGCTGCCAGGATAACAGCAGGACATCAGGACATCAGGACTTCAGGACAACAGGACAATGTCGCAAGTCTCAAGTAAACTTTAACTAAACGAAAAGAAAATGAACTATGTGTAGATATCCTAGAAGTTAAATATACATTTAAATTCATCCCAAGTTACTGCCTACTCTATAGCTCTATTAAATTATACGCATTTCCTATTAAATATTCAGAATAACAATAATGTGAACTATTATATATGTATCCGTCGAAAGACTTTATTTTATCTTAACTAATATTTTAAGTGTATGTAAATCAAGGCTGCAAACCTTCAAAATGTTGTAAACGGTTCGGTTCGGCGGTTCGAACCATAGAGCAAGACATCGGAATCGAAGGTTTGGGTTCGAACCTTGGTTCAATTTCATACAACATAGATTTTTTATTGTTATACATTTTTCCCTATATACGAATCGGTTCTCGAGTTTCGGTTCAGAACCGGTTTGCAGCCTTGATATAAATAAAAGGTGCTATATATTAGAGTTTAGTTAATTTAGCTTACGGTAGTAATTTATGTCGTAGACATGTCTAGAATAATGTATAAATTGAGGGCTATTTACCCAATGAAAAATATTTCAATTCATTTTTTTAATATTTTATAATATAAGAACATATTTTTATCTGAAAGCTGATTTGACAAATGAAATTTAAAATATCGAGCTACAAAGTATTTCCTGAAGTTGTAAACATATGTAGACTTCAGATTTGTTTTATATTGTCCATATTTAAATTGTAGAATATTATTAATTTAATGCATAAAAGACCTATGAAATGCTGATGCCTTTTTCACTGATTCGTTTTGCAAATAAATACTATATCTCAGCTCAAAGTTTTTCTAGGGAGATCTAACTTGAACAGTTCAATGCTGACATATGTGAAAATAAATAGTCATGACTGTTGTTTGCCGACGCCATTAATAGGTGCTCAGCCGTATTAGAGATGGAACCGTGATATATTCTTTAAAATCAAAAGAGTCTTTTTAAACTGCAAATATTAATATTTTGACAAAGGCGGTTTCATTAATGTATAGTAAAAAAACACTGACTTTAAGACAAAAAAAAAGTTTTGTTTTACAATAAATTTCATGCTACAGTGGAAAATTTAGTTATTAAATAAATGATGACGATATACTGAAAAAAAAGAAAATTATTTCAATTTTAAAATTGCTTTTCTGAAAAAATAAACCACTTAAGAGTCAAAAATTATAAAGCTTTTGTTATTCTTATTTTTTTTTAATTAAAAAATTATTATTTGTTGATAAAAGTTTTAATAAATTACATAAAAAATAAGATATATAATATGATTTTGAAATAATTATTGAAAGTTATTTAAACTAAGTCCAGATCATTAAACGAGCATTATTAGGCATATATCAGTAGGAAATCTGTAGGAAAATAATATTATCTATGAAATAATCTTTGGTTTCTTAAGATATCTTATTCAAAGAGTATAGAATTTTCGTTTTATTGTGACACGACATTAAATTTTTCCATCTCAAAGTATTTCCTTTCCAAATCCAAGTTTTATCGCAAATATATTGTTTATTTCGCTTTTATTGTTGTTGCGTGAGTGTGTGTGTGTCTGTGTGTAAGTTTGAGTATTTGTTGTGCACACTCGTGAATGGCACCCAATGCAGAGTCTCGCATCTCGCAGACTTTGCCACACATTGCGCTTTGGGGTGCAGTTGAAAAAGTGTTTACTTCCTTGAGGCTCATTCAGGACATCCGTTGTTGTTAGCCTTATTGTTGTCGTTGTTGTTGTTGTTGTTGTTACTGCTTGAAAAGCTGTACACAGGATGCTCGATGCTTGATGCTGAATGTGTTCCGTTCAACTGTCTCTCTGTCTGTCTGTCTGTCTTTCTGTCTGCCTGTTGTCACAGCCTACTTTAGGGTTGTTCTTAGAGTGTGGAGTGGAGGGGAGAGAGAGTGGCTGAGGGGGGATTGGCTAATACAGCCTGGGCACAAACTATGACCAGCTTAGCGCTTTATTGATAAAACGTTACCGCCCTGCAAACTTGCCATATCGATTTCAAGTGGACGCCTTTATATGCAGCTCTTTGTCGTCCTGCAGCTCGTCATCATCATCATCATCATCATCATCATTATCCTCGAATGTTTTCATTATTTTTCCACTTGGCTCAACTCCTTGTCTGTTCAAATGCCGTCAATGGACGACGACATGTTTATAATGCGCCCCCGATTCGAGTCGAGTTGAAAGTCGAGAGTTGAGTTGCAAGCTAAGAGCTGAGCGTTGAGACTGGAGTGTTGAATGTTGCAGGGTTGCAGGGTTGTAGGGTTGGAGGATTGTAGGGTGGTGCTTATGGTGGTTGGCTTGGCTCTAGCACCATTTTGATCTAACTCCTGGGAATTAGCTCAAGCTGATTCATTTGATGAAATGCTTGTAATCGCACCCATATCCATAGCCATATCCATGACACATAAGTCGGCATAAAAGTAAAATATGCTGCATGTGGCAGCATTTGATTAAAAGTGCTGCAAAATTAATTTCAACGCTGCAGAGTGTGTCGTCTGTATGTCTGAGAGGAGGAGTAGGAGTAGGAGTAGGGCAAGGGGAAGGGTGTGTGCGAAGGGGGAGGCTTCAAAAAAGGTGGGGAGAATGGTGTGAGAGTTTGAAATTGTCGCAGCACTCGTGAAACTACTTGAGCGCTAACCGTCGTCCTTTGTTGCTCCGCTCTCAGCAGGGGTGAATTAATTAGGGCGGCTTTAAAAACACCCCCCCCCCCCCCCGCCCACCCACTTTGGTCGCTTCAAAGTTGACAAGATGTCTGCCATTTTGGCATTTGTTTGGCTTGTTTTGTTGCCCGGAATGTCCTGGGCCAGCATTATTTTTATTGGCTTTCATTGAAGTGGAGCAGCTAGCTCTTGAGCCAGCTAGCGTCCAACGTAATTAAAAAATGCTTTGCATACAAAGAGAGTTTTCTTCCCTGCCCAACTCCAAAACAGATTCTCAGCTCCAGCTCCAGCTCCAGCTTCAGCTCCATCCATTCACCATTCACCATTCATCATTTGCCGCTTTTCGTCCTTATTGAACTGTGGCGCACTTTGAGAATTTGTGCATTTTTAATTAAGGGGCACTGTGCAGCACCAACCACAGTGTGGCTTGTCGCCCACCACTTGACGGACAATTCAGCAGTATTATTACCAGTACTCTGCTACCAATTTGCCCAGTTTGGAGTCCTTTACTGGGCACATTGTCGCGCACGTTTTCAATTCCTTCATCTTTCTGCCACACTCACATACACTCAGTGCTTGGCAGCCATCCATGCACCTAAAGTGAATGGTCTCAGTCTTCCTCATTAGCCTGAAGACCCCAAAGGGGTGTGGGGTTGGGGGTTGGTGGTTGGGGGTTGGGGGTTTGGTTGGAAATGGGGCTCATAATTTCAATTCGAGTGCCACTTGACGGTGCAGGCTTCGACGACGACGGCGCCCGCTACATTTATTTACAACATGGCTGCCACTCAATAAAATGCAGGCTGGCACGCTGCCACGCCTCCTATACCACCTATGCCGCCTACATTACCACCCATCCTGGCCGTTAAGCACCTCACTTCGGTTCGGGCTTCATTTATGCCAATTTTTCAAACTAATTGGTCCTGTTGACATCTTTTTTTTCTTTTCTTTTTTGTTGTTGCCCAGTTGAAGTTTGCTGGCGGATCAGAAGCACCTACCCTCGCCTACCCCCTCTCTCGTCTGCCTCATCCATGCGGCCACTCGACAAGGACATTTGCATGGAGAGCAAGAGAGAGAGTGAGAGAGAGAGAGAGTTTTGCCAGCAGATTGCAGATTGATGGCAAGTCCTTTTCACCTCCTCCTTGCGACCTCCCACGCCGTGGGCGTCGGCCTCGATGGCTCCACTAAAAGCACTCAGCAATGAAATTAGTGCACGCTGCTGCACTCGGGCTTTTTGTGCATCCAGAAGACCTCATACAACAGTGCCCACTATCCCCCTCTAATACACTGGCGTCCTGCAAGGGGGATCAAGTGTCATAGCTCAACCTCATAGTTCAAATTTAATTAATTTTGCTGGTTTAACTTTTTTAGTATAAAACAACACCCTAAACTTGATTCTGAGACGTTTCACATTTTCGTACCAACTTCAAACATTACTTTGTCAAAACTTGACCGATTTTCAAGCGGAATGTCATTTTGATTATAGCTGGGCCTCATAATTGATTCTGCACTAAAAATGTAAATTATTTTGATAAAAAATAGTTCTCTCTTCAGATCCTGTGTTTGAGCTGACACTCCCTCCTTTTACATTTTGAAAATTCCAAATTTTAAATCTCAAGTTTTCACTTTAAATGAACTAATATCGTAATCAGTATAAAACAACACATTAAACTTGATTTTGAGACGATTCATTTTCTTGTAAAAAATCATGACTAGCTCAACAAAAATTTTAATTAATCTCATAAAAAAAAGCAATTTTCCCTCTAGTTTTAAAAACTAAAAATTGTAAATTTCAAGTTTCTACTTTTAATCGACTTAAGATTTAACTTTTAATCCACATCTTATGTCAAAATTAATATATTTATATTAATTATATGAAAATACACTTGGTACTGATATCGAAACCAAATGGACAAAACTGATACAGAATCTTTTACCGAAATAGTTTTTTGGAAACGAACCGAACTCGAAACCATTATATATTTTTATAAGCATGAACAGCTCTTTTTTAATGAGTGTCCGATTTGTTTAATAAATTTTGATTTCATTTAATTTTATTATGCTGCAAGAATTTCTTTGTAAATTGTTGCAGTAATCACAATAAATAACTGTAAATAAACATCACACATTTCTAACCCATATTTATTTATCTATATATTTTTCACGCTTTCAATTATTATATTTATTTCTGTATTAAATGTATGACTTATGGATAAGTTGTGCCTACGCCTCTGTGACTTGGCCTCTGTTCTGTGTAATGTTTTGCTCCTCGCGACTCTCCTTTTTATAGCATTTGAGCTAATAAATGTTGTAAATGCAATAAATGTAAAAGTTGCAACATAAATGCCATGTCAGCGAGTAGGCACTGTTAGCATAAAGCGAAAGGGGGCGTGGCAGCATAGGCTTGGATGGGAGGAGGTGCCCGTTTTTTTATAGGGATTCAGAACAAGTTGCTAATTGCGAGACGCTCCTGACACACATGCGATTTAAATATAGTTTAAATATCATTGCAATATTGCTAATGAACTGTAATATGTATGTGTATGTGTCTATTTAGAGTACTAATTGTATGCTATATTTATATATAAATATATTCTAGTATTTAGTTATGGTTAAATCAAAAATCTAGCCAAGTGCCTGTCCTGCGGCAATGTTCAAAACATTGAAAATGTATCACATTGAAAATGTTTCACATTGCACCATAGTCAATAACATGTTGAAACAATGCGTGTGTGTGAGTGTGTGTGTGTGTGTGTGTGTGTGTGTGTGTGGCAGTTATAGGTGGCAGGCTCATGGTTCGTTGCTCAATCAATTTTTGATGGACGTGCGAAAATTTATGGTGAAAAATATTTGACTATGCACAATGAACTCCAACGAGTTGATCGGAAAACGGGTGGAAAAAACAATAATAAAAAAAAAAACAAAATACGCCGCTTTTCGACCATGTCCACCAATGCGGCTAGCCGAAAATACCTGCATCCCCTACCTTCTTCCCCTACCCCTAGGCCCACTAAGCTACATCAACCGAGGGGGGTAACGGTTTAAAAGGGGGCCTTGAGTTTGGCGCTATACAAAATATTTTTATGCACATGAACAGCAACAACAGCAAGAACAACAACAATTGAACACAATACATTTATTTTTGTATTGTTGTTATTTCTTTTCGTTTGTTGCGTATTTATGACGCTAGGGGGCGCTGCTGTTGCCGTTTGCTACATTTGATACCCGAGCCAATGGAATAAAGGTAGCATACTCATGGAAAGAGATCTATGGATCATATTGGAAACTTTATATTAATAAATATTGCAAAATTTATACACTTATTTTACTATATTATTATTTAGTGTTTAAATTAAGATAATAAAAAGTATTTAAGCATTCAATAACACTATTAACTTTGAAGAGTTTTAAATTAGCAAAGCTCAAAAAGAAAATATTCATCAGTTGCAACATCATTTTGTTAGATTTTATTAATAATTATTTATTTTCATGAAAAGTTTATAGTCGTTAAAATTTTTAAATATTTTACAGCATTAATTTTAAATAACTAAGTATAATTTTTAATAGAAAACCCTGACAACACTAGAATTTTCTCAATAAAGTTTTCTCAATAAAGCTGATTGAATAATTTAATTAATAAGTAACATACAAACTCTTAATATAGTATTGTTTCAATGTTAAGTGCCTTGATTAATATTCTTACTATGTTATTGATTAAAAAGTTCACAATTTGGAAATAGATGAGCTCAATAATGTTTTCCGTATGATAATAAGATATCATATCATCAGAAATATATATATTTTATGTTTTTCTCCTTGGAAATTTATTTCTATCATCATATTTTTATTTTATAATATTTATTTTTATTATATTTTCAATATAAATTTATTACGGGTATTTTGTTAGTCAATCAACTGCATCGTAATCACTTGCTCTTGTTGTTGGCGCTCTATGAAGCGTTTTAAAGTGCTTCCAGGCAATTTGCCGATAAACAATCACTGAAATAACGAACATAAAATATTTAAAAAGTGCTCAAATAGCCTAGGCCACACCCCCCCCCCCCGCTCCACCAACCCCCTACTCATATAAAATACCCTTAGCTCCATCCCCTTCTACTCCTCCCCTCCACCTTATACCCCTTGCCGCCTTGCTCTTCTAACTGAAAGCCCGTCTCCGTTGGCGGTTCGCGTTGGTGTTGCTGCCGCTTCGTTACCTCTTGTGGCGCATTTGATTTGATTTATTTGGAATTTGCATTTTTGGCGCCATGCCCCAACCCTCCCCCCCTCACCCTCACTTCTCAATTGCATCCCCTAACGATTTGGCAGCCATGCACTTGCATTTTTAAACATGTTGCATACTTTTGTGCGTTCTTCGCCGAAGGGAAGCTTCAGCATACGTGATTGGAGCCCTGTTTAGAATTTTGATGAACATTTCGATTAACTACCATAGCCCGAGACTCACTGAAAGTTCCTCTCGAAACTCATTCACATCCTCATAACTCAAACTTAATCCTTTTTTTGCAACTTCATAATTCAGTTCGATTGGCAGCAACCTCCAGATATTGCATTACATTAGTCCAATAGATTGTATCTGTTATTTCTGATATCCCCAATAAATTCTATCTATATATTTTCATCTATATTTTCTATAAATATTAGCTAGAAAATATGAATATCTAAAATTTTAACTCACTTTAATATATTTTTCGCCGTCGGCAAAATTGTCTCTTTGACTCCTCATCTATACTTTACTTTATATAGTTCTTTTCGATATCAGACTAATATACCTTCAGCATTCATGACTCGTTAAAACAAACACCTCAATTTAAAAAAAAAGCTCGATCATATTTTGAAAAAAAACTCACGAATAAAATATGTAGAAAACTTTAACTTTATCTCACTTACAGTATTATATATAATTTTTAAGAGTTATGTAATTTACTCACATTATTTTAAGGGGAGTTGGTCATATGTATTGAAGAATATAACTTTTTTATAGTTTTATAGGAACATAAGGACTACACTTTATTATAGTGCACAGATCCATTTTAAAAGTTTAAATCAAACTGATAAAACATTTGGCTAGCATATTAACTATGATCGTACTTCAAAAAGTGAAATATTATACTTATTAAACATTTCAATATTAACATGCTATAGATACAATTGAAATTATCTTTGACTGAATTATTTATTCACATTTCTAAGCTTATTAAGTATTTATTTTTATTTTAGTTTTTATTTAGAAATATTGGCTTTTTTATTAAGTAAATGTAGCTCGCAATTTCGATATTTTGCAGGCTAAACTCATTTAAATATACACAAATTTCACTCATCTTAATCGAAGCAATGACTGCGTTTAGCTAAATTTCAGATTTCAAAATGCAGAATTTTAAAATTGGCAAATAAAATAAACATCGGAATATGGAGAATGGAAAATAAAAACGAGAATTTGGACAGACACATTAAAAGCGTTGGCAATCAATCGACCGAGAGAAAGAAACTAAGAGAAAACAAAAATATGACGATTATAAAATATACAAGTTATAAAATATTTGCACAGTCTATGGGGAAAACACATTCAAATGGAACACCAGGTGGTTGAGGTGAGGGGCTGAGTGGTAGGGGTGGGGGATGAACTATTGGGGTGTTTAGTTTTGGCCAGCAAACTGTCCATGAAAATTGCATACAGTTGGATTTGTTTATTAGAATTCCATTGAATTGGATTTGAAATTGAAATATTTAACACATTTTGGGGCAGCATGTTTGAATACCGAAAATTGCAAATATAGTTTATATATATATATATATATATATATATGTGATATGTCATTCTGGATTTGGGCAGCATGCAATTTGAAATGGTAGGCTGGGAATCTGTTGGGTGGTGAGGTCAGAAAAGTAATTGCCGTTGACCCATTGAATACCGTTGAATAATATTCGAAAATAAATACTTTCACTTTCTTGATCCGGTTATCCAATTTCTGGCTACCTGAAATTGTATAACTCACTCGCATTCGTAGTTGGATTCACAATCGCATTCGTAGTCGTATTTGTATTCGTATTCGTATTTGTATTCGTTTTCGTATTCGTTCTGGCTCTCTCTTACAGCTGACTGGACAAATAAAATTGCGCAATCAGGCGCAAATAACAAAAAGCAGAAAATGAAATGAAAGCAAACGCAGAAACCCTTAGATCATATCATATCATCATCAAAATCATCATTATTATTAGCATTTTCAATGCCCAAAGGGCTTCTTCAAAATCTGACCAAGTTAATGATGTTGTTGGTGAAGATGATGATGATTCTGATGATTCTGATGATGATACCGATGCACAGCTAACGGCAAACTGATAAAAGTATTTCAATTAGTGTCAGGAAATAGACACACACACACACACACACACACACAGAAACACTACAGAGAGCAAACAGATGGACAAAATAAATGATGAATCTTGAATAATTTGCAAGTGTGCAATGCGTTAAATCTATTTACCAGTATATATTACAAATTCGTACATATATACAAGTCCATACCAGTGCTGTTAGCTCAGGTTAAAAAAATAGGATTAATGATCCCCTAAAACGGACATTATAATAAAATTGAACTGAAAACATTTATTTTTTAAAACAGGCTCACATTTATTTATTTATTTATTTTTTTTTTAAATAGCAGAGCATTTTTCAAATGATTCAAATTATGCATATTTTAAATGTTAATTTTTAATTTCTGTTGGAACTAACCTAGCTTTTTCTTTTTGCTTATTAAACTCAGCCTCAACAATCAACTTTTTTTTTAAATAGCGAAACCTTTTTTTTAAATGATTTTGATCCGTTAAATTTTTAAACTCAGCATATCTGAAATTTTGATTTTAAATTTCTTTTGGAATCTACATAGATTAATAATTTTGCTTATGACTTTAAAAGTTTTGATTTAAATTTAGGTGTTTATTTTGATTTTATTCATTAGTATATTTTCAAATTAATAAATATATGTTAAGTGACGGTTAATAAGGCTTAGAAAAGGGTTGAATTTTGATGAAATTTTCGGAAAAAAAAGATAGATCTGTCTGGAAAATGGCTAAGAAATGGCAGCACTGGTATTTACGTATGTACATACCGTATCTATATATTTATGTACATACATATGTACATAGATCTCTCAGTGTATGACATGCTCGAATGCCTTTTTTTCACCCTCAGGCGACAACGCCAACGCCAATGCCAAAACAACAACAACAACAACAACAACAGCAACAATAACAACAGCAACAACAACAACAACAACAGCAACAATAACAACAGCAACAATAATAATACAACAACAATGGCTGCCGCTGAAGCTGAAGCTGACGACGGTTGACACGAGACGAGCCAAATTAAACAAGAAGAAGCAGCAGCAGCAGCGGCAAAAGAAGACGAAGAAGAAGCAGCAACAACAGCAGCTAAAAAGCATTGCAAAGCAAGCACAGCAATTGCTACACACACACACACACACACACACACACACACACACACACACACACACACACACATACACACACTTATACATTACATCATCAAGCAACGGTATCAGTCGTGACGGCGGTGGGCGTGACAGGCGTCGAGAGGGGGGTTGGTGGTGGGGGTGGGGAGGGGAGGGGAGGGTACTGAGGTGGACAGGCACGCGCTGCCATTTTATTAGAAAACGCCATGTAAAACGACAGATGACGGCAAACAGAGCAAATTCACCATTTTGTCACGAAGCGCGCACACACACACACACACACACACACACACAGAGTGTGAGAGAGAGAGAGACAGAGACGCCTCAATATCCAGTCAACGATGTGGGCAAACAAACAGCAATAACAACAGCAACAACTGAAACAACAACAACTAAAAAGGGCAAAATACAGGCGCTGTTTTTGGTGGTGACAAAATCTAAAACGTTAACAACGCCAACGTCAGCGTCAACGCCAACGTCAACAGCGCAGTCAGCAGAGTCTATGGCATAGACTGCGCTAGTGTATGCAGAAACTCACCACAGCAGCATGAGGCACTGCGACTGCGGCACTGGCAGCGACAGCGACAGCGACTGCAGCGTATGCGCGCACTCTCTCTCTCTCTCTCTCTCTTTCTGTCGCTCACATTCAAACGCTCTCGGCAGCTGAAAACAACCCTCGCTCTCAGCTGGCTGTCTTTGTGTGCGTGAGACTGAGCAGTTGTTGTTGTTGTTGTTGTTGTTCTTGTGTCTCGTCTATGCGTTGTCTTCCTTGGACCGGCACTTGGCCAATGCTGACACATGACCGCGCTGCCTAACAGTGTGCGTGTGTGTGTGTGTGTGTGTGTCAAAAGCAGCGCTGCTTGTATGCTAGTGTGTGTGTGAGTTTGACTCAGAGTTGAGTTTACAGATCAGTTATAGAGGATCGTTAGCATACAGAAAAGCCATAGGATATATTAAGAAAATAATTATTTTAAATTAAAATATTATAAAATGTAAATAAAAATAAACATATACAAAAAACTACAAGTTTTCTATATTCTAACAACAAAAAGCTTTAAATTAGCCTTCACTTTCTTAGCCACAGCACAACAACCCTGTCTTTGGGCTAATGAAACCGAAAGCGAAACCACCCTTAGATGTTGCAACAACTACAACAGCAACAACAACAACACACTCTACAGCTGCAGTTCAGCCCCCTTTTTATTATTCTTTTGATTTCGTTCTTCGTTTATCTTTGCTCGCAGCAAAATGTTGAAAGAAATGCGTTGCGAACGCCACGCAACAGATGGCGCCTTGAGGTGCTGCGCTAATGCCGACGCCTGCGTATAGATGGCGCCACAGCGCGATTGCCTCAAAGATGCTAACAATTTGTCGCTGTAAACTGCATCTCACATTTTGTGTGGCAAGTGAGAGCAGTTATTCAACGAATTTCTCATCATATTTATTATTTCTATTAAATCAGTAATCACTATTGCAGACATTTAGGTAGTATTACTCTTAGATCTGTTTCAGATTTCACATTTTATGTTATTGGATTCTATTTATTTAAGGATTACCATCATGAACTGAATTTATTTCACAAAATTCTTTTAAAACGAAAATAGAGAATTTTAAAGATGTTTACTTCCGAAAAATCTAACCGAAAATGAATACCGGGACAATATTTTAAAATATAAAATTAGGATTTTAAAAATAAACCAAATTAATATGTAACTAATGTACATATATGTATGTACATAAACATACATACATATATAACTTTACCATATGTTTTAAAATTAATATATAGTTTTGTATTTCAAGTATTTTATAAAAGTTTTTGATTTTTATTGTACTTTTTAAGTTAATACTAGTTTTATTTAAATATTTTGATATGATTATATTTCACTGAATTTGCATAACAAATAGATAAGTAAGAAAAGAGCTGTAAAAAAAATGGGAAAGTTAAGAAACATATTCAGGGTGACAGGTGGGTCGCTAGAAGGCGGCAGGAACAGGCTCAGGATGGTGCATAAATTTCACTGTAGATGCATCTGTGTGTGTGTATGTGTGTTTGGGTGTATGTATGTGTGTGTGTATGTGTGTGTGTATGTGTGAGGCACAACAAACAGCTGGCGGTCATATTTTCCAGTCAACAAGGCAACAACAAACATAACAAGGCATGAAACGGAGCTACACACATACATACATACATATCTCTCTTTTCCTCTAGCCCCTCTCTCTCTCTCTCTCTCTCTCTCTGTCTCCCTGAGCTGCCTCCCAATTCTGCAACCCACGCAGTTTTGGCCTGGTTGCTGTTGGCTTTTAAGCAGAAAATCATACAAACAACACGGGCAGCTGTGCCAGGACACACACACACACATACACACACACACACACACACACACACACACATACAGACATACCAACAGAATGAATGGTATGCCTTATCGGATGGGTCGGTGTAACTTTGGGACTAGCTGCAAGAATGAACTGTTTATTAGACTGACCCAAAATGGAGCCAGCCCTATTGCCAGATGAACTATTTGGGTTTACCCTTGAACCAAAAATTCAGTTACAGCAAAAATCTCACTGGGTTTGTCTACATATTCTTTTTTGCAAGCATAATTTCGGGGAGTTTGGCCTTTTGGGCTATGCCAGAGTTATCAATAGTTAATTAGTTGTTTATATCAACGCATGCTTAATCCTATTTTAAGGAAGGTACCTTTGATTTCCATAGGCTTTAATTTCAGTATTCTCTGTGTCAAAATTCTTTTGAAATAATGCGTCTACTGCCTGTTATCGATAACATTCAGTTATAAGAACCAATAAAGACTATTATTATATAATTTTTCGAAAATTTAACATTATTTAACACGTTTTTGATTTGATTTTGAGACAGTTCACAATGAGTTTTAATGTTGTCTGTTTATTTTTAATGTCTTTCATTTAGATATATAATTTATGTATTTTTATTAAAAAAAGTTTTTATTTGCAGAATAAACTATCGATAGTAAATTTTTTGGACATTTATTGAATTTAACAATAGATTTTATAAATTGTATGCCAATATATCGTTAGGTTAGTTAACTGAGTCCTTAAAAAGACATTGAAAAAATTGGGTATATAACTAACGATAACGTTGTTTTTATAAAATTTTGGAAAATAATATATAAATATTATGCTATTTATTTTATTTATCCATATGTCGACTGTTTTTTAACTGACATTAGCTAATTTATAAAATATATAACTTTAGTCTCGATTTGTTAAGATTTGTTCCATTGTAGAGTATATCGATGTGGATCTTATGAACCACGTTATTGGCACTCCGACGTGACTCGGCGGACTTATTAGCCAATTGCATTTCACAATCCATTTTGGGCTCACTTTTCGAGGCAACCGGCAACTGGCAACCAAAATGGCTGACTAAGCTATGTGGCAGCCACATATCCACATGCACAGTTACCTTCCTATCCGACCGACTTTCCACTCCCGATCCCCTACACCCAAAATAATTCCTCCCTCAAACCCCATTTTACTCGGTATACTCGGCAATTTCTCTTGAACTCTATGAACGATGCCCTTTGGGTTTGCTGGCGTTGGCTACGCTCAATTTTCGCAGGCGACACAGCTGCCATGTGTGTGTGTTAGTGTGTGTGTGTGTGTGTGTGTGTGTGTGTGTGTCCAGTTCATAGCCAAAAGTTATGGATTCAACTTTTGGCCAATTTAATTTTCTCGCCTGAAACGGCTACAGAGCAACGTCAACAGCCAACGTTGACCAACGTTGCCACCCTTCGCAATAACCTTCCCCTTGAGCACCATCCTCCCCCCTCCCCCCACTAGCAGGACAAGGCAAACTGCGTAATGTGTGCATTGTGACGTTGTGGAGCTGAGTTGACGACCCAGGGCCAAAAGCTGAATCACAATCCAGGGCCAGACAAAGACCCAGAATGCGGCCCAGATCGAGGACGAGGTTCAGCATCAGCATCAGATTCAGATTCTGTTGCAGGTTCAGTTTCAGGTCCGGGTCCAGGGCCAGGGCCAGGTTCAGTTCCAGGGCGAGAGGAGTGCGATGTAAGCCCGCATTTACAGATGATTTAGCTGATGTTAAAGGCCAGCTGCAAAGTGGTAAGAGTTGAGGCGGGTTTGCTTCAGGGTATAACAGGGGGTGTAGGTGGACTGTACGGGTAGAGGTTGGGGTTGGGTTAGGGGTGGTGGTAGGCTGTGCGAATACGTGGACTCATTCAGTGTGGACACATTGTGCCCCATTAGTTTCTACGACAACAACAATGAGCAGCAAAATTTGCATGATTTTGCATGGCATACATTCGTTGTTGTTCTCATTGTTGTTGCTGTTGTTGTTGTTGCTGTTGTAATAAGAAATGCTTTATGCACGCACTTTCAGTTGGCCGCTCACCCTGGCCTAAAGGGCCCATCAAGAGTGACCAGTTTTCCAGACCATTTAATTTTGTTGCCCAGCCCGCACTTTTTATATGTATAGTATTTTCCTCATTTCTTTACGTTGTTCCCTTGCTCGTTTGCTTGTTGTTGTCTTTCGATGTTGTTGTTGTTGTTTTGGTTGTTCCAAGGATACTTCAGTTCATAGCGGGTATCATCTGTTTGTTATGAAATGTGTACAAGTTATAAGTTAGGAGATCTATTACATAAAACTCTTTATCCTGACTGATTGATCGAGCATTTTTTATCCGAAAACAGTCAGAGCTAGAAGGCTGTTACTTTTAATCAACATATTTCTTATAATTGAAATTCCTTTGGAAAAAAATTTGGGGACATACTTTGTTTTACACAAAAAATAAAGAGATATGAGATGATATTGTTGATAAATCCTATTATTATTAATATAACTATGGTGCACTCCAAAGCTTATTAATCTCTATAATCCAATATTAAACTGAGCTTAAGATTTCCATTTGAGGTAAATTAAATGAATTGAACCATATTTGGTTCTATAGAACATTTAGAATTGCAATCCTGCTTAACCTTAACTTTCTGGAGTAATACTATATGTGTACCAAATTCGAGCTTCATAACTGCATCCAATGGTGAGATCGCATAGATAGTAGGTAGAAGAAGGAGTCAGTTTGTTAATCTATCGAAATTTAATAAATTCTCTATCCGTTTATAGAAATTTGTAAAATAGGGTATTTACTAGTTCACAATGTCGTTAACAGATTTCAGTTATTTCCCTGGTTTTCCATTTTTTTTGTTATTTCATCTGTTTGGCACTTTGATTTTTGGGTCCTATGCAACGTCACTGTAATTTGTTGATGGCCTAATAAAATTATATATTATAAAATGTGAGGAAAACGTTTCGAATCCTGAGACCTGCATGAACATAACCTACAAAAAAAAAGAAGATGTCTCAGAGGGTTGCCTTGTATTTTTGCTGCATTGCAAAATATGCTAAAATATTGCTGTTGTCGTTGTTGTTGTTGCTTTTCGAGGAGGAGAAATCAAGCAATTGGAATTTAATATAAACATTTCGACCAGTTCCTCAAATGTGCTAACAAATTGCATATCGAACACTTGCCAAAATTGTGCAAATCCAATGCAAAAATTGATGATTTTTGGTTAGGAAATATGTTGTATCAACAAAATGCATATGTACAAACATATTTGATTTATCTCTACTTTATCTCTCAATTACGTATTTTAAAAAAATTCCAATTCCTTATTTTTGTTTTTTTTTGTTTTTATTTGCCTTTTTGCCAGATTTGAATAACGTTTTGCAAATTTGGAATGCAATTGATGTTCTCCTTATATCATATTATCAATTCACTTTGTTAAAATCCTGATGCTGATGTGGATTTTAGTATGCCAAGAGTTTGTCTTCATAAATAAGAATTGAAAATGTGGAAGGAATTCAAATGATTTTAAAATTGATTAGGTTTTTGAATTGAGAAAAGCTCTTAAAAACAGAGAGAGTAAGAAACATTGAGGACCGGTGTTTAAATGTCTAGTTAAGAGGTTTGCTTACTATATCAAGAATATTTTGACGTAAAATGTATTGAAATTAATGTCACATTTGAAAATATTTCTTTAATAAATTTTAACGGGACATTGAAAAAGCGGCCCTTAGTCAACTTATTGTTTCCTTATAAAAGCGGCTTGACATTTATCAGTTTCCTCTAGAGTTGCCAAGTTTCTGTTGAGGGAAGAAATGAAAACTTTATCATATGCTATTAATTAAGAGTTTAAGAGATTAAAATTGGTCAATTTAGCCATCTTGCCCCTCTGCTGCTTAGAGTTTAGGGTTGTCAGGGTAATAAATAATTATTTTAAATAGATTTATTAGTTTTGTTAAGATAATCTTAAGGATTTACAAGTTATGGTTCACTCTGCTTTACTCGCTTGTACTCTGTTTAAGAGTTCAGGGTTGCCATATCGAGAAACCCTTATTCTACAACACTGATTCTAAAAACACTGATGCCCACATGATGCTGGTTTGTTGCAACATGTTCTCAACCCTTCCTATTTTGTTCCCATCTTAACCAAAGGAATGTGGCAACCCTACGGTCCAAGAGTCGGCAAAGTTATGAGAGTGGCAAAAAGAAAAGAAAAATTAAAGAAATGAGAAACCAGCACAGTTACTTTCAAGTTGAACTTTTACACACACACACACACACATGCTTACCCAGGAGTATGTGTGGGTGTGTGTGTGTGTGTGTGTGCACTCAAGTGGGGCAGCTTCATCTTCAGCTGACGCCGCTGTTGCTGCAACTTGGGGCAAAACTTGCAGCAACCTTATAAAAAAAAGAGCAGAAAAAGTTATATGCGAAGATTTGATACCCTAGGAAGTCCTGTTTTTCAATTTCGATTGCTGGTTCATTTGAAAGCTATATGATACGCAATTTGTGAGATTTGTTGAGATATTTGGAAAGGAAATTAATATATTATAGCTTTTTATTTATTTATTGTCAGGCTATAGGCAGCCAACACTTGACAAACAATTAAGTTAAAATTAAAATTAAAAAAAAAATTAAATAATTACTATGCAATGTAAATGTAATTTTAAAATGTATATTTACTATAGGTTGATTTTCGACTGATCCTTTCTATAACTTTAGCATTTTTAACACTATACCTTAATCTGTTAAATTTGTAGAGATATCTAAAAAATAATTTCTTACAGTAAGAGTTAATTTTTGATTTGAATTTAATTGATGGTGAATGTTAAGGACAACAACATATATAGTACACAATCTGAGAGAATTCAAAAAACAAATAAATTCTTATACCTTAATACTCCTAATTAAACTTTTAGGGTATATGGTACATCTGATTTAAGTACAAATTATAATACTCTATGTAAGGGTATAAAAAGCTTTGAAAGAATGCCGACAACTCTGTCTGTGTGTGTGTGTGTGTGTGTGTTGTTTGGTTTTGTTTAGCTTAATTTGTTCACTTGCTTTGATGTGTCGACTGACTGCCACATGGGCTGCGGGTGGCACAACTCTGTTGCAAGGGTAGAAGAGAGTGGCAGGAGAGTGGCAGGAGAGTGGCAGGAAAGGGGGAAGAGGCAACTTCAACTGCTGCCCAAGCAATGCCATTTTTCTATGGCCAGAAGTCTCTTGTGAAGTGCGTCTTTTGCCTGCTTTGCGCCTTTCTTGCGATAATCGAGCCAAAGAGCCACTTGCCACATGTGGCAGCTTCAGATGCAGCATCATCATCTTGGGGTCTTGGGATCTGTGTTCACAGGTGTGAAATATTATGGCATTTATTGTATGAAGCTTTGTCAAGTGCCGCACTCAACTTCCGTTTCTCTGTGTGTGTGTTAGTGTGTGTGAGTGTGTGTTAGTGTGTGTGAGTGTGTGTGTTAGTGTGTGTTTGTATTGTCCAGCTGTTACACTTGACATCTCTTCAAGTGCCAACTTGGGCTTTTGTGTCATCTAAACTGTTGCATAACTTGAGGCGGTTGTCAAACAATTCAATTTTGATTATCTAAACTTTTAACTTATTTAACTGTTTGTTAAGCTTTTACTTTAATCTGCAAAAGCTTCTCTAAGTCAATTAGCAACTTTTGCTGAATTGTTTTGATAAGGTTATCAAATGTTGAAATTATTTCAAATTGTATTTAGTTATATTTAGTCATTCAATTTGCCAGAAATGTGTTTTTAATTTCATAAAGAATGAAAATTATCCCTCAAATTTACTGTACTGACTGTAATGAAAAATAATGTGATCTATCTCAACCAGTTTCAGGATTATACGAGAAGAAAGAGGATCTTACATTTATATATATATTTTTTTTTAATTATATTATTTTTCGTATATCTATTATTAGAAGGAATTTCCAAAATATAAATTAAAATAAATAAAAAAAATATTATCTACAATTAAAAGGTACGTTTATTAAAAAGAGTTTTGTGTTGAGTTTTTGTGATTCAAATAATTATGTTGCATTTTAATTTATGCTTAGTTTGAAATGGAAATTCAAACTATTTCTAGAGACTTCTTGTGACTTCTGAGAAAGAGTTGACACAATTAATGTTACGATTGTTTGTATATTGTGAGTGGAGTTTTTATACCCGTTACTTAAGAAATAAGTAAAAGGGTATATTGTGTTCGTTTGAATTCATGTAACAGGGAGAAGCAGGCATCTCCGACCCTATAAAGTTTATATATTCTTGATCAGCATCAATAGCCGAGTCGATATAGCCATGTGTGTCTGTCCGTCTGTCTGTCTGTCTGTCTGTCTGTCTGTCTGTCTGTCCGTCTGTCCATCTGTATAAGCAAAAGGATCTCAGAGACCACAAGGGATAGAGATACCAAACTTTCAGTCAAAGACTTCTATATACCCCACGCAGATAAAGTTTGTTTCAAAATTTAGCCACGCCCTCCTCTGCCCTCGCAAATCACAAAAACCCACCACATCCACAGTTCTTAAAGAAATCCATTTTTTATGCTCAATAACGTTATCTATTAATATTATCTGTAATCTAACTAAGTAACGGGTATCCTATGGTCGGGATCTCGACTATAGCCTTTTCCACTTGTTTTTTTTGACGTTTTTTTTTTTCTTAAATTTTTGTCTATTGTGGCACGCTCATTGAGTCAATTGTCATGGCACTTGTTGTCACGATCAACGCGCTCTTAATCCCTTCTCCCTCTCCCTCTTCCTCTCCACCTCTCCCCCTCTCCCCCTCTCCCCCTCTTCGGACGTTGTTCGTCTCGCGCGTGTCAGCGACCCTCGTCTAGGTAGAGATAGAGGTTCCACATACGTGTCGATGGTGTGAAAGCGACGGCGACAATGCCAGGCGCCGATAAGATCCAAATCTGAGTACCCCTACCCAGTCCTAGAACCATTTCGTAGTTATGATTTTGAAGAAAGAATGAAAGAATACACTCACGGACTTTATTTTTTGATTCATTCGATTCATTCATAAAATCCAACTGAAACTATGGCTGCTTTATATGCACAGAGTGTCGTTTGATGTGAGTTTTCAAAATATTCAGTTTCTTAAAAATGCAATTTTATACCCTGTTAAAGTAGTATGCGCTAAAAAGGGTATATTAGAACTCAAAAGCTTTTATTATGTGCGGAGCAAGAAGTCTGCCTACAGGACGAGAATGTATATTAATAAATTCTCTCATAGAAGCTGTATGTTAACTAAAGGATATTTCGATCAGTCGTTTCAAAATATTTACTTTCCAAATATTGCATAGTTCGTTAGATATTGAAGACTATAGAGTAGCTTGCCGTCGATCACATTTACTTGGTAAATTGCTATTTTTGTCCTCTGTGCAATTTTCTGTTAACTGTGAGCAATTTGCAAGGCTGTTGTTGCAACTGCAACTGCAACGTGTTCCTTTATTTTTGGTTTGCTTATGAAGTGTCACTTGAAATTTTGTAATTTTCTTATCCAACATTTTTGTGTCACTTTGGCAATGGACGGGCGTTTAAGGTGTCACACGGTTGCAGGTTGCACGTTGCTTGTTGCACGTTGCAAGTGGCTAGTTGCAACTGACGATTCGACGCGTCGCGACGGCCAGAATTGCCAATTGCCAATTGTCGATTGTCGTTTGTCGATTTGTCAGCCATTGGCAGTTCCAATTTAATTTGGCTATTATGGAAATTGCGCTTAACATGTGGCAACAGCAGCAGCAACAATTGCAACGGTGGCAACTGCAGCAGCACCAGCAATTTATGCTGCCACACACTTGGAGGTCAACTTAGAGAGCATAAATTTCGATTGACCAACGCCAACAAATTTAATTTCAATTCCCTAAACTACAGCAGCAATAATAGCTAAGAAGGTTATAGTAAATTTTTAGCCAGAGCTGCCACCCTTTTTAATTTTTGTACCCTTAGTTTATTTATTTCGAGCATCAATTTTAGTTTTATTCATAAAAACACAAAGTTAATTGTTCTTATTCTTCTTATTATTATTATTTTCAAATTATATAAATATATTAGGTCTTATGATTTGGGCTGTGCAATGATCAGTCAGTAAGTCAGGATAAAGATATCTATATTTGTATATAGATAATGGAGTGCATCGATTTGTATGTGCCAAAAATTATTGACAAATGGTAGCCCAATGTCGTAATCTAGGGTCAATTCTAAGATGTTTTCACCAAGAAACCATAGTTCTAAAATAAGTTCCTAGTCCCTGCTTTTTGAATTGAAAAACATGTTTTTTTATATTTTTAGTATGAATTACTCGCATATCTTTAGTATTTTGGTCAAGATTGGTATGAAAACTCGTGATAGGACGTGGACAAATTTTTCAATTAAAAAATCGATGCACCCCAATGCATATACCTTATAGATTTGAAATTGCTCATAATAACATAAATTAATACTAAGCAGTAATACCCTTAATTATAATTTAGGTACTGGGTATAAATCCAGCTAAAACTTGCGGGAGTTTGCTTATTTGGACAATATGTTCAATAAAACTTTGTATGCTCCACACTCGCACACACATACACACACACACACACACATACTCAGTGACTAAGAGAACTTTAAACAGCTGTCCCTGTGTAAGTTTATGTGTGTTCCGGGCGCGGAGGCATGCCACAAAGCGTCGCAGTTGCAACTGACCCGCCAACATTGTGTAAAACGAAGATTTATGCGACTTTGCCCCAAAAAGCTGCACACTCTCTACCCTTATCTCTCTCTCACTCGCTCTCTATCTCGCTCTCTATCTCTTTCTAGCTATGTTTGTGTGTGCATGACTGTACTTCCGCTGCGTTAACTGTACCTTCTGGACATGTGTGTGTGTGTGTGTATGTTGCTGTTGCAATTTGCATAGAAAGTGTCGCCACAAATTTGGATACACCAAACGTATGGTGTGTCTATGTGTGTGTGTGTGTGTTCGCGTGTGTGTGTGTGTGTGTAAAGCATGCTTGGAGGCGGCTTTGTTGGTGGTCCAACCTTTTCTTAATTTGCTGTGCAACTATTGCCAACTAAGCGTGGCAAGCTGGCAAATGCTGGCAACGCTTTTGGCCATCATCTCACTGGCTGGCCAAGTTAAATAGCCTGAAATTGTTCAACTTCCGGCTATGGTAGACGCCGCTGGCCGTTTGTCAGCCACGTTTTGCATTAATTAAGCAAAGCAAATAGCAAACAGGAATAGATAGAAATGAGGAGAAGGAGAAAGCGGCTTGTGGAACTTATGAGACCGCAACAGAAGGCGAGAAAATGGCCAGAAGGAATAATTGATGCTCGTATAAATCTGGCTTTGAAGCAGCATACAGATTAACAATTAAAGCTTAAAGTTTTTAAAAGAGAACAAAGTTCTTAAGAATATATATCTTAAGCTTTTCGAAAAAAAACTTTTCATATAGAATGCGGCACTCAAAGATAAATTTGAGCTATACAGTTTAAGAACCAATACTTTTAATTAAAAGATTGAGTATTTTGAAGAGCTTTAAAAGTGGTTGATAATTAAGAATTAATTTTAAAATATATAACCGACAAACTATGCTATACATTTTCAATACCATAAGGAAAGTCGTTTCTGTTTGGATCTCTGTCTGTCCTAGTATTTGGACAAACAGCTTTGTCTATAAATATTTTTTTAATTGAAACTAACTTCATTTCTAAGGTTTTCGGTTAAATGAAGTTATAAGATTATGGTTATATCATGGTAAGCAAACACGTTTTTGATTTATCTCAACTTATGAATACGATAGTGAATACATTTTCAATACCTATTTATATCCAACTTTAAATGTTATACTTTAATATTCTACTATTATTTTGCAATTATTTGTCGGATAACCTTTTTCCTGTACAACTTTCGAACATACATAACATAATATATATTTTAAACACATTTTCCGTTCTCAAAATTTGTATTTGAGGCTTTTTGTTATAAATCTGAATATATGTATCAAAATACCAGCAAATAAGAACAAAAATAAAGATCTAGTAACAAAATACATGGAATATTCGTTCGTAACCTCAAATTTAAAGAGTTGCCGAAAAGCCGACACTTCTTGCTGTGGTACAGTTGTGACAGTTGAACTGTCAGCCATTTTGACAATTACATAAACTCCAAAAGCGTCGTTACCTCACTAACAACTGCTGCCTATCTGTGAGTGAGGAGGTAAGTAGGGTTACGAATGGAGAAGGAGGTAGGGATAGGAGGGCTAGTTTTGGGGGTGGGGGTAGAAGGTGGGTTGTGTAGGGTTCACCTTTCGTTTCGTGTCTTTGACAGGCAAATGGCTGAGGACACACAACAAACTGCAAACTTAAACACTTAATCTTTTCATTTAATGTTAATTTGTTTGTTTTTATCGACATATTTCTGCGAGGGCGTTTGGGCGAAGGCGTGGTCGTTGGCTTGGGGTGAAGATAGGAGAGTTCCCAAACCTCAAAAAAATAAACTTTTGGGGAAATGGAAATGCCATTAAATGCGCGGCGCTTGTTACGACAACAAACTCATTTCACGTTATGACAAATTGCTGCCAATCAACATAATTCAGCGGCAAGCTAAGAAAGTGGCAAGCAGCTGATGCACGAACGGGAAATGTGGGCGGGAGGAAGGGGGTCAGGAGGCAGAAGCCGCGAAATGCCACACACAAAGAGAGACAGACACAGAAGTAGCTAAAGAGAGAGAGAGAGATAAGTTTTGCACTGACACGCCTTCAAACCCTTGGAACAGTGCCGATGATTTAGCATTATTTCAGTGAGATTTTTAACTATTTCCTGGCAGCTGTTAAAAAGCTTTTTGTCGATAAAACTTTCAGTTATACCAGCATATAATCTTTAGAGAATTCCATACAATTGAAAGTGGACGAGCAAAGTAATAACATTAAGGCCAATGGTGAAATTGTCTATGGACCTGATGAAAAAGAACGGTCCGTTTTCTTCAGGTCCATTGTAAACTTAACAGTGGACTCCATGCTATATTTAATATTATATAAGCTAGATTTGACTTTTTCTGGCTTGCAATTTTTTGTAATTTCTAGCTGTTAACCATATGCATTTATTAAAACTATTCTAATTTTTAGCGGTAAACCAAAATGTTGTAGCGTACCATATTAATCTATTTTTTTTTTTTTGGGTAGACTTTAGCCATATTTTTAAACACATTTGAATATTTATTTTGTGCTGACATTTTCATTTAAAGCCATACAAATTTAGAGGTAAACCCACTTTTTAGCGGTAATCCCTTTTTTCCTGTTTTTGTAGTTTAGTTTAAATGAATATAATGATGCACTTAATTAAATTCTTATTTTCCAGTTTTCTTAATGCACATTTCTGGTAATTGTTGAGTTGATATATTGCATTTGCCTCCGAGTGTTATAAGGTGGGAGGGTGGACTTAGGGTTGTCAGATCCTCACTCAAACCTGAGCATAGGTTTGAGCTTTGGAGCTGTTAGCGTTTTTTTATTTTTATTTTTTTGACAAAATGTCATGCTTTGCTGGCACTGCTCACTTTAACGCTCATTGCTATTGCCACGCCCACTCATCAGTGCAGTTTGGAGGCTTGGGGGGCGTTGGGTGTGGACGTGGGCGATGGTAAAGCCGCCATAACAAATTGTTAGGCTATGACCTCGAAAACATTTGCCAGTTGGCAGTTGTCTTCGTAACGCTGCCTGTCTTTCTTTCCCGCTGTTGGGATTCACCTTCTCTAGCCCCTTTCCCCCGTCCCACAGAGGACAGAGTGCGAGGTTTGATTCAGCAACTTCAAACTTGCCCTGCAGTTATGTGGCTAGTTTGGAGGTGTAGACATTACCCCATCCCTTGGCACAGCTCCCTCCCTTGGTTTGCTTATTACCATTATTATTATTATTATTATTATTTTTTGCCAAGTTGTTGGGCTGCTCAGTTTTTCTTTTGGGCTTTCATGTGATAATTGCGGCGCATGAATTACAATTAATTCGTGACGATTCGTGCAAGAGCTTTGCGCCCAGGTAGACAGCCCCAGACAGGTGGTGGGACAAACAGTCAGACGGACAGACAGACAGACGGACAGGCAGACAGAGAGACAAATACCTCGACTACAGTTACTGTCATGAGGAGTAAAGCAACGTCCGCGTGTCGTTAGCAGCGCCTGTTTATTATTCCGTTAATTCTCTCTACCCTCAACTTACCCCCACACCCCGATTCCTGATGCCCCAACCCCCTCTTTCTATATCCTGTAACTCTTTTTGGTTATTGTGGCTATGCGACATGCAACGCGGCGGTGACATCGCCAAAAACCAAACCAAACTGAACCAAACCAAAAGCCCAACCACATTCCTCCCCCTTTCCCCCTCTCCCAAAATGTAGCCAAAACACGCACACTCTGACAAGGCTCCTCGAACGCCAATCAACTGAATTTTAATGGAGCTTTTTATGAAAGAGAAGAGTACAAGCGAGGCTGGCGAGGGGAGCTTCATTAGTTTCATTTAGCATTAGTTTTAATTTCTCTTGCATTTCTCTTTTACCAGTATATCCTTGAATGTTTTACTGACTGATCTTCTCTAGTGTCTGTCTTTTGTTCTTCTGCATGTTGCATCTGTTTGTCTTCTATTCTGTGCTTCTAAAGACGGCATCTTCAATTCATCATTGTGTTGTATTCGCAGTCTCTATATCTTTGTGTCTATTCAGGTTTCAAGTGTAGGCAATAATTAAAATGATTCTTTATGATTATCTCATCTCTTTTCCAATACAATATCTGTACTTTTTTTATACACTGTCTCAACTATAATTGCTCTATTCTTCATCTCTTTTTAGTGTGCTATCCGTTATCGTTTAGGCTCTGGTAATAATGAGATTTTGCTAAGTTTTCTCTCCTGTTTCTTCCCCTGAGCTTCAAAAACTTTCGCACCCAATTAGCATTTTATAGAGCTGCCGTTTGGGATATCCCGTTGCTCGGTTTCCTCGACTCCTTTGACTCGACTCCTTTACCCACATTTTGTTTTTTTTTTGTGTTGGGCTCATTGTTTTGGGTGGGCGCATTTTTATTGCTGTTGTCATCGCTTTCATGCGCTTCAAACTGCGTTCTTTACTCCAGACTCTGAGATTTTTCTGTTCAAATTTTTTTGTTGTGTCGGTTTCGGTTTCGATTTCAGATTCAGTTCTTGGTTCTGTGCTCGCTGATCGCGCCAGACGCTAACCCGCTGTGATTTTATGAGCCGCAATTGCAGAAAACATTTCTATTGAGTCAGCAAGCCTCAAGTCGATGGAATGATGCAGCTCTTTGCATAGAAGAAGGGGATGGATTTGATATGGATATGTGGCGTGGAATGCATAAGCAACCCTCTATACTGACTGCCCGACTGCCTGACTGACTGACTCTGCCTGACTGGCTTATGATTACTGTGATTATGCCGCCAAAGTGCGTGCAAAGTTCCGGCTGGGTGCAGGGTCGGATGGATGGCTGGATGGATGGATGGATGGATGGATGGATGGACTCTCTGGCTGTATCGTTTACGCTTAACAATAATAACAACTGATTTTCGGATGTATTATTACATTTCCCGTGGTGACTGCAGCACCCAAATTATCACAGCTACCCCACACAGTTGGAGTTCCTCAACCTACTGACAATTTCCCCTGCTCCTTCTTTTTACCATTTCCATTTCCATTCCCTTTTCCATTGCACAGGAGCTGAAACTGGCGCAAGGGGTACGCAATTGCGGTTAGCTTCAATAGAGGATAAGGCAGATGAACATAAATAGAAACCGCAGGATTTTCTATTTGGGCAACTTTTCTTGGCCAACGACTTTGGCGTTCTTCTTTCCTATAATGAAGTTAAAGCTGCCAAACTTGGCACAATGGCAACTTGATTGTACGTGGAGTACGAGATGCGACGAGATGCGACGAGATGCGACGAGATGCGATGAGATGGCTCATTTACAGCAATTACCAAAGCATTTTGTCACCCACAAATAAAAGGACAATGAGTTGAGGTGTGGGAATGGAAATGGGAGTGGGAATTAAACTGGGAATGGTTTTGGGATTGGGAGTGGGATTGGAGCACCTGCTGTGCTTAATGTGATATAAATAATATTGCGCATTTGCCTGTAGACCGAAAAATGAATTAGAGAGACAGACTGTCGGAAGAGACTTCGAGCGATGGCAGAAGAAATGTGCAGTCCCAAATAAGGAAGTGCCAGGCAATAAAGTGAAGGAAGTGAAAAGGATAATGCTGTCACACTATGAAGAAACGAAGAAATGTTGAAGATTAACATAAGTAGAACTTCCTAACGTTATCATGTTTAAGCAGAAAAATATTGAGAATAGATACTTTAAGCTCTGCATCTCATCAAGTCTCTTTTAAACATTATATTTATATTCTATATATATATAGTAGTATTACGATTTTGTTCAAATTTAACCTATAAGAGTTAAGCTTTCTTCCTTCAGTATAGTTTTCGAGTCAATATAGCCATGTCCGTCTGTCCGTCTGTCTGTCTGTCCGTCTGTGTGAGCGCCTAGATCTCAGAGACTATAAGAGGTAGAGATACCAAACTTTCGTTCTTTTATGTATATTGAAATAAAAGACGGGTATCGGGATCTCGACTATAGCCTTTCCCACTTGTTTTTTTTTAATGATTTTTTATTTTGTATACAAATTATAATCTGCGCTTCAAAAAATTAAGTAAACAATTGGAAAAAATAAGGTTTTTTTTATTTATAAAATACACACCAGCTTAAAACATAATTTGGCTTTGGGATTAGAACCGTCGAAGAAAAGATTATAGACTTTTTCACCGGTGAATGTAGCCGTTCACCTGCTGATTAATGCCAACTTGTCAAATTTGTCCTTTTGCCATCAATCTCATGTGTCCATGGGTCGTTTTAATGTGCTTTATCATCCACAGACATTCGACATGTCAGATGACGCACGTACATACGTATATGTATGTATATCAAGTGCACACCAAAATTTCAGTGGATCCCTTTGATAGACTCCGTTTTACATTGCGTTACCCCCAGAGAGAAGGGGTGAAGAGGGGTGGGGGGGTGGTGGTAAGGAGAGGCTGCATTGCCTTCGTGTCTGAGGCAATGTTAGTCGAAGGGGCACGTAATCCATTTGTTGTTTGCATGTCCATCTCGGGGTAACCGAAGCTTCGGTTAGAGACCATGTTATGTGTGCATTGGACACAACTCAATTGGTTGAATTCTATGCCAGACTCTAAGTGTGTGCGTCTGTGTGTGCGTTTGTGTGTGTGTGTTGTGTGTGTGTGTGTGTGTGTGAGCTCACATTTCTGTGCTCTGTTAATGATGAGAGACCACGGAACGAGTTAACTGCCATTCTGCCAAATTCTGTTGCTGTTGCTGTTTGGTGTGCAACTGACGCACATTTGCAGGACGAGGACGAGAACAAGGATGAGGCTAAGGAGGAGGAGGAGGAGGAGGAGGCATGAAAAGGAGACAGGAGACAGGAGATAGGAGTCATCGTGCCTGGCCACATTTCCGCTGCAGTTGTTGCCCAGACCCAACTGAGAGAGGACGAGACATTCGGTAGGACGACTTGCAATTTGAGCGCTCACATGGCATATTAATGTAGTTTGTGTCGACTGACCAACTGTGTGAGGCTGGCCAACAAGAAGCAGCAAGAAGATGAAGGTGGTGTAAAGCGGGGGGCGGGAGGGGAAGGGGGGCTATTCAGTTGGAGGGAGTAGGCGTGAGCATGCGTGCAGATTCACCTTGTTGACGGTCAACATCATCATCATCATCATCAACAGCATCATCATCATCAACAGCATCATCATCATCATCATCATCATCATCATCATCATCATCATCATCATCATCATCATCATCATCATCCGTCGTCGTTGTCGTCTCCGATTCCGTCACTGCCATTTAGTTCATTAGAGCAAAAATGTTGCGATGTTGCACGTAAACAAGACAAGTTGCAGGGGTAAATAAAGCCTAGACAGCGGGGCAGGGGAAGGGGGAAGAGAGAGAGAGAAAGACAGAGAGACAGAGAGAGAGGGATTGCTTTCACTTAGGCAAAATCTTCTATGACCCCAACTTCAACTACGCATTTACGTGATTAATCAGTTGGCCACGTGTACAACTACATATATGTTACATATATTCACTCTCTGTATATGTATATGTGTGTGTGCGCGTGTGTGTGTGTGTGTATCTATGTGTGAGTGTAGCGCATATGCTTCTAAGTCATGCAAAGCGCTTCGAAACGTTTTAATTGCCCAACGACATTCATGAATTGAGAGTGCAAAATGCACTCGAAACTATACGTACTATATGTAGTTGATGCCACATGCCACATGCCACTTGCCACTTGCCACTTGCCACATGCTATACTGGCAAATATCTTTTTCGATACCCTGCAAGCAGTAGATAACTAAAGTAAAGTACGCTGTTTAGATAAATAAGTCTAAGATAAACTAAAATGGATTAACTTCATCAATCCATGTTATTCCACATTTAAATCTTCAAGTTATTGCTTATAATTTTTAAACTCTGTAAGCAATAAATACTAAACTGGAATAGAGAATGGATAGGATGGAAAAGAGTACTTGAATTAACATTCCTACATAAATATAAAAAAAATATAAAGACCATATATAAAAACACAATATACACTTTTACTTGTTTTTTAAGTAACGGTTATAAAAATAAAAACAAACCGATAGACAAATGGGAGAATAGTACGAAATTTTTGACATTCTTGACTTATTACACACAGTATTTATGTAGCCTTAGCTAAATTTGAATTATCTTCCTTTTTTCTACACAATAACAAAATTCAAGTTATTCCTTATAAGTTTCTCAGGTTATCAGATTGTGTTGAGGTTTTTCTAGCACTTACTGAACAAGCTGATCCCATCCTGTCGTCTGTGTAACTAGTGGGTATAAGAATGTAATATAATCAGCACCATGGATTATACTCTTAAGATTTACTTGCCCTTTCTATAACTATATGCAAGCTATATCCAAATTACTCTTGTATTGCAAGGCCAAAGGAATAAAAACAAAAACCAAAGATCGGCTGTTGTATTTAAATGGGGTATTTACATTAGCCGTACCTCTACGTACGAATCGGGAGTGTTAACGCCAGTGAGAGGGATCCACATTTTGAACTCTGGTGTCGCATTGTTCTGAAAGAGAGTCAGTCTGAAACAGATATTTGTGTCTGTCTGTCCGTCTGGTCGACTTATCAAGTTGACACCAAACAACTGCACGAAATTCCAAACCAATTTCAATTCCAATTCAATTTCAATGGACCCAACTGAACGGTCTGAACGGTCTGAACGGGCGGTACGTGCCAGAAGAACTAACTCTCCCCCTTTCTCTCTCTCTCTCTCTCTCTCTCTGTCCTTTTCTTTGTGTCTCTGTCGTACTATGTTTGACTCGCTACGGTTTTCAAAATTCAAAATGTTTCTTTGACTCTGTTTATTGTATGGCAAAGGTTTCGTGCTAAAAATTATAGTCAGGCCAACTGACATAACCGCAGCTTGTTGCAGTCACAGACATTTTGCGGCAGCGTGTGAAAAGGCCGTCAGGTGCGTCTCTGGTTAAGATTAAACAACAACAGCAACAACAGCAACAGCAACAACATCAGCAACAGCAGCTCCTCTCTGAACTCTGACACTCCACAGAGCACATAATATATCGTCTTGAGTTGAGTTGAGTCAGCGAAGCATTTAACCAAACTAATTTTCCCATTAGGACCAACACTTTGCGAGCCGCTTTCGGGTCGCATAAAACAACAACACGTTCATGTCTACCACAAAATGTTGCAAGTTCCCCGACTGAAGCTTCACTCAACGATCGTCGATCGTCGATCGCCGATCAAGCGCAACATTTGCCTAGACTACATACAATCGCTCTTTCTCTCCCTCTCCCTCTCCCTCTCCCCACCGTCTCTCTCTGCCTCTATATCTACTTTGTCGGTCAGTGTCAGTCTGGTTGTTGCTGTTGGCCAACTAATTGATCGGTTCCAAATGGCCGATCGCACGTAACGGCCGCATATGTGATCGCTGCGCGCGAAATATAGACGAAGACGACATTCGGCTATGCGATCGTATCACGCGATAAGCCAGCCACTGACTCTGCCCTCACTGCCTAAAGGGCATTAAAAAGGTAGCCCAGACCGGAGCCATAACCATACTCAAACTCAAACGCAAACTCAACCCCATGTCTATACCTATAGTATAGACCCCAATCGATTCATTGAGGCGTCACTTGAGCGCGATCATTCGTTCAATTTGATCAGCCAAAATGGGTTTTGCGAAGGGTTCACTCAACGTCTAACAATATGCAGCTAATTTTTAGTTTCTAAACTGATACAATCGTAACCATGAAATAGATCAGTGATGATCATCAACATTTTGCTCACATTTTGCTGATCTTCTGTCCCATCATGTTCAATAAAGGTTTACTCCTCGTTTTTGAGATTCTTCTAATGATCTTTTCTGACAGTTGTTCATCAAAATTGGATCTCGAGTGGATTCCCTATAAATAATTGGTGATCATTTTGCATTGACATTTCTTTCGTTGAAAGACTTTTGAGCGGATACAGTTTTGATAGCTCCTTTTTTTATTATGATCTAATGATCTTTACTGATATTTAGTTGTGTATATTTTGTAGTGTTTGAATAAGGATCTTCTTTTAAATTTTTACAGACAATTACGCTAATCTGTAGATAATAATATTTTTGTTCTGAAAAAATGACCTATAACGATTGCTCTTTTTGTAGTATTTCGTAGTTGACCGGAACGTAAGAAATATCTCTAGAAAAATAAATAGTTGATCACCCTTTATAATTTCAAGATCTGTTGTTGTTGAGCTAATACAAAAGTTTACCCATCGTTTGTAGACTTTTATCGGACACATCGCTTAGTTGTGGCCACTTCATTAGAAGATTGCTTTGCGAATATTGAAAACGCATTAGGCTGATGGCTTAATTTCAAACCCTGAGACGAGACGAGATGACAACCCTTGAGAGAGCAACCCTCAGACAGATTGTCGTACCCACTGCGACTAATATGACACGACAATCAACAAGAGCAATAGGCAACATCTCCTCCCTTCCTTTCCCTTTCCCCCTTCCCCCTTCCCATTCCCATCCTCACCCCAAAACTACAACCTCAATGCTAACCAGCTCTAGCTGCTTCTTCTCTATTCTCATATATAGCTCTCTGACTTATGCCTTTTTGCCAAATCGTTGTAATTTACGAAATTGACACTTAAAAGATTCCCAGTGCCTGTCGAGGCAAGGCGCAACCCCAGCAATTAAACGAAGGTCCCATATGGAACTGGACATGGAACGAGTACCGAAGTCCGAGACCCTTTGCCATCATAGAGCAAGGGAGTGGGAGAGTGTGGGTTCAACTGAAGGCTGCACAATTTGTCACACGATAAACATAAAAAGTGCCAATTGCAGTAGCTGCTGCACTGTCCCTTGGTCAAGTCAGATACAGACACAGACACAGAGACAAACACGGAAACTGAGTGAATTGACGGGGTCACAGCGGGGTCAATGCTGGGGGTCAGCTGCGCTTGTGCAAATTAAATAAACTCTAATGTCTTTAATTTGTTTGAGTTGCCCTTCAACAAACACCCCTCTCTCTCACCCTCTCTCTCTCTCCACACCATCACCTTATCGCTATACTACTTCCTGACTCTTCTCCCTGGACCCACTCAAGTGTGCAGTAGCCACGTCGTCGTCGCCGTCTTCAATGTCGCCGCGGGTTCGATACCCATTTCGATAACCGATTCCCAAAAAAAAAAAAAACAAACGAAAAAAATGTTATCTTCTCCACGCCGAATATTTAATACCCTTAAAGACCGTTCTATTCCATTTTCGACCCAATGTTTCTCTGGCAGCTATATAATATGGTGAACCGATTTGAGTAATATTTGTTCGAAATGTGTTAAACCATATAGAAATTCTTACTTACGATTTTTTTTTTAATTGATCATAGGAATGAAAGTTATAGCAAATCTACCACATTATCATAATTAACCGATTTGATTGGTTCAGAATATATTATATATATAAAACAATATAAATACATAAACTGCGAAAATTTTTGAGATATTTACATAGAAAAAATAAAAGTTCTTATTTAAAATAGTTTTTTGATTAATCAATTCAATGAAAGCTATATGATATTGTGAAGCGATCTGGGCAATATTGGATCAAAATGTATAAGACTATAGAAAAGTTACAATTTGTGATTAGATTGGATGAGATATACAGTAAAAAAGAGCACAGTTTTTTGTTTCCATGACAGCTGAATGATATAGTGATCTGATCCAACAGGTTCTGACATATGTATTAACTATCTGCCAGCTTATAGACGGTCCTGCCACAAGTTTCATTGAAACAGCATTAAGAGTAAGAGGCTTGATGGCTTAAAACAAGATAGACAGAGGGACCCATGAGTATATCGACATCGATAGTCATTCGGATCAAGAAAATGTATAACTTTATGAGGTCTGTCATGGCTAGGTTTATGCATTACACATTTTATGTTAAAATTGTAATACCCTCGGCAAGGGTATACAAAAATTCCATTCTCATTCCGTTGGCGAGTCAGTCGCATGTCGTCGCTGACGCTGGCCATAAATTTCGTATTAAATTGAGTGTTAAATGCTGGACGCAGCAGCCTCGCGTTGCCAATACTCCTCCTCCACCTACTTCACCCCCTTGGCACCCAGCTACATCCACCCCTCTTTCCCCTCGCCTCTTCCCACTGTGTCCCCTTTGTCCAGGCTTCACTGCTAACAACAAATGCGCCCAATGTGCAACCGTGCGCGTACTTCCTTGCGACATCTTCTTCTTCCCCCTCTTCAGTTCTCTCCTTGCCATCACCATCACCATCACCATCTCCGTTTTCTCTTCCTCATCCTCATCCTCTTGCTTGCCACAATTCGTCAGTTGTAGCCAATTTATTATGCCCAATTCTGCTTGTTGTCGTTTTCTTTATTGCCTCTCATGTTCTTCTTGTTCCCAATATTTCTTCTTGTTTTGTGCTCTTATTCTTGCTGCGCTTTTGGCACAATTCGAACTAAGTTCAAAATCAATAAGTTCCATTTACTCGCCTGCATTACACGGTATCTTTCGATATCACTTAGTTCCGTGCTCTTTAAGCAGGTTTTAAAGACGGTTGACAAAAAAAAAAAAATGATCTATAAAGATTGAGTTTGTAGGGAAAACTAAAAATCTTAGAAATGATTTAAATTTAACCCATCGGTGAGCAATAATTTTCCCATAAGGAGCACTATCAATTAATTAAAAAAGTCGATGTTCAATTATATTTATAAGCTGAATATTTAATGGTTCTCAAGCCGATTTTAGAAACTTAACTTTTTTTTTCGAAATTTAAAAAATTTCACTTGAAATTTTGATTCAAAAGCTAACAAATTATAAAGAACTTTATCAAATTGACTCCTCAAATTATAGAATTTGGAAATATAAAGGTAATAAATTTATTCTACTATTTTTTTTCTTAATCCCCACATTTAAATAATATTCCACTTGGTCTTAACAATTTTCAATGGTCAAGTGGCAAATGGCAACTAAGATATCTGATATGGAAACATCTTCTCGCTTGACCAATTCGATAAGTGTAATGCCAAGTACATACACTGAAAAAATGACCAGCTTCTAAAATCAAGAACATACATCTTAAATATCTTAAGTTACTAAAACTAAAACTAAGACCCAGACAAAATAAAATATATACAAATTTAAGAATAATTTAAAAAAAAAAAAAAATTTTAATTTTCGATGTTAATTTTCAGAATATTTATTCATAAAATAAGAACTTGGTCTTATTTTAAATGTGCTTAAAACCAAGATGTGTTCTCTTAAATTAAGAATTTTATGTCCTCGACGCATTTTTTCGACCAAAAATCTTAGTTCTGAGACCAAAATCTTGATTTTAGAACATTTTTTTCATCAGTGTATAATTCCAATTCCCATTCCATTTCCAATTTCAATTTCAAGTCCAATACCAATACCAATACCAATACCAATTTCAGCTTCCATCTCAATTGTCATGGACTTGGTCAACCGGCAAAGTGCGCGACATTTTCAGCGGCAATTGGCGATTGCTGATGACACCCAATAAACACCATCCAATTACATGTTGTGCGTGTGTATATATGTGTGTGATGTGTGTGTGTGTGTGTGTGTGTGTGTGTGTGTAGTTGGCAACAATCAGCGGAGGTTAAAGCTGATGAAATACCACAGACAAAGGCTGCTTCTCTCGGGTAATTTCCCACAAAAGTATTTGAATGTCGTGTAAAGTGTTAAATTGTTTTAAATTTTTTCATTTTTATTCAATTGCTGATGCTGTTGTTGTTGTTGTTGTTGTTGTTGTAGTTGTTGTTGTTGGCTACTGTTCGGGTCAATGCTGATACATAAATCCCAGCGAAGCTGCGGTAATTTGAATAAAATATGCACAGACACAGACACCGATACGATACGATACGATACGTTACGTTACGATACGGATATGGTTAGGAGGCAGCAAGGGTATACAAAGCTAAACTGTAGGTAACAGGTATAGAGAGGTATCCCCAGCTACCAGTGACCAGTTACCAGCTACCAGTTACCAGTTACCAGCGACAGCTCTAAAGTCGCCAGCTTGAAGAGACCTGCTTCAAAAGCGACCGACTTCGGGTGTCGATTGGAATTTTAAACGGAGCACCGCAGATAAAGCTCTTCTCTCAGCACTTTCAGCTTCTCCTCCAGCGACTCTGACTTGTACTCCTACTCCAATTCCAATTCCGATTCCAATTCCAATTCCAACTCCAACTTTAACCACACACCTTCAGTTTAAGCTTCAACATTTGCTTTGTTTTGAGCTCAACTTGTTTGTTGTTCAAGTTTCATTGTTTGACTAGGGAAATTGTCAGATGATCGGAGAGTATTATATGATAGTACTTTGTAGGCAGGTTGATAAAGTGCTTGATGAATGTGACTTTCTTAAATAAACTACTGAGCTCTTAAAGTAATTGAAGTAAGGTTTCGGTTATGAAAGTATTATCAATCAAAAAATTAAAAATGTATAGTCTATATAGTATTATCTCCCAAAAATGTGTGGAGATTTGAGAGATTTTCGGTTGGTTTCGCTTTCTGTGAGTTTACTTTATTCTTAATGGTATTAGAGAAATAATTAGAAATCAATCCCAAACCAATTTGGGTTCCGGGCTCGGTACACCCGAAACAGCTATTTTGGTAAAATGTTCTCTTCCGGTATTAGTATCGATAGGTACTGTACGTATATAAATCTTTTTCTATAGCTCATTCTCTGTTTAGATATTTAGAGTTACTGATTTAACAGTGTTATGTTAAAACTTTTATCATCTATCAAGTATCTATTTTGCTTTTATTCAGTTGCTTCAATTCTTCTCTTCCTCTGCTAATAGATAAGTTAAGATATCAAGTTTATTTTACCAATTTTATTTTTCTAAACCATTTCTTCATTTCATTTTTCATTTTTTTTGTTTTCCTAACTCTTCAGTCTCCACTCTCTCTTCATCTACGTCCTCAGCATCTTCTGCTGTTTGCAACCAAATATCTCAGACACAATTTGCAATTGACACGAAAATCGCCGCAGTAAAAAAAGGCAAATCAATCAAAGTGACGACAACGTTGCTAGACAGGTGCAAGATGGGGAGAGAGAGAGAGAAGGAGAGAGAGAGAGAGAAAAGTGAGCAGGGGAATTTTTGCCATTTGTTGTGGCAGCCGCAAAATGTCAACTGACTTTGCATATGGAAATTGGATAATGGCAGCTAACCGAAAGGGGAGGAGGGAAGTGAGGTAATTGGGCAGCGGAGGGACAGTGGAGGGAGGTCAACAATTTGTCGCTAAAATGAATGGCAATGCAATCGATGTGGCAAGTGGCATGAGAAGTGAGTCAACGCAATCAATGTGGCATAAAGAGCAGACTCGTAGACTCTTGGCTTCGCTTCAGCTGCTCAGCTGTTTAATAAGTCAAAAACAGAGGGGGGAGATAGGGGAGAAAGGGGAAGAGATTGGGAGCTGCAATGTGGGTGCAGTTGTGCCACACACAATGCCACACCAAAACACCACATTATTTTCGAGTATTGTCGCTTTTGTGGCAAGCCACCAAAATTGACCACTAACTGATTTTCAAATTTGCGCCAACTACAACAATAATATAAAGGGGAAATGAGTACCAGCAGGGATAGGGGGGAGGGGGGGGGGGGGGATAGCCGCACCTACGCAGCTCGTTACAGCTGAATGATGACCTAAGGGGTAGGGGAAAAAGGGGTCAATTTTTGGGATTGAAATTGGAATTGGAATTGAGTCTGCGCTTTTTGGTAACTCAACTTCCGGGCAATGCAGCAACCGTTGTGGCAGCCACAGTGGCAACAAAAGCAATTTAATCGAGCATGACTTTTGGTTAAACTTGTAAAAGCAACGCCTACGCAACGGCAGCCAAAGGGGCGAAGGGGTGGGGCAATGAGGGGATGGGGGATGGGGAGAAAAGCGACAGCTTTTGCCGGATGTAGGGAATTTTAATTTGTCGCGTCGTTTAAACGCGAGCGGCGCTGCTGACGACAGGCAGCGTGGAGTGGGAGCGGAATGGAGAGCGGGAGGGGAGGGGTGGTTAACAAGGGGTGAGGTTGGGTGGTAGGGGCGGGGGGTAACCCTTTAACGCCGTCTGTCGGCGTCAGCGCATTCATTGAAGCGTTGCATTTGGACTACCCAAAATACACACACACCCACACACACACACACACACACACTCGCACACACATGTGCCACGCCCACAGCAGCAGCCTACAGACGCCCACGATTTTAATTTTTTTTGGCAGCATTTTGGGTATTTGAAATCGGTTTTTGGGTGGTTTTTATTAGGCCGCTTTTGACAGTCGCATTGTGCGCAGCCCTCAACCCCTCCACCCCCCCTGCCTCCCTCTCCCCCTCCCTCATCCCTTCACTCTTTCTCTTTCTGTCTGTTTATCTGTTTATCTCTCTTTTCGCCGCTTTCCAGCTCTCTTTCGCTTTGACTTTCTGTCTGTCCGTGCCACATTATTTATGGTCGCGCATTTGCATTTTGATGGTCTAACCCCACCCTGCCCCCAACCCTGCCACATGCGGCACCCTTAACCCTTTTGTGTGTGTATGTGTGTGTGTGTGTGTGTACCACTGTCTGTGGCAATACACACACACACACACACACACACCTGTGCGTAAACCGTTTTTATGACCATTGTAACCAAAAAAATTGAAAACAAATTTCCACGTATTGATGGTCTCACTTTAGGGGCAGACTCTCTGTTTGGCTGTGTGTCTGTGTGTCTGTGTGTGTTGGCCAGGTTAATAGCAACTGTGGAGAATGGGTTAAGGTGCGGTAGGGGCAGGGGCAGGGAACAAACCCGGGTTTCTCAGCGGTCTGGGGCTGACTGTTTGGTTGCGCATGAGAAGATAATCGTAAAAAGGGAAATTGCGCTTATAAAATGATCAAAAGCGCGCACCACACGACAGCTCAGAGTCAGGATACAAATGTTGTTGTTGTTGTTGTAATTGTATCTGCATGTGTGTGTATTGTTGTTGTTGTGCGTGTGCGTGTGTGTGTGTTGTGTTATTGTTGCTGCTGTTTAGGTTGATTAGACCTCTAGTTGCTGACAGACGCAGCTTTTTGACTTTTTGGTTGTCGTTTTGCTTTATACCCCGCATTAGGGATTTGCTAATTTTGTGCAAATGTATGTAACATATATATATATAGTACATATATATTTACTTGATCAGTAACAATATACAAAGAAACATAACTCAGAGATGGAAGAACTACAAAAGAAATGCATTGATGTGATATATCTATGCATGTATATTGATTAAAAAAATGTTCTAAAATCAAGATTTTGGTCTCAGAACTGAGATTTTTGGTCTAAAAAATACGTTGAGAATATAAAATTCTTAATTTGAGAGAATACATCTTGGCTTAAAGAACATTTTAAATAAGACCAATTTCTTATTTTGTTAATAAATGTTCTTAAAATTAAAAATCAAAAAATAAAAATTATTTTTTTTTTCAATTTTTTGTATATTATAAATGTTATTTTAATTTGAAACCAGTGGGGTTCGAGCCGCCGCCTACTGCTTCACAACTAAAGTAGTTTCTCTTAACAGATCTCCACGGAGCCACCATTTATTTCATATGAAATTGTACATATTTATACCTTTCTATGATTTTTTAGATTAAAAATCTTGGTTTTAGTAATTTTGTCTTAAAAAAAATCTTATTTTAGGAACCAAATATTTAAGATGTGTGTTCTTGATGTTAAAGCTGATCTTTTTTTCAGTGTACATATGACCAAGTGCGTATCTACTCGAAAGTTAATCAAAAAACTATTTAATGTTCATTGTTTTCATATGGATTATTGTAACACTAATAACAAATACCAATTTCAACAAACAAACAAATTTTGTTTAAATATACTTTTTAAAAAGTGTAAAATTTGTAGAAGAAAATTAAAAAATACAAAATTTTCTCCTCACGGCATTTTTTAGACGCAAGTGTCAAATTATGTCGTTTTTGTAATTAAATGAAGAATTTTCATCTGAAGTTCTTTCAATCTATTTCTCTATGATCTGTATGCAGGGTAACTCACAGTCAAGCACACTCAACTAATGAGTTCTTACTTGTTTTTTGTGTGCTTTTTATGGCGCCACATGAAGTTGTTGTCCTTGTGGTTACTCTTACTGCTGTTGTTGTTGTTGTTGCTTGTTATTGTTGTTGTCATATAAAAACAGGAGCTCACATCAAAAAGCAACAGCGATATCAGTGCACCTGTTCTCGCTTAAAAGCTCTTCACACTGATTACCATAAGTTTTGGCAATGCATTAAGTTGATGCCTGCCACATAAAATGTATCCTCTTTTTTTCTTGGCATTATCTACAACAGATGTATTTCCATATCCTTAAAATAAGTACATATATGCCAAAAGTTCAGTCTTTTGCAAACTGGTTTAAAGACGAATTGTTGAGAGGGTTCAGTCTCTTTGAAGCTGTTATGAATTTATTATAATAATAATAAGAAAGCAGCCCACCAAATTTAAGCATCATAGTTGAAATGTTCTAAAAACTTATGATACTGAAACACTTTTTATTCACCTTAAAATCATTAAAGCGCTTAATTGAAGAATTCAAAGAATTGTCAATGAATCATCTTGAGCTATTTCTAAGAATAATGCCTATTCAATTTCATCAAAATAAATTATATGATTGACAAAATTTAACTATGTTGAGCCAATGGATCAAAAAATGGTTATAATCCAGCTTGCAGGAGAATTACTCAATTCGAATAATTTTTAGAAAACTAAACTTGAACCATTTTGGCATAAAACATTCCGAGTTATGGCTCTGAGCCAATTAAGATGCATTTACAATATATTTTTCTAATATTAACTAGCATTTTTGTATCAGATTAAAGGTATTTTGAGAACAGGAGGACTCCTCTGTATTCTTAAAGAATACAGTTAGTCGAATTATTCCTTTTAAAAAGTAAATACGATTTGTAATTTTTTTATATAGATAAATTAGATATTTCATAATTTCTTTTGAAAATTGTCCTTAGAACTATACGAAATTGTGTAAAGTTTTAAGGAATATATTTTTGAAAATACCAAGTATATCAAGTATAATCTTTCTTGAAACTGTATTCTTACCTCTGGCAAAAAAATTTCCATTTTGCGCGGAAAATAAATTTATCAATTATAGTTGTTAATTTTATAAATAAATTTAACAATTATAATTGTTAATTTTATTTTAGAGAAGTTCATTCAGGACAAACGCGTGAGTAATTCTTGTAAAGCCAACTTCAAGGTTTGTCAAGAAAAAATTTCTTGAAATTAATATAAATCTTATGTATATGCAAATACAAAGATCATTTGCGAGTTGCTGTCAGCAATTTGATTCTTTGTTGTTCACAAATCAAATTACAAAATCCGATGGGGAAAGGGATGTGGAAAGAGAAGGGGTAAGAGCATAGAGGTGGGTGGGTGTTAAGGGCAACCTCGTCGTTGACAAGTTGAGCATTTTAATTGCTGACGTGCGGCCGCTTAAGTTAAATGTCAACAACAACAACAACAACAAAGACGTTGTTGCACTAGCAACAAAACATAGCAAAAATGTCTGTCGGTGGTGCAACCCTTTTTCAGTGGGTGCTACCTTCAGGGAGGTTGGGAATGGGGGGTTGGGGGTTGGGGTTCGATACGAAACGCGCGCTGCACGCAAAGAGTCAACTTCCTGTGCGTATCCACAGAATGCGATAATAAAATATGCATAACAAACTTGAGCAACCAGCACTTAACCCTACACCCTACCCCAACCCCCAAACGTTACTGCCACCCACCACCCCCATATAAACACCCTCTGCACGCACGCAATGCGCTACGCACCATTGTGAAAGGGTTAAAAATCGAAAGTATGAAAACAATTTTACTCGATTTACTATAGTGTTTTTGTTGTCAATGTTGTTGCCGATATTGTTGTTGTTGTCGTTGTTGTTGTTGTCGTCGTTGCTGTGTTAAATTGTTGGTCGTTGTCGCTGTCGCTGTGACTGTGACTTCTCTAACCCGTAAAACTATTATTATGATCATTATAGTTGCGACTTCCAACTCGAATAATGACACCGCAACTCTGGCACCGCCCCCAAATGGAGAACACATCCACCTCGATATAACCCCCACCCGACCCGATTCGACTCGACCCGTTGCGAGCAACCTTCTATTCATTCCATCCTTTGGAAGAACTTTCAGCACGCACTTTGTGGTCCTGTCGCGGTGTCTCATAAATGTTTTGGCAATAAAACGCAAGTTATGATAATGCACATTGACAGGCAGCAACTTGTCACAGACATGTCATGACATGCAGAAAATTTCAATTGATGACTAGCTGCGATTATAATGGGCGATTTGTTGACGATGTTACCGTTGTTGTTCTATCCTATTTTATTATCGCTGACTTTTACGCACATCAATTCATACACATTGGAATCACATAACTATTCGTTCAACTGCGAGTCAAAAGTGACGAGTAGCTATTAAAGTCGTTGACATTTTGACATACTAGCTATGTTCTTTGCTCTACATAAGTAAAACTCGGTTAAGAGACGTGCTATCTTGCAGCAGTATGTTAAGAATTTGTTTCAGTATGAAAACGAGTAAAGAGTAACGAGTAACTCGTTAGATTGACTCGTCATACAACCAACAATTCTTAACTAGTTGATATCTCGTTCAACTTGTTCGTTGTAAATTTTAAAAATGTTCGATCGCTTTTGGGTACTTGCTTTGCTTATTTGACGAGTAGACAAGTCAGTGTACTTATTGTAATCGTTATAAGTACAATAAACGATAACCCATTACCACAATTTGTTTCTCACGGCTGTTTATTATAGGCATGTCTATCTATTGTCCTCTCAACTCGTTAGGTTTTACTCGCTACTTTCGTGAAGCTATTGTTCCACTTCCTGCTGCGTAGTAAACAATCCCATAACTCAAGCTACAAATTGCTAGGCCAAAATAAACGAGGGGTGCAGAGGTTAGCCAAGTGTTGTCAACATCGCCATAACCCTTCATCGGGCATCGGGCATCGAGTAACTGTTGTGTGACTGTCGCGTTGGTGGTGACACTGGTGACATTGGTGACGGCATCGGCGGCGGCAATTAATAATACTTAATTTATGCTACGCATTCAACTTCTATTTGACTTTTGGGCCAAAACACTTAAACTTATTGACAGACCGAAAAGCGCATGAAATATATACAGTATAATGTATTCGTTTACTACTTACATATTATAAAAAGGGTTACGGTTTTGGGTATTTGGTTCGGTCCCATTTATTGCTGCACTTCAACTCTTTGCGCCTTCCCATTGAAGCGTTACAATTTACAACCGAAGGCGTCTCCACTCAAGTGTAACCAGCTATTTGAACAGCTTTCAATCTAACTGTAAGCCAAACAAAAAAAAAAAAAAGAGCTAAGAGAGCATGCGGGCAACAAAACGACAGTTCGGGTTCAAGACTTTCAATTACCAATTCCCAAAATTAGCTCTATCGTTGGTAATCGTTGTAATCGTCTAGCCATCTATCTCAGCCCTCTCTTCCTTTTTCGTCTCGACCATGGACTAATCGCCTAAGCCATAAGCAATAAGTTTCGTGCCACATTCAATTAGTAACTGATACCCAGATACGAGTGAGGTTAACGCTTGGCTTAGTCGAGGGTTAGTCCACGGTTAAAACGATAATCGCCAAACGTTTAATCCAAATTGTTGCAGAACCATTTACAAGGGTCAAAACTCATCCTTAACTGCTGATTACTAACTACAAACTTTCATTGAATTAAATGTTACACCTTCTACTTGCATCTGGAGTGAACTAATCACTTATCCTATAGATCATGATCAGCCTTATATATGCACATACTTACTCGTATGAAAAACTCCACATAATTAAAACACTAACTGGAATTAAGAATTTAACTTATTTAGATACTTACTCGTAGTTTCCATTATACTTACGAAATGCCTCGACTTGATGTCTGAAACATTTTATATTCCACGTAACTTTCACGTTGATTCCACAGCTTTGCTATCGAAAAGATACAATCGTGTCTCATATTTTTACAGGAATTTTTTTTTTTTAAGCAATAGTTCTTAGCGCGCAAGAGAGCTAAGCCATCAATAACTCTAATATGGGATCTTTATATAGATGTATCTTATCTATAATTTGATCCAAAGCAGTAGTCGTATTTATGAGAATTTCTTGCTCAATATGTAGCTGTATCTATGCCTCTTTTCTGAACTTAATAATATGCTATACACTTTTGTATCCTTATCTAGAGCCAAACACTTATCTGCATACATTGAATTTTTATCTAAGCATAGCTGCAACTCTGAAGTTATCGATATGTGTATCTCATCCTTGTCCTGTGCCTAATGTTGTAACAATATCTTTTAGTTTATATTTATATCTATAGCAGTCAATGTATCTGTAGATGTAAATACATTATTATCTGCATATTTTCTGGTATATCTATGGCACTCAATGTATCTTTAAATATATATCTATTATCTTTAGCTGCCTTTTTTTGAATCTACCTATAGATGCACCTTCATATTTTATCCTAGAGGCAACTTAATCAGTTATTACATTTGTATTTGTATTTGTATTTGTATTTGTGGCTGTGGCTGCCACACAAACAGTGTGTTATGTGGATGACCGTTGAGTAAGAGGGAACTTAATTATGACACGGGTTATTTGCGCGGCTTTATTTACGCATTTTTTTTATTGCATTGATACAAAAGTCCCCTCCTGTGAATTCAAACAGCAATTTTGCTGCTCATTTGTGTAAATATTTTGTATTCTGTTTTATTTGCTGCTGTCGTTGTTGCTGCTGCTCTTACTCTTGTCTTTGTTGATATTTATGTATATATATATATATATATAAATAAAAATAATATGTACATATATGTAAATATATATTTTGTTGTAAAATGAATGTCCTTTGTCAGTTTAATTTTGACAATCTGCGTTCCATTTGACAGTCAACTGCAATGCGAGCGGAATCCAAATAAACAAATGAAATAAAATAAGTAAATAAATAAATAAACAAATAATACAATAATAAAACTCGAATATCTTGTTGCATGTATGTTCTTCTTGTTGTTATTTCGATTTTTTTTTTTTGTTGATTTTGTTTTATTATTTTTTAGTAATAATTTTTATTTAATTTGTTGTTGTTTAATTAATTTTAATATAATTGCAGTGACATGAGGTGTTGTTGCTTTTCATCTTTAATTTTATATTATTCATTTATATATATATATATAATATATATGTACATATATATACTATATATATACATATATAGATATATGATATTTATACGTTTTGCGTGTAGTTGTTGTGTTTTTTTTTTGTTTGCATTTCGTTTAAATTTAATTAACTATAATTAATATTGCTTTTGCGTATAATTCATTCAAAAAACAGCTAAAAAAAAATTAAGTATACAAATAGAAATATATATATATATATATGTGGTATATAAGTATACATCGGTTATAAGGAAAACAAACTGCGTTACAATTTTGCTCATTTAATTATTCAGTTTTCATTTTATTTTTATTTCTTTTATGCTGCTTTCTGTGTATGCGAGTGTGTGTGTGTGTGTGTGTATGGGAGTGTATGTGTGTGTGTGAGTGTGTGGGAAAAGGAGGGAAGGTGCACAGGTGGAAGGGTGTTGTCAAACTTAAAGCAGTTGCTCTTTTTTCTGCGTCTTTGTCGCTCTAAACTTATGCGAGGAACATGCGTTGAATGCCTTTCAATATTTTTCATTTAGTTAAAAAAAAAAAATTGATATAAATATATATATTATAGATATATATTATATATACTATATAGATGCATTTATAGGCTCTATATATGTTTAAATTAAAACACACACAATAATACTAAGTAGCTATTCCGAGTCTCTATATATTTATGTATAAAAAAAAGTGTCTTGTTCTTTGGTTTTAGAACTTAAAAATTAACAAAAAAAATTCAAAAAAAAAGAATTAAAATAAAATAAAATATATAAGAGCTGCTTGGCTAGTTTTGTGATATCTTGTTGTTGTTGTTGTGTGTGTGTGTGTGTGTCAATGGAGTCAGAAATACGTGTATACAGCAAAATCAAGGCAGGGAAACATAGGGGGAAAAACGGGGGGGGAAGTTCAACGCACAACTTGGCCTTGCTTGAATGTCTAACAAGGTCCGCTGCTTCCCCCCGTCCTTCAATTGCCACCCTCCTACACAGCTAGCTAATGTGCCAAGGGTACAGGAGCGGGCGAGGGGTGGTTTAGGGGCCTAGGTACAGTGGGCTGTGGATTGTGGGCGTGATGTTGTTGTTTTGATTTTGAAAAAAAAAGATGTATGTTTATAAATTATGCAATTGCTGTTCTGTTGTTTTTGTTGTTGTTGTTGTTTAACGGTAAACGGTACACGGTACTTAAGAACTACATAAATTAGTTTAATTATAGTTATTTTGTTTATATAATTTTTTTATTTTTTTCCATTTATTTATAATTTTTGTTGTTTTTTTTGTGTATTTTTCGGTTTTCTTAATTCATTCAATTTACGATTACTAAAAAAAAAATTTCATCCTATGACTAAGAAAAAAAATTTACGTTCGTTTTTTTTTGTGTTCTTTTGTTGTTGTTTATGCTTGCTTATTTTGTTGTTGTTAAAGATTACAATTGTATATATATTTGTATATATATTTTTTATATATATTTTTTTAGATTTACATATATGTGTGTGTATATATATAAGTATATATATATATATAGGTTTATGTATGTGTGTGTGTGGGTGTGTAGTTTTATATAGGCGCCATCTTAGATGTTGCAATATCAATATATATATATATATATCTATACATATATATATGTAGATACATATGTTATCTATGTATATAAATTTTTCAGCCCCTGGGCGCAATTAAACTTCTCTCTCTTTCTCTGTCTCTGTTTATACATCAGAAATTTTGTTTATATATATATATATATATATATAGGGGTGTGTGTGTGTGTAGGGTGTAGGGTGTAGGGTGTTACATATATATAAAGTTTTATGCTTGGGCTTAAGTGCTAAAAAGGGATTTTCAAAAAGGATAATGCAAATAGGTTTCAACTAATTGCAATAGCACTGGGCAACGTTTTTAAGGAAACAAAAAATATCATTCTCTCTCACATACTTTCACTATCTCTAGCTCTCTCTGTCTGTCTATCTGTCTGTCCGTCTCTTTCACTCACTTTAAACTAGGTTTTAAAAGCTGGCGGGTCCTGCGCATCACAAACAATTTACAGGCTAGGCTTTACTTAGATATTGAGTTCTCAAAAAAAAAAATGTAAAAAAAAATATTTATATATATAGTATTGTGATTACAACTATACGCAAAGCGACCCGCAATGTCTCTAGGCTCTACAGGGTATTACAACTGTGTGTGTGTGTGTGTGTGTGTGTGTTAAGGGAACAGTGTGTGTGTGTGTGTGTGGACTACATGCTATATGCTACAATGCCTATATAGAACGTGGCGCGTATTTACAAATTGATTTTAGAGTCGTACAGTGTTGGTTTACGCCATCAACTGGCAACGCTGCCCAGGGCCGGAACAGTGAGGTTGCGGTTGTTGTAACGGTCTCGGGCCCTTTTTTGATTGACGTTGCCCCAGTAGCAGTAGCTGGTTGCACGCTAAAGCTGCTGCAGCTGCACCGTTTGCGGTCAGACATCGACATCCAGATCGAGATCGATGACAGAGCTGCGATCGTGATCATCATCGTCGTCCATCTCATCCATATCCAGGCCGCCCTCATCGCAATCGGAGCGACCGTCCAGTAATTGTCACTGATCTGTTGCCGTTGTTGCTTGATGCGAATGCGAATGTGAATGCGGATGCGAGTGCGAGTGCGAATGCGAGTGCGGATGTCCATGCGGATGTGTGTGATGTGCCTGTGTGTGATGCAATTGCGATGATTCCTCAGAGAGCAACGATGCGGCCGCCGCTGCCGCTGCTGCTGCTGCTGCCGCTGCTGCAGCGCTGCCATTGTGTTGCACCTCCAAGCCATTGACCATCTTCTCCATGCTCTTTAGCTCCGATGGCGAATGCTGCGGCTGACGCTTCAGCAGCGACGGCGGCGTTGTCGGCGACATGGATATGGGACGCGTTGGCGGCGAATGCGAGGAGGCACGCGGTCTCGGACTCGAGCTTTGACTACGCGGCCCATTGTCAAGTGCCATGCCACCACCTCCGCCTCCGCCTCCGCCTCCGCCTCCACCAGCTCCACCGCTGGCAGCCAATAGATTTGGTGGTGCAGTGGCATCGGCAGCGCCGCTGCTGCGATTCGCATTCGAGCCAGGCGTCACTGCATCAAAAGCGGAGCCCAGGCTGCCCGGCAAACTGTACGGCGAGAAGCGATGACTCTTGAGACCCTGCAGCGGTGAGACGGGCGTGTGTCCAGCCGCGGCATAGGCGTGTCCAAACAACGCCGGATGCTGGGCGGCCAATGCCAGCTGGGCATTGAAGAGCAGGCCGGGATTGAGGCCAGCGGGATTCATGGCAGCTGCTGCTGCCGGATTATGCAACAGTCCCAGATGCGGCGGCGGATAGAGTCCGTGTGGATAGAGGTAAGGCAACAGATGCGGCGACGGGTGAATCGGTGGTCCCACTGATATATTCGGTGATGGATAACTGCCGGCGGCATTTAGACCAGCCGCCGCTGCCGCTGCCGCAGCTGCTGCACCGCCGCCACCGACACCCTCCTTGGGACTGCCCGTTGAGGTCGGACGAAAGGCACCGCCGGTGCTGCCGCCGACGCTCTCCGAGCAACTTGAATCGCTGCCATCGCGCTCCACATCGTCCGCTTGCAGGCGACGACGCAGTGCATCCTCGGCGTTCGCTGCGGCCGCATGCTCACCGGCGCCAGCGCCAGCCAAATGATTAAACCAGGCAGCCAGTGCTGCTAATTCAGCGAGTAACGAGTAGCGAGGGACGAGTAGCGAGTGACGAGTAGCGAGTTATTAGTAACGAGTATCAAGTAATGGGTAGAGATTGATAAGTAGCGAGTGACGAGTAACGAGACCATTAACGAGTCATGAGAGTAACAAGTAACAATCGACGAGTAGCATGTAACGAGAAGAGCAAACAAAACACGAGAAATTTTATTAGTTAGATTTAATGCTTTTGCAATTATCTCCCTTAAGCCATTTAGAGCTGGAAGAGGAACTTTGATTACTTACCCGAATGCTGGTGCGCGTGCATCTGTTGCAGCGAGTGGCTCAAAGGCAACAGCGGACTCTGCGGTGGCCCCACCACATCCAATAGCTTATCGTCATCGTCCTGCTGATTATCCAGCAGCGCCGCCGCATGGGCCGGATGCAAATGTGGCGGCCGTCCGGCGTGGCCCAAATGCAACGGCGCCCGCGAGCTGCTCACGTGCGTCGGATTCAGTTTGTCCGAGTCGGACCCTCGATTCGACATCAGCGCCTGCCTGTAACAACAGTTGGGCGAGAGACAAAAACAAATTAGAACATCCAATTGTCTAATGTGATAGTTTAAGATACTTATACAAAATTTGAATGATTTGCGTGTTGTAAAAAAAAAAAACGAAACTAACTCAATTTCAGACAAAATGGTATTAAACTCTTGACTATATCAAGGTTTCTTCCACTTTACTAATACACCCCAATATTTACTAAGCCTTTGTTATTTTGCAGTTTATTCTATTACCTATTTGTTATCCCTTGCGTTAATTGTTTGACAATCTAACGGAAAAAAATCACCTATGTTAGTTGTGGGATTTGTGATTGAAAAAACTACCGCAATTGAACATTTTTGCAGCCAAAGCATTTTCCAGTGCGTTGTTTGTGTTGTTTTTTGTGAGGCTTTTTGGATCTAGCGGGGACTTGCATAATATTTTTGCAAGCTGGGAATATCTGTTAAATGATAAAACGACGCTGGCGGCGCATTGAATGTGTTGCATGTTCAGAGGGTGGACGGTACGGTAAGGGCAGTAGATGGAAGGGAGAGAGGATTACAGAGCCGGAACCTTAATTGAAATGTAACAATGGCAGGCGGAAACAGCCGACAGTTTGTGTCTGGGCCGACAATGAAATTGAAAAATAATTCAAAACACGTTAGTGTAATTTAGTGTCTGCACTGTCCGTAATAGACGACCTGCCATTCCCCTTCCCTCTACCTTAATCCTCAATCCTCAATCCCCAACGATTTTCCTCTTCTCTTTTGCAAAGTCCATCAAGTGTACGGCTGTTTTATACGGCCGTACATTTGCTTTTTTGTTGTTCACACATCAAAGCAACGCTGGCAGCGTCAGTCCGTACTCGCCAAATTGGGCAATTTACTAGCACACACACTCGCACACACACACACACACACACACACACTCGCACACACACACAAGCGCCTGACAGACATGTGTGTATCATTATCACAGCAACCACAGACCCGGAACCACCCATAGACAATGTGTAGCTCGCACAATTTGCGCCACAGGCGTCTTCTTTTACACTTAACTGTTTTTCCACGTATTTTCCGGCACCTGTATGCTAGTGTGTGTGTGTGTGTGTGTGTGTGTGTGTGTTTGTGTGTGTATGTGTAGTCCTAATTTAATAGCAAATCAATTTGTGTTAATCCAGGCAACGTTGCTAACCCACCCACTTAACAACAATTGGGGCTACAACTAACGAATTGGCCGCAAAGGGCTGAAAAAAGTAAATGCAGCGCCTAAAATGGGGCGCACTAAATAAATTCAGTTAGATCTGCTTAGATAGCAAATTTTAAAAATGTGCTTTCAGTCTTCAAAATGTCATAAAACGTTTTCAAATCACTTAATATTCTTATCGTGTAAAGAATTTTTCATCTAATGCAAACATGTTTTGAAGTCAATCTTTTCAAAAGAAAAGCCACAATTAAAACTTTTGTGGTATTTAAATTTATTTTCTATAGTTTTTCATAGTTTCATAGTTTAGTTGTCTAAAACAACAGCAAATGAAGGCAAAAGTCAAAAACTAAGCTTAATGTGGCTATTTTAAAAAAGCTTTTACCAACTCTAAGCTGTGTTCAAAACGCATGTTTAGCATTGAACCGCTCCTGTGTCTCACATGCAACTCTACCATAAATTTCAACACTCGCACAAAAGGCAACTAAGACGTCTATCTTGGTTTTTTTTTGTTGCACGCCTCCTTCCAGCCAAATAGAGAGTAGCTGGGGAGGGCGTGAGGGGGCGGAAGGCGGAGGGCGGAGGCGTGGCTGGTCTATAACAAATTTTTCTATAGCATACGAAAAAGGGCGTTTGAGGCCGTGCTAAAAGTTGAGAAATTGCGCGTTTTTGTCTGCGTGCGGTGCTCTGTAATTTTTGAATTACGTTTAAATGTGCGGCTTAAACCAGTCAAAACACACACACACGCACACACACATATTGAGCAAAATTAACAGCATACCAAAAATAAAATTGGCATAGAAATAAAAGTGCGGCAATTGTCAACTGACGCCTGAAGCTATTTTTCTGGCTAGCTGGGCAAATTATTAGAAGAGAGAGAGAGAGTAAAAGAAACTGAGGGGTGAGTGGTGAGGGGTGCGGGGTGAGAAGAGAGGGATTGTAAGGAAGCGGCTGAAGCTGAGTGAAAAGGCATTTCAATTGCGCAACGTTTTTTCGAGCTGCTGTTAAAACGTTTTCACTTTAGATTTCCGCTGAGACCCGCGGGCAATGAATGGACAACAAAAGGGGTACAAAGGGAATGAGCAGGGGCTTAAGCACAAGGGGCGTTTCGCAGAGAGAGTGATGAATATCATTCCGGCGGAAGTTGCAAAGTAAGTAGAGACTGAGCAAAAGAGAGAGAGAGAGAGAGAGAGAGAGAAGGGGGAGGCAATGGCATAAATAGTTGCCACCAATTAGCGCGTTTGCTGTGACGACACCCAAAGCAAATGATTGTGGCTCAAATGTCGTCATGGCATTCTTATTGTTGTTGCTGCTGCTGCTAATGAACAGAGAGACAGAGAGAGAGACAGAGAGAGAGACAGAGACAGAGACAGACAGAGGGCGAAAAGAAGGGTTAACCGCAACAAAAAACCAAATGTTGCCCAGCCGCACATTGAGCTGCTTAAATTTGTTGCTCTTACTCTTCTTACTCTTCATGTACTCTTCACAACAATAAAAGCAAAAAAAAAATATTTAAAAAAATTATTTTTGGCAAGCCGAAGATTTGATACTCTTCCAATCAAAGTTCCAATCAAATTTGTTCAGCATGTTTAAATTAAAAGGAAATACGTATTATTTCAGATTGGCTGCGATTTCTCAAGAAACCAACCACAACTTTCATTTTCGAACGAAATTTGCTGTGGAAATTTTATGATATATATATAGAAATATATACCACTTATTTATAATGTCTCTTACGCACATTCTCTAATATGTCTTTACAAAAATTATAATACTTACAGCAAGGGTATATAAGAGGCAGTCAAAAAGTTGAAAAGAGTTTTGACTAAGTCGCACTAATTGCCCAGGATTTTTGGGCGTAAAGCAGTCTGGCTAATTGAAAGTCCTTTTTGCTGTGAAGTTTGGCTAAGCGCTTTAGCGGTTGAGACTCGTAAAAAACCATAGCATAGCATACTTTTGAGCGTTGGCAGTTAATACCTAATTGTGCAGAACTTTGGAGACAGCAAAACCCATCCTAACCCAACCCCTAACACCCAACCCCTTACTTATTATCCTTTACCCCTTTTACCCCTTTTAGCTGGCATTGTGTTGGTAAGCCAGCAAAAGCCTTGACACATGGCTGTCACAGCAATGACCAGTCAGTTTTTGACTTGGCTAAAAAACACAATTTGTGGCTGACAGATAGACAGACAGACAGGCAGGCAGGAATGGGGGGAGGGGGAGGGGGGGAAGGCGAACTTGTGGGTGTGGCAGCTAATGCCAATCAAGTTGCAGTAATCAGTTTTACAACAACACAACAGAGAAGCCTAAGTAAATTGTTTGTGTCAATGCAAAAAGACTGATGATAAAGTTGTTCCAAGTTTGTTACCCCCTGCTTCGTCTTCGTCTTCTTCTCATTCTCATTCTCATTCTCCAACTGCTGCTGTCAGTGTCAGAGTGAAAATTGATTTGTAACGTTTAACAGAGGCAACTATTAAATGTCATTCATCATTATGCTAAGTCAGCGTCCACGCAGAGAGAAATAGAGAGAGAGAGAGTGGTAGAAGAGTGAGAGAGAGAGAGCTTGCTGTGGCCGGAAACCGGAACCACTCCAAGTCAGCCTCCCCCGCGTCCTTTTTGGCCGACTGCCCGCTAGGCGCGCTTGTTTGTTGACTTTTTGGCTATCCTTCAAAAACAATTGCACAAAAAGTCAAAAGCATTCGCCCCTGCAGGCTGCTTTGGTCAACAGGAAATTGAAATCAATCCATCAATATGGATTACAAGCGCACAGTGGGTGGGAACAGGCAACGGACGCCGCTGCCTCTCAGACCAAGGTGCCAGTCATCATCATCATCCTCATCATCATCCACAACATCAACAGCCACATTTGCTGTCTTTGTGGTCACTGCGATTCGACTCCAATCACTGGACCTTCCCCCCCCCCCCCCTCACCCTCTTCTTGGACCCCCCTTCATTGACAGCGCCTCTGTCGCTTTGTATGACTTGCAATTTGACAAGCAGCAGGCTAATTAGTTCCGCACAGATTTGACAAAAATTAATGTCTGTGCTAATCAAGCTACAGATACACAGAGATACAGATACAAAATGAGCTCTGCTTTAGATTGAAATACAGCTAGACAAATGAGATAGCCCCTCTCTCTCTCGCTCTTACTCTCAAATCTATACTGCCATTCACTCGAATGTCTGATTGTGAAGTGCAGTTCAAAGTGCTGATTAGTTTGCTTACAAAGTGGCACAAAGAGAGGGGTTTGCAGAAGTCCATTCGATTTAATACAATTGGATTTGGCAACTGTCCTGGCAACAATCTATTGACTGACTATCTTCTACTATCTAATACATCCTCCAACTTATCAGCTGCCTTGACAACCAATCACAACATACTCATATACTCCTCGTATGTGAAGAGGTCCTTGTGCTTAACACTACAATGGCTATATAAGTTGCTTATAAGCTTACTTGAACTTAAACAGACACGTCTCCAGAGCCTGCTACAATTTAGTTGTTCTATAATTCGCAAGTTGCTAAAGCCTAAACTATGAGCTTAGATTTGTATTGTCTGTGCACTAAATGTCATGTAAATTAATTGATGTTGAGAACTGTGGAGAATAGTTAACTTGGCAGATAAACATTAGTTTCTGAATGCAAGAGAATTTCTTAATTGCAGCTACTTTAAATATGCCTTCTGTTACAGCACTGTTTGAGATTATAGTTCTTTAAACTACCCAATTTACTACACAAATTATAAGAAAGAAAACAGGATACTAAGTACATCCTTTCATAGTTTAAAGAAATACGTTTTCAGTATCCTTCCTTCTGAGCATTCACACAGATAAAGTAGTTATTTCTAACGTTAATTTCTACTATAAATTCTTCTTTCTGACGATAATCTACTCTAAGAATTCTTTGAGATGTTCTTTCTATTGAGCATTTTACTTGTTTAAAATTATTTTACTTGGGACTATTTGTCTAAGGATTGTTCCTACTGATAATTTGTTATCCTAAGGTTCGACAATCCAAAGTTGTGCTCAATTATTCTTCTATTTGAATCTATTTCCACTTTAGAATAATCCCATTTTTTATTTCAATCAACATTTTATTTTGAAATTTGCTTAACTCTAGTGATACTCACTTCTTTTCCCGTTTTCCAGCACCAGTATCACGAAAGCCCTTCGCAAAGGGATTGTTGTCAATTTTCAATTGAGTTATCTACAAAAAAAAAAAAAAAAAATGTAATAAAAAATTTTAATTATAATAAATATATAATTTATGATTATTATGGGATTGATTGGTCTGTTATTGTGAGCTCACCTTCTCATTTTGATATGCAGTCACGGCTATAAACTCCGTCTCCTTGAACACGTACGTGCGAAACGTGGAATATGGTAGCTTCAGAATATCGTTGGCTCGCACCAAATGAAAGCGCGGCTGATATTTATGCATTGAGTTCAGTATTGTCTACAGATATGGATATACATAGATAGAGAAAGAGAACAAGATTAGTTAGATTGGCATGCTAAATGCAAGGGGTATAAAAAAAAAAACCAAAAAACAATAAGTACGGCACAAAGTATTCCCGTCTGGCGGCAGTAACTTGACAAAACTTGACAGCCCCCCAAACAGAGGCACATACACACACACACACACACACACACACACACAGACACAACATATATTGCAAATGGCTGGCAAAAGTCTGTAGTCCAAAAACGTGGCGACATTCCTGACATCGACCACCCACCAAAATAAAATGCACAAGTCGACGGACCAACAGCTCAAGACTCAAACTCGACTCTCCAGTCTAAGCAAAGCCAGACCCAAAGAAAAAGATAAAAAGAGTGAAAGATAGAGTAAGAAAGAGAGCGCAGAGTTTTGTCATAAAATGAAATATGAATTTGTCTGCAGTAACGCGAAAAGCGAAAAGAGACCTCCCAAGCAACTAGCGAATGTTGCAAAAGGAACACCTTTTTAATTACCATAACTCGTCGTATCGACTTCGATTAAACGACAACGAACCAACTATGCACACAAGAGAACAGAGCAGCTAAGAAGAAGAGGTAGAAACAGAAAAAGTCTGGACAGGACAGAGTCAAGAGTAGACTCTAGGCTGTTTCTCTAGGCCTGACCAAGAGCTACAGTCTCAGTCCCAGTCTCAGTCCCAGTCTCAGTCCCAGTCTCAGTCCCAGTCTCGACTCTCGTCTCTAGAAACTTGGCTTGTTTTCGGTCGGTTATGTTGCGTGTGGACCTCACAAGCTGGCTTGTGACTTCGCCATTTTGTTCATGTAATTTTGAAAACAAGCCGCGACTTTTGCCTGTTCCAGCGATTGCTCTTAGCCTTAGTTGTTGCCGTTGCTCTCAGTGGTTGCCGCTGTTCCTGTTGCTGCTGATGGCGACGACAACAACACCACATGAAAACTTAAAAAAAAAAAACCAAAACACAGACAACAACTTGACTGTATGTCTGGGACTGTATTGTTTTTGTATTTTGTGTACATATATTGTATCTTTATAACGAGTGTATCTTGTATCTGCGCTTGATTCGCACGCCTTCGTTTAGACCACCAATGGCGTCTGTGGTGTCATGCTCAAAGGTGTGACTAATCAGATGCTTGCAATTGTGGTTGTGTTTTGGCCTTGTTACCAACCAATATTACAGCACATTTAGCATAATACATTGTTGATTTGTTACTAATTTGGTATGACAACGAGCCGGGGAATAGTGACATGAAGCGAGTAGATTGAATACCGAGTAAGGCCTCAAATCCAAGAAGATTTTGGGAAACTATAGAGTAAAGGAGAAATAATGGGATAAAATATATGGCGAATAAATACCAGAAGAACGAGTGAAAAAAGAGCTGAGTGCAGAAACAACAACTATCTAAACAAAAGTAACAAATTAATAACATGTTTTGTCTGAAATACAACAAGTTACTTTACAAAGAGTAGGAATATAAAGAGTAAAATATTAACGAGAAGTTCTAATATAGATACATATAGGTTAAGAGCGAGTAGATAAGCAACGAGAATAGTTCAACAACGAGTATCCTAAAAAATATGTAGAGCAACAACGAAAAGCATAAGAACGAGAAATGTTATAACGAGTTGTAATAGAATGAAAAGAAAAAATCCTATATGCACCCCAATAAGAAATTTTAAATATAACGAAATGTGATTAAAACAAGCGTAAAGATGTCAATTAGAGAATTAAAAATTATAGTAAAATCAACGAGTAGAAACACAAATAGCATAGGAGCTAAAACAACGAGTAAAACAACAAAGAATCTAGTCTATCAATTGACAACACAAAATAAATAAGCTACTGAATGCACTGCATTCATTATTCTTCAAATGACAAACTGAAAAAAAAAAAAAACACTCAAACATTCATTAATATGAATGTTGCTTAGAATCATTGAACACTACGCGTTGAATACACGCTGTGATCAATGGCTTAAAGGCTTTAAATGCATTTTATTGCCAACAACAACAATTCAGCAAGCTAAAATAATAATAATAATAATGATTAATTGTCGGTAAGCCGCCATTTTGGTGATGTGAAGTCGGCTTTTGGCTCGTGCAATAATCGCTGTTGCAGTTGACTAGACTTGAAACGAATATTATTGCTTGTGACATGGCCGATTTGGGGCGACTCTAAAAGGCAAAACACTTTATTGCCATGCGGCAAGCTGTGCTCATCAATCAAACAACTCGTTGGAGATGTTGAGCGCGTGATGAGGAGAGTAGAGAGCAGAGAGAGAGAGAGAGAGAGAGAGAGAGAAAGAGAGAGAGAGAGAGAGGTAAATGCAATCGTTGAGCTTAGTTCATAAATCGTTTGAACAAAACGCGTTCGGTCGACTACTTAAAATGTCGTTTGCTAATTTGCTTTAAATTTATTGACACATAAATTCATTTAGGCAGCAACAACGACGACAACAGCAACCACAACAACAGCAACAACAACCACAACAACAATAACAACAGCAACAATCTCAATTATAATCATTATCATCAAGTGAAATTACTCGTTGGTTTTTGTGCGTTTTGCATGTGTCTAGAATTTTATTGATAAAACAATTTGCATTATTACGTTCAATTTTATTCAATTTATTGTTGTCGTTGTTTGTTGTTGTTGCCGCTGCTGTAGTTGTTGGCAGAGGCGTGGCCAAAATTGCAAAAGGCGCAAAATTGTCATTTAAAATGTGACGAGTTGTCGTTGCCGTTCGCCGAGTTTGAATTGCGATTTAAATGAATATAACCGTGAAGATAGCCATAAAAAAAAAATACAAACTATAATATGTGCATGCACAATCATGTCGCTGTTGTTGTTGTTGTTGTTGCTGCTGCATTTCAGCTTTTCAAATGGGCATAAACAAGTCTAATTAGACATGAAGTGCGATTACACGGACGCCACGCAGTCGTCGTCGTCGTCGTCGTCGTCGTTGTTGTTGCTGTTGTTGTCGTCACTCAACAAGCAACAAATCAGCAACAGCAATTGTTGCTGTAGTTGTTGTTTCTGTTGTTGTTGCTATTGTTGTTATTATTGCTAGTTGCTGTTGAGACAAGGAGCGACACAGCAACTGCTGCTGCTGCTGCTGCTACGAATTGCTGTTGTGGTTGCTGTTGTTACTGTTGCTGTTGTGATTCTATACTCTGATTGAATTGATTGGCAAGCTGACTCTAATGCAATTATGCGTCAAATATTGTCTAGATTTTTCGTATATGATTGCTAGCTACAGCAAACTAATGCAAAATTCAATTGTTGTTGCTGTAACTGCAACTGTTGCTGCTGTTGCTGGTGGCTTGGTGGCTGCATTGCCGCACGTTTCTAGTCTGCTGCTGCAAGTGGCACTCCAATCCAATCCATGGGCCACTTAATCACTCTATATATATTGACCAAGTGACAAACTGATTGAGCCGCCGGCAGCCACGACCAAAAAAGGCAGCAGCAATTTTGGTGCCGTTGTTGCCAGTTGCCAGTTGCTGCTGTTGCTGCTGGTGCTACGTGCAGTTGCCTTGGGGCTGCATCTTTCACGCTAGTCATGTGTCCCGATACACCCCCCCTCCGCCTCTCCGTTATCCCCTCCTGCCCACAAACCCCACCCAGTGACACGTTTGTTTTGGGCTTTTGCGTGTTGATTGCTAAAGGCGGAGCTGCTGTTGTTGCTGCTGTTGTTGTGATTGCTGTCGCTGTTGCTGTTGCACACTCATTGTTGGCATATTATCACATAATTTAACTGATGATGGCACTGCAGTTACTCTTGTTGTAGTTGTTGTAGTTGTTGTTGCTGTTGGCTTGTTTGCTCAGTGTTGTGTGATTGCTGTCGTCGTCGTTGTCGTCGCCAGCTTGTTGTTGTCGGTGTGTCCATTGTCCATTGTCCGTTGTCTGTTGTCTGTTGTCGGGTTGGCGTGCTGCTTAATTGAATGATCACTCACACTTTGATTTGGCATGTTTTGTTCACATGCAAGCGGCAATAACACGACGATCGCTAACGGTTATCGACAGTTGCATCGACTGAACTATTAACTTACACTCCCGATATCTTCACAATGATCGTGAGTGAATGCCAACAACAGCAACAGCAACAGCAACATCCTCAAATTACAACTAGTTGTTCTATTGGATTGATCTCTATTCTGTTGAGCAGCATGTCATTTGCACGATAAACTAACAATGTTGTGTTATCGATATATCGATTAATAACACGCGTGTAAAATATCATGTTTTTTTTTGACTTGTCAGCTGCTTTTAAAAGTATCTTTGTACATTATAATGTTAACATTGAAACAACAACTGAACGATAATATTTCGATATATATATATATCGATATATAAAGGCTTAACCAAATTTATCTCTATATCGATAAATTGGTGCTTGAAATTTTAAAGCTCCCAACTCCAAAAAATTACCTCTTGATAGACCGCTTATCGATAAACGATAGTTTAACTACTTGAGCTAATTTCTAAATATAGATATATAGATATGACTGTGACAAGTAGCACAAGTTCTAAGACTGCCGCCTGACGATTGTAGGTCTAATCTTTGGCTTGCTCTTACACACTCTCCAAATGTCGATTGTCGATTGTCGACCGTCGATTGCCAGTTATTGGCTGCTCAATTAGGCAACACTGGCTGGGACAGGTTGGGGATAGGGGGGCCGCAGACTGTTCAGCTACCAAAACCATTTTCGGCTACCTGTTGACCAATTATGGACATAATTGAAGGCGCCGACAACGACAACAACGACAACGTTGTCGTCTTCGATGACGATGTCGCCTGTTTATTGTTGCTGCTTGTTGTTGTTGTTGTTGCTGATGCTGTTGCTGTTAGTGTTGCAGATGAAGATGGGACACAGTTTTCTGACTAAGCGTTCGGGGACTTATATTTTCTTAATTTTTTCTTTTATGAAGCTGTCGTCTGTGTATTGTCTTAAGCTGCTTTCTGAAAGCTAAATCGATATGCATATTGAGCGATCTATACCATAAATATCAACACGAAAATGCGGCTCGAAACATGTCTTAATTAAGCCAGCAGGTCAGCCGGACAAACGTGGTCCAATCGAACAGGGTTAAGAGCGAAGGGAGATAGAGGGCGAGAGAGAGAGGATAGACCCACCATGCAGCCTGCTTTTTACATACATAAATATATAGGTGTATATGTATATTGAAGATACATGTAGATATCGATAAATCGGTAAATTATGCATAATTTTATGGCCGAAGCAAAATCAAAAAGACAAAAGATACAAAATACGAGCAGTAGCTGAGGATGTTGGCCCGGTTCTGTTATAGCCACCCAAGCGTTGATTCAACAACGTCGATGCTAGTCGAATTTCATTGATCTCTATCGAAGCGATTATCATCTCTATCTTGCTCAATCGTTGACTATCTCTCTCTAGCCTCATTTCACAGGCTTAGAGTTGAGTGCGTGTCGTGACACGAATAGCTAAAGATCGAATTAATTAAAAATAAAATAAAATTAAGATATTAACTATATCATATTTTTATAGTTGGCAAAATATCGATAGCTGAAATAAAACAAATTTAGCAGGGACTCTAGTTGAAACATAAGCTATAAATAATTATTCAAGCAACCCTTATAACTGTTAATCGAAATTTATAGTTGATTCGATGTATCGAAACGCGAACAAAATATGATTCAAATAAATATAAAATAGAAACAATTGCGTTTGTAATGAAAAGGGTTTACTTCAATATACGCTAGAAAAGTCAACTAAAAATATGCCTACTCAATAAATATCGATAACACAGTATAATTTAATAGTTGCAATCTTATACTCGATAAATATCGATAACAAAATACAACCACACGAATCTCTTTCTTGTATCAGTTCATATATAATGAATTTTGCTTTATTTTTTGCCAATTTTCAGTGGACCAAAATATCAGTTTGTGGTGCTTGGTCGTGTTGAATTCGTGTTCATCTGGTGCTCGTGTCGTGCCCTTTTCAGACTCATCTCTAGCTGTGCTCTCAACACAGAACTCTCACGCTGCCGTAGCAGTAACAGTAGCAAAAGCAAAAGCAAGAGCAAGAGAATCCAACTTGATGAACATTTCATTTAAATAACGTCAAAATTTATTTACAATTTATAACAATTCTTTTGGTGGTGGCAGTGTTGTTGCTGGTGGTGGTGCTGCTGCTGATATCTTTTGGTGGTCGTCGTCATCGATTGAACGGAAAATGTTAATTAAATGGATTTACATTTTAATGACAACACGAAGCAAGCGGCAAGAGGAATGGACCTGGCCAAAACAGATTGAGATACAGGCGCTCAAAAGCAAAGAGAGTCGTCGTTGTTGTTGTTGCTGTTGCCACACACAAGAATCACAGTCACACACACACACAAGCATACACACACACACTCATAGTCAGACTTTGTCCGTCTGTTTCGTCTTTCGTCCTGGGGAATGTTGGCGTCAGTGCGACGGTCAAAACGACAACAGCCAATTGCAAATTTGCTAAACAAAATGGGCGGCGTTTTGGCCAAGACAACGAACTGATAGGCAACGAGAGGGGAGAAGAGAAGTGGAGAGGGAAGGGAAGGGAGCAAGCCAAGTCATAGCTAATGATGCCTGGGCACAAACTGAAGCTGCCTGCAACGACGCCGTTTTGTTGCATGCAAATCGAGCAGACGCAGGTCGCCCCCCATCCCCCTTCTCCTACTGCTCGTCTGTCCAACTTCGATTGCTACTCGGACTCAAGTCACAGTCGATTGGGCAAAACAAAATGCTGGAGCACTCGATACATCGATTTAAATATTTTTCTTTCTTATTTTTTTGTTGTTGTTGTTGTTTTTGCATTTACATTTGCGTTGCGGTTCGCTGAAGCGAGCGGCCAATGAGCCGAGTGAACAAATGCGCAGTCGATAACGATGCCGATGACGATGACGATGACGATCATGATGATTCCAGAATCAGCAACCAGCTGTTAATTTACACCAATTTGCTAGAATTCAGCGCAAAAATATAACTCACAAATGCTAAATGGATATGTTATCGATAACATGTAAGATTTACACAAATAGCAGTTAGCATGAATTTGTTTAATAAGTCACCAGAGTAGCTGCCCTATATATAATCGACTAGCTATCGATATGTTATCGATAACATTCAGAATACAACAAAGTAACAATGGTATTGCATTTGCCATATAACAGCAGAAGTTTTCTTATGCTTAAATATTTTGTAATCGATACGTTATCGATACCACTCGATGCACTTAATTTGCAATATTGCTTATGTTAAAACACATGGCAATTCAAGATCGCTGACAACTGCCACTCATAACTACATAAATATCGATACACATTTATCGCTGTGGCATGCATACAAACGACTGAGGCGTCATAAATAAAGCAACCCTCCTCCCCCCACCCCCTCCTTTTCCTCCACTCCTCCCTCACCAAAGACGGGGATGGTGAAGAGAAAATTCGCTTACAAATGAGCCAAGTTAGTTATGGCCATCCTGTCATAGATAAGCGATCAGTGAGGCTAATGGTGAGGCAGCTACTGCTGCTCGCCCCTTTCCCCCCGCTGCTGTTCTTCCCCTCCCTCTGTCCATCTCACTTGGTCTATCAGTGAAAATGACAAATATTTCAAATGATTTCAACACTTTGCCGACGCATGTGGGGCGGTTGCGGGACGGGGCGTGGCATGGCGGGGAGCGGCGATTTGTGGCCAAAAGGCACGCGGATGATTTGCGTTTTATTGCAGCTAATAAATTGAATGGCGACCCACCGCGTTGCACCAACGGAGCCAGCAACGGACTGTGGCACTACCTTAAAGTCAACTATTTCGCATTGACTATTTGTTGCGATAAGCTAGCCTTAACTTGGCCAAGTTTCCTTCCTCTATCACCCTCGCTCTCTCTCTCTCTCTCTCTAGGCTGGTTTTGTTGCATGCCACATGCAACTTGGCGACGGCGCATGCGTGTGTGCATTTCAATGCAACACTGATAAAGGTGTTCAACGCTCGATGACATTAGCACCATCCAAATGCCGCATGCCGCAATCAACTGGCCCGCAGTTGTTGTTGTTGCTGTTGCTGTTGCTGTTGCTGTTGCTGTTGCTGCTGTTGTTGCTGCTGTTGCTGCTGTTGCTGCTGCTGTTGTCGTTTTGCCATATTTGTCGGCACCTTTTGTTCTTCTTTATTAAAAAGGCGAATAATCATAATAAAGAACCAACAACGCTGTCGTTGTTGTTGTTGTTGCTGTGGTTGCTGTTGTTGTTGTCGTTGTCGTCCATTTAGCCACTGAGTTTTGGATGAGCAGCCGCAACCGCCAAGCGAGTTTTGTTATTGCCGGCAAAACTGCGTTGGGGTTCGAGTTTTCGACTGGCTTTTCAGTTTGACTTTGGCTTAAGGTTTGAGTTTGAATTTGACTTTGCGTTCAGCAGCAGCAACAACAGCAGCAACAACAGCAACAGCAGCAGCAACAACAACAGCAAGAGCAACAGCAGCTCGTTCGGTAGCTGCTAGACTTGGACATTAATCGATAACACTTGAGTATTTTTTCATGTTTTGCAGGCGAGCCATTAAGCGATTGTCCACCAAAGTTGTTGTCAGTGTTGTTGTTGTTGTTCCTCTTGTATATTTAGGCAAATAAATGTGTGTTCGAATGTGTTGCCGATTGGCAGTTGTCGGTTGTTCGTTGTTGCTGTTTAAGCTGCCTGTCACCAATACGCTACACTATAACTTGATCTAGTTCTTCAACAAGTTGAACAATTGATTTCATTCATACAAATTGTGACACCTTTAATTTCATTATAGTTGCTTCAAACAGCAATTTAACTATTTATTTATTTAAAAAAAAGTATTAGACTTTTGTTGAGCGAAAATCTACATTATTAATACCCTTTATATTCTGTTCAAAATTTATTTAATAGACAATACGAAATATATGTTTATAATTCGCTGCGATTAAATTTACTCCATTTAAATTGCTTTCTATATTTCATACTTTCTTTCAATTTCGACAACTACTTTAAGTCGTTTATTCGATGTTTTTTTTTTGACCCCGAAGCGTATAAAGCTGTTCAGCTGACTGAATCTTCAGCTGATTATCGCGCAATTTTGAATGCTTTCTTCCCTTTGAACAATGTCGCATTGGAGCCCGCAGGCAGTTGCATTCGATTCTTTTCCGTTCCGTTCCCAATCCTGTTTCCAAGCTGTTTGTCTGCCTGCTTAATGAAATTCAACTTAAAGCGTTAATGATGATACGAACGGTGTCTGTGTTTTGGGGACTACCAACTCTTGGCCCTTTTCCCTGCTGGCATCCTTTTGGCCATATCCCGATGCCCGTTGTCGGACTGCGCCTGTTTATAGTCAACACTCGGCAATTACTAAAAGACAAATTTATTTGCACGCATGCATATGATGATGCGGGTTCGACTTTAAGTTGCAGTTCGAACTTTGCTTTTTTTTTTATTTTGGTTTCCCTTTTTTTTTGATTTCAGGCTCCAGCTCTGTACTCGAGGGGCTACTGTGTGTGTTTCTGGCTCTGTTCGACGGCGACATGGACAAGTGTTAAGCATAATGCAGACACACTCAGTTGGGACAACTCTGGGAGGGCCAGGGGTCTTAATTGAAGTGCGGTCGCATCGCCTCATTGGCGTTAAGTGTCGATAAATTAAGCATACGCAATGTGAGCCCCCATAACGTAGACAACACTCAGCACAGCATAGAGTTACTCCACTTATGCATTTGCAGTCCTATATCTATATCTCTGGATAATCGGCTACTGGGTTTTTTTTCTCTTATTATTTTCTTCTTATGAATGAAACTCGGCTGCGATTCGTTGATGTGAAATGTGAAAGGCATCTTTGTTCGCATAAATTGTTGATAATTTACAGCATATAAAAATCAACACAAAACATTTTATGTAAATGAAATGAAAAGTAGAGCTCTGCCAGGTGAAAGCCTTCTCAAATCATTATCGTCAACTTCAACATCAACATCAGCATAATCATCATCATGATCTTCTGCAAACAGTAGCTCAGGCCGCACAGGCTCACAGATCGAGCCAAGAGCAGCCACAGATAAAGCCAAACCGATTTGACCAGATACCCTGACAATTAATGACCAACGCCAAGCAACTAATGAGCACAATTTATACTGACCCAACAGCATAGAGACCCCAGAGATTCCAAGTCAAAGCCTGTATCTCAAAACTCAACCACAGATGTGCCTCATCCAGAGAAATACACGTATATTTTTCTTAATTTTTGATATTGTTTTGGAATGTTGTTGAACCGCAATTGAGATGCGCACGATCAGCAATTCAAAGTCAGATCAACTGAACTGATTTTGAAACGATTCATCAAAATTTGAACTGGTTGTCGAAAAGAAAAATCTCGAAATTTAGGGAACGTATTTCTCCATTGATATCACATCAAATGCCAATCGTAAAATAGCTTAAGCTCTCTTCACGCCTCTTTCCACCGGATCTCGACTTATCGCATGCAACCTGGCCATAATCACGATCTTAGTGCATAGTCTGTGTCATAAAAGTGCGAGAGCGAGTGCGTGTTACAGCTTCCAAATGATTTGAGTTAAGGGCAACGTTTATTTATTTTCGGTTTGAAGGTAGCCGCTATCTTATCTTGGCGTAAGTAGTCCGACTGCCTGAGTGGGTCGCTCCCGTCACACCATTAACTTTGTTTTATAACTTAATTTCGTTGGCTCGGAGCATCCGACAGGGAGCTCGGCGCGTTTAGCTCTCCAAACAAATCGACACTTGTTTAATATTTAAATTTAAATTTAAATTTGGATTATCGTTTGTTTTGTTTCTACTGAGATTTTTTTTAATGAATGAAACGGGCATTTTGGGCATAGAGCTGGTGAATGGTAAACTGAGCTGTCTGTCCGTCTTTCTGTCTGTGTGGCGACCAAAAGCGGAGCTCCAAGACGTGACCATCACACGCTGTGCTCCGTCTTTTTTATAGCTGCACTGAAACTACGGCTAGGCCGGATAACAGCAGCAACAGGCAGCATCTATTTAAGTTCTTTGCTTAATTAACGAAAGGAAAAGGCAAAGCGTAGCGAAGAATGGGACATAAAAATTAATTAGCAGACCAAAAAAAAAAAATCGAAAAAACAAAAAAATAAACAAATTCAAATGCATGAAACACGAACGCGCGTCAAGAAGGGGCAACGGATTAAGCGGGGAAAGGAGGGAGGAGAAGGAGCCTAACGGTGCATGACAGGCGCATACAAGCTGGGTGGGCGTGTCTGATTATCAATGAGCAATTGTCCAACTTCATATTGACTCCTTAGCTCCCCATTTGGCGCCCAACGTGCGGCGCACCTAGACTCTCAACTACCATAACAGTAACTGATGACAGGAACTGTCACAGGTCAACAATTAAGACAAATTCACCGACAAACTGTTGCAGTTTAAGGTCAAAAAACAATATAAACGCTTTATGTGGGGTCAATTTTCAATTCATTCACCAAATTACGTGTCGTCTGCTTCTTCCTCTTCTTCTTTTTTTTATGCTGCTCATAATTAAGTGTAAATTTATGTAAATTTCAGTGTTGAGTGCGTTTCCCGCTCTGGCCAACGCCCCCGAAGCTGTCGATTTACCTGTTCTCTTTTTGTTTTAATTTTTCCTGTTGTTTTCTTGATTGGTTTTTGTTGATTGAGGAAATTGTCGCTATCGTCTGCCGTCCGTCGGCGTCCGTTCGTAGTTTTTCGTTCCAAATTGTCAGCTAATCAGTGGGCTAAATGCAACGGAAATACCCAAAAATGTGTGCCATATATAGAGAGAGTCAGGTTGAGTTTTACCCCCAGCCCACAATTTCCGTGCGCTATGCTAATGATCAGTCGATTGTCTATTTTGGTGGCCCAAAAGAAAGTCCAATTCAAGCTATAAGCATTAATTTATAACGTGACTGGCAGCAGCAACAGCTTCCACATTAGCTTGAAATTCAGTCTCTGTCTCTGTTCTCAGTTCTCTGTCTCCGTCTCAGTCTCAGTCATAGTCTCAGTTTGAGCATCAGTTGCTCATCAAAGCCATAAAAATGTGCGTTAATAACATTGCCGCCAAAGTAAAGTTGGCAATAAAATGGCAGATTCATGTGACGATGACGACGGCGATGGCGACAGCGACGGCGCTGCTACCGACGCGTTTGGTGGGAAATACGACCCTGGCTATAAGTATAACTACGACAACGACAACGACGACGGCGACGACGACGACGACGACGACAGTCAACTTAGCCTGCAACTTGCAACGCATTAAAATTTACGTGCCATAAATTTCCACACAAGGCTGCTGCTTCTGCCGCTTCCACTTCCACTTCCACTGCTGCAGCGGCTTTTGTAGATTCGCATTTATGCGTTTAATGATAAAGAAGAACGCGAACGACTTGAGCAACTGCCTCTCGCTCTCTTAGTCTCTTAGCCTCAGATCTCAGATCCATTCTAAAGGCCCATTCCCCTCATTTGCCAATGGCATTGCCATCTCGTGGCGTCTCTGCGTAGCGTGTTGCCAGCGGTAGCCGCCAAGTGGTCAACTTAAGTGCCGCATTGCGTTTCTTTACTTCTTCACGATATTTAGTTGCTTTTTTTTTTTTTTTGCATTTTATTTTATATTTTTTATTCATTTGCTTGACTCTTTGGGGTGCTACCCCTACCAAGTTGGCCACACAGGCGCAGACTGCACCACAGTGGTGGTCTCGCTCGACAATAAATGGCTCTCAAATCGATAAAAACAAAGAGAAGAAAATCTGTAGCGCTATCAAAGCGACAATGCAACAACTTGGCGCCCAACGTGGCTCAAGCCAATCAAATAAAATGTTGTAATTCTCTCATTTTATTATTTTTTTGCGAATTTCATTTTTATGCTGCAGCAATTAATGACCGACAACAAAGACCCCAAATACATATTGACTGTTCTGCAAAACGTATTAAAGGCAAAGGTAAAGGTACGGCTGGTAGGGTTTAAAACATTTGTAGAAATTTGCACAAGTCTAATTCAATATGAGTTGCCACAAAGCTATTGGGAACTCTAAGCACTTGTAGAAGCACAAGAATAAAAAACCACACCACACACACACACACACACACACAGAACAAAGGCACGATACATAGTATTAGAATGCGACCTTGCAACAACTGGGCAAACTATTTGGCTGATCGCTGATTGTTGTTGAGCTCCTTAAGCCTAATTAACAAGTCTCGCATAGTATCCCAAATGCGTCAAACAACAACAACAACAGCGATGAGAAAGGTGATTGCTGCCACACAATTGGCGTCGATTTGGCCGCAACGCAGAACGTTGTCAGCAACATCGTCGGCAACGGCGGCACGCACTTCATGCAAAGTAGCGTTGAATGTTGCAACGTTGCCAAGCTTGTTACAGGACAGTCGAAAAACTAAAGGACAACGGGACAACTGGACAAGAAGCTGGCGACGACGATGGCGGCTAAGCCGGCGCCTGTTGCCTGTTGTCCTCTCGCATGTCGTTGAATAAAGCGGCGGTGCTTGAAGATGAATGTGTGTCGTTGTCGGTTGTCGGTCGGTCGCTTGGTCGGTTTGTCGGTTGTTGTTGTTGTTGTTGTTGTCGTCGTTGGTTGCTCGTTGCCAGCTTGTCAGCTCTTGTATTTTGTATGTAATTGGCTTGGGCTCTTAATAGATGGGGCAGATGGGGTTGCATGCATGCGCCACTGGCGGCGTCACCTGTCGCCTACTGTGGAGCCAAAGCTCGTAGTTTACTTTCGGCTACAGCTGCAACAACAACAACAACTATAAAACCATACAACAACGAGAAGAGCTTGCAACTGACTGTGACTGCGACTGCGACTGTGGCATTGCCATCGCCATCGGCATCGGCATCCAAAAAGCCAAAGACATTTGCAAATCTTTTGTTTCTCATGTCCGATCATTTCTCATATAGGCGAGCAGGCGACGACAAGACCCAACGACTGCCAAGATCCCAGAGACCCAAGACGACGACAAAGGCATACCGCAGGCGCCAGGCCCAAATACAAACAACAGCAAACAGCCAGACAACGACGTGGCCACCGGCCAAAAGACCAACGGCTAGCGTCCAACGGCCAACGGCCAACAGCCAGCGGGCTCCACTCGAAAACGAGCTCAAAAACGAGCCGAATGACTGAAACAGCCGAACGAGGGAACGGAGAAGGGGTAGACCAGAGCAGAGCAGAGCAGAGTTTAGGTTTGGCATTCACAGAAACGACGCACGAGCTCTGAGCGCCACAACGTAGACAGAAGGAGGCAGACGGTAAAAATTTGTGCATGAACTGAGGGCAGAATGAAGCGACGAGACGCGACGAGACGCGACGCGACGCGATGGCACAACTGGACAATGGGACGGACATTATGGCATTGTCTTGGCCGAGCGACATTCAAATCTTAACTTGAAATCAACGGCTGAACGCCAGCGCCAAACAAATTCGAGCTGCCAAAATAATAAGCAGTCAACCCGCTTGCCACCTCCCGATGTCCTCACAACTTTAGCTACCTTACCTCCATACCTACCACCTTGTTCAGTTATCTTCCCTTACCTCGCTACTTCTTTACTAACATTTTCCTGCTTCCCTACCTTCCTACTCGTTGAGCTACCTCTTTCTACATCGACTTCTCTTTACCGTCCTACTCCTCACCTACCTCGCCTTACTTTTCTGTTGTCCTACACCTTCGTCTACCTTCCCAACTCTACAGCTACATCTTCTTACCTTCCAACTCCTCTACCGGCTTCTCTACACTCTGAGCCACCTCTTCATACCTCCCAACTTCTTCGACTCCCGCTCTTTTGGGCTGTGCTCAGTGGCAGGCGACTGCAAGACCCTCCAGTGGGTAGCATCATTGGCTGCAAAAGAGACAAATGCGTCGACGTTGTGAAGGTCGCCCGGCTAACGCCAGTTCGCCAGTACCTTTTGGGCCTGGTCCAATGTTCGTTTGCTCGGTGGTCGCTTTGCTCGCTGCCTGCCATAAAATTTTTGAAACCTTAAGAAAGAAGCGGCTAACATGTGAGGGGGGGGGGGGGGGGGTTTGGGGGGTATAGTTGGGACAGTGGCACGGCGAGGCTGAAGATAAGAAATTTTTGCTGAAAACTCGTGCGCGCGCAAAAAGGAAGCGACAACAAGCAAAAGGTTTGAACTTGGTTCTCTACATAGCTGAAGACCGACCGGTTTCATATTGATGACGATGATTCTTCCAGCGTTTTTTTATTTTAATTTTTTTTTTTTTTGGCGACCGCCTGCCTGCATAAAATTTGTTTGCCAAAGAAGCATGTGAAACAGCAGGGGCAGAACCCAAAGAAGGAAAGGGAGCTGAAGACGGGAGACGCAGAAGCCGCTGGAGTCGAAAAAGCAGACAGAGAGACAGACAGACAGACAGACAGAGATAGAGAGACCCATACAAATTGGCTTAGAACAGCGTCGGTAGCAGAGCATTTTAGATGGCTATCAGTAAATAGAACACAAATGAAATTCATCGATAGAAATCGAAATCGGTGCAACAGCGACAACCACAACCATAACCACTACCACAACGGGGGCGGTTAGCCAAATCAAAGGGTAAAGCAACAACAAATACAAACAGCTCAGATTCAGTCTCGTTGTTGTTTTTGTTGTTGCTGTTGCTGTGGTTGTTGTTGCCGTTGTCGTTGTGGCAACCATGTGATGGAGTACACATGTTGCCGTGCACTTCTTGACTGGCACGACAACATGGCCAACAACACCAAGACTTTTAAGCCAAAGCCAGTGGGGCGGCCAATGGCAGGCAATGTTCTGACCTTTTGCACTGCCAGCTCTTGTTGCCCCCCTCCCCCCCTTTTCGAGTGGAGGGGACAGAAAATAAGCGACAACAGCAGCAGCAGCAAAATGGCTCAAAATTACAAGCAATGCAACACTTAGACAGCGCACCACCAGTAGTAAAGCAGTAAACCACCAAGTAAACCACCTATCAGCATTGGGCTTTGACATCATCCTCCTCATGCTCAACCTAAGCGTCATCGTTGTATTTGCTGTTGTTGTTGTTGCTGTTGTTGTTTTTGTCGTGAGCAGCGGGTGGTCACAATGGCCGCCAGTTGGTAGCACTGCCAGCGGACCAGTGGAGCCACCATTTATAGGGTGGGTTAAAAACTAAGTAACATTAGAATATGAGATAGTTTGAACTTCAAACTATGCTGTATATTTGTCAGTTTTCCTAGAGTTTTCAATATGAAAACAACTGCTAATGAGCTAGAAATGCAAATAAAAATAGCTTTTCTTAAAGATTATTACTGAATTTGATTGGGATTTTTCATTTAAAGAGATTTAAGTTCATTTTCTTATGCGTAACAAAATTTTAAATCATTTTGCTAAAGGAATATTTAAAATTAGTTATGAAAATAGTTGATCTAGTTATGTCAGACTAAACTATGATCATTTCTGATCTAATGTAGTTCCTTAGTTGCTTGCTTATAAAAAAAAAACACTACCTAAAATTACTTGAGTAACGCAGAAAACTATTGCGTATTTCAATTAAAAGTCGATAAATAATACTTGATAAACTCAAGTAAATATCGAAGTTTAAATAACATTATTTAGTAGCACATAATAATTTACAATCCAGTGTCTGCTAGTTGAGCTAAGGGCCTAAAACTGTTTGATTAGCTTGGCTCAAACCCTCATTTAGGCCAGGTCCAAGTCGCTTACCTTTCTCAGTCTTGTGTGGGCTACCAATCTGAATGAGGATGTTCCCTTATTGGCTGCTCAAGTAGCTCATGACTTTTGTCAATTAATCAATAACAATAGAAATCTCTGGCCCATGGCGACATTCGATGAATCGTAGCAAAAGCAACGGGGGCAACACACAATATGAGAGGCCTAATCCCCTCTAATGACAATGAACTGTGATGATGTTGATGCTGTTGATGCTGTTGATGCTGTTGATGATGATGATGATGATGACAAAATGCCAAACAACAAAACCAAAACAGCTGCCTGGAGGTCTTCGGGCACCCTACTGTCGACAGGTCGACTCTCATGTAGATTTGTCGAAATCAACAATCAACCAAAGTTAAAAAAAAAAAAAAAACGAAGATGAAAAAAAAAAGGTCAAGTGGAGGCTCTGAGCCTGTCCGTAGCTCATTCTCACATCATTAATTACAAAATTATTGGGGTTTTTGCTGCTGCTGTTGTGTGTGCACACACACACACACAGGTGTATGCTGTGCATGTGTGTGTGTGTGTGTTTGTGTGTATCTACAAATGTCCACGCATCGCCGCAGGAACTGTAACAAGACCTAAGACAACGACTAAAAATATAAATATAAAAAAAAGACTCACAAAAACCAAAATGTTAATTTTCAAATCTTCGTGGGAACTGAAATTAGTAGTTAACAAACACAAGCATATCTGTTGCGTAGGACTTTAAATTGTTGTGCATATGTTTTATACCCTGTAAAAACCAGAGTCAAACAATTGAAATTGTACTGATCTCTAATAGGTACACATTTTGATTTAACTTTGAAAATACTAGTACTTGATATCAATTAAAATAAAAGATTTTCAAAGCTTCCTTTTTTAACTAGAATTTTAAATATATGATTCTTAAGCATTAAATATCTAAAAAGTTAACAATAAACATGTTTGGCACAATTATTTTAAAGCTTTCAGTCTTTCATCGTTACAACTTTCGTAATGAAATCAAAAGTTACAGAGTAGCTGCTAGTTCAGCATACCTCATATAAAGCATTTCAATTTGTGTATTTTTAAAACTCGCAGACTTGAATCAGATCTTGGCCTGCGGGCGGCCTACAGATATTAGCATTGTTGATTGTCTAGATGCTCCCAAAAAGAAAGAGAAAGGTATACAGTGATAAAGAGAGAACTATTGATATTGCATGATAATTACGCTGAGCACGCTCTATAAGCGATCTATATAACATTCGTTATATTTTTATATGTCTGCAATAATTGGAGTCTTATCTGAGTCACGGCAATGATTGACCCTCTTCTCAGGCCTCGTCTTCAGTCTTTTGGCCAAGACGAGTTTTTGGGCAATTAAACGATTTGATTTTCTCTCTCACTCTCTGTCTGTCTGTCTGTCTTTCTGTCTGTCTGTCTGCTGACACGGCTAAAGCTGAGCAGATGCCATGATTAATATGTTTTTGAGTAGTTCTTAGCTGCAGGCCACAGTCAGACGAAGTTAACAAGACTTCAGTCTGGGTCTCATCTTCACTCTCCTTATCTCTTTCTCTTTCTCTCTCTCTCTCTCTCTCTCTGTCTCTCTTTGGTCTTAGCCTCATCTTGGGCTTTGAAAGTTGACAAATTGTTTGTAAATGGCTGCCAGACAAAACTGGAACACACGCACTCCGGCCTCCGGCAGTTGTCAGTTGTCAGAGGTAATTGGGGTTACGGGACAGGGTAACGCCACCAGAGTGGGAGACAGAGACAGACAGACAAAGTGATGAAGAGAGCGAGTGCTGATCAGTTGGCTGAAAATTGATCGCTAACAATTTCATAAGTTTTTTAGCTGATTATCTGGCAAAGCTCCCGGTGAACGCGTATAAAAACTCAGCTAATCATTAAGAGAATGCGATAATGCGGGCGATGGGGGATCTTGAGATACTCGTATGTATATCTTTAATGGGTTCAAGAAGTTTTTTTTGATATATGTAGTTCAATAGACAAGTCAAGACCAAAAGCTTTTCAAAAGCTATAACAGAAGAAACTCAAAATAAACAACTTTAGTTTAATGAAGAGAATTATTTTGTGGTTTTCTTTTTAGTTTAAAGCATATTTTAAAAAATATTTTAGAATTATAAAGCCTATCTCAACAAAGCTGAAAAATTAAATTTGAACAATTCAGTATGCTTAAAGGATAGGGAGCTTTTTTAGAACGACTGTTAGATAAATGATAACGAATAAATGTATGTGATTAAATCAGTAAATATTTGATTAATGCCACATAATGTTAGGCCCCAATCTGATAGTTAGCTGAGCTGTGCTAATCCACAGCCCAATGTCAGTTGGTAAACACCTGGCAAACACTTGACATGCTGACGTGGCCTAAACAAAAAGTCGCGTTCCGCAGGCGATGAAAAAATTTCAGAATGGTAAAATGGTAATGGTAATGGAAATCGCATTCAGGCAAATGGCAATCCTATTAAGTCAAGGCGCAGCTTTAAGAAAATCCAATTAAAAAGCAAACAACAACAACAACGTCGACGACAATAAAATATAATGCAAGTGGATGTGGCTCCATCTACAGTTGGCAGCTTCAGAGGAGTTGAAATCGGAGTTGGAATCGGAGTTGGAGTTGGAGCTGAAGTTGGAGTTGGAGTCTGACGTGACAATAAGCATAATGGCTGGCATGATGGGACACTTCAGATTCAGTAGCTGAATCTCTCAGCATAATAATAATACGTTAATAACGACTGAATGCATAAGTGAATAAATGAATGAGTGACTGAGTGAGTGAGTGAATGAATGAACGAATGAATGGTTGTGCCTGGTGACGCGGCTGAAGAGCGCGAAACACTCCAAAGACATTAGCGCACTTGAACATGCTTGGCTCAATTCCACGGACAATGCCGGCACAGACCCGTAGACGTAAAGCCGTAAAACCGGCGACCGTCGTAACCCGTCAGGATAAGCGGAAATGCGACTTCCACTTATTGAACGGAAGTGTTTTATTTTACCCCAAATGTGCGATTGCCTAATGAGTCCACCAAGTGCGACAGAGACGTAGAGAGCGAGAGAAAGAGACAGAGACAGAGAGAGAAAGAGTGTGTGAGAGTGAGAGGTAGATCTATTGATTGACTGGCAATTGTGGGCAAAAGCTTTTGGGTGTTTGTCAAGTGGCTGCCACAGAGCACAAAGTTTTTGTAGAAGTTGCCACAAAAGCGCAAGCGAGATGCCAATACTCAGGAAGAAAGAGATAGCAATAAAGTGGCACCCTATTGCCGAGTGTTTTTTTGAGGCTACAGATTCAATGAGCAACCTGGGAAAGGGAAGAGAAGAACAAGAGGAAGCTGCTGTCAATTTGCATGCAGTGCAAACGCGCAAATGAGCTGAATAAATTAAGACAAAGCGAGGCGAACAACAACAAAAGGAATGAGAGAGGAAGAGAGTGTAACAGAGAGAAGAGGAGAAAACGCGTTCAGGTTGAAGCTGCAGCAGGAAGAGCAGAGGCAGATCGAGTAGAAGAAGAGGAACAAGAGGAAGAGTAGGAGCGGGAGGAATGAAAGGCAGCAGAAGAAGAAGAGGGAGTGGCAGCAGGCGATGACGATGGCCGCTTGACAAAAGACACTTCACAGCGAGGCTCAAAGAGAAGAATGAAAAAAGAATGGGAAGAAAAAAAATAAAGAGAAGTGAAATAAAAGTTAAACATAAATAAAGATGACGAAGCTTGCCCAAGCAGACAGAGACAGAGCACAAAGAGAGAGAGAGAGAGAGAGAGAGAGAGAGAGTGAAAAGGCAAGCGAGTGCGAGCAAGAGAGTGAGAGAGATAGTGAGAGAGGGAGTGAGAAGGCGCCTTAAATGCAGTCATGGCTGGGCACAATGGCGGAAATGTGTGAATGAGGGCAAAAAAGGCGTCAACTCCCAGCTACAAGTGTGTGTGTGTGCGTCTGTGTGTGTGTGTGCGTGTATATAATTAGCACTAAAGTGCGAGTGTGAAACAGCACAACAAAACAAAGCAAAAAACGAAGCAAGAGTGAGAGCGACAGACTCACTGCAAGTTTTTAAAGACGCGCGCGTTTTAAAACGCGCTCAAAACGCGAACCGTGCAACGCCTCAACAATTAGCCAGAATGCAGAATGGCAGCAACAACAATTGCAGGCAAATTGTCGTCGTCTTGAGTGCATTTTAATCGTTCAGTCATTTAAGACAATAACAATCACAATCACAATCAAAATCACAACAACCATAGTTCAGAGGGTAGACGAAGAAGAAGAAGAAGAGGGGTAGGTGAATGGTGGGTGGCTCAACCGCAAAAGCTCAACCCTGGCTCAGTCAAGGGTTAATTGCTAACCCACTTTATGTAAAATGTTTCCATATTTCGATCGCGCTCGCTTAATTACAAAAAATTGCCTTTAAAGCATATGTATGTAAGTACAGTCCCCACCACCCACACACCCTCATACCCACACACCCTCTCTCGTCCGACCACTTTAGCAAAACTGAATGCACAGCACAAATTGCTTTATAATCGTCATCAATAAATGAAGCCGTTCAGTCATTAGGCCTTGTTACTTTGTCAGTTTTCATGCTTATATATCTATATATCACATATGTACATGCATCAACAGTTATGGGTCCCTAGCACACTACATTTAACCTCCGAGCTGTTTGTATTTATATCCAGGCATAGTCAAAAAAAAAGAAAATACCGAACAAAAAAAAAACAATTGTTGAACAAATTGAGTTATCAGGCAAGTTTTGTTATCCATGGGGAATTTGCATGATTCCAGATTTTTTGGGGTTTCGCTTGGAACATAAGTAAATAACTAAGAGCTAAACAAACTCTTTGGGGCAAACATAACCTCAAATAAAAGGGGTTAGCAAAACATGACAAAAAATATAGCCTGAACAAATTTGGCTTTTGATTTGATATGATACCACTATAAATATGGCATTTTTTATAGAATGAGTATGAAAGTCAAAAAAGTTCCCATATATTAAACATCTTATCAACTTCCAGACTATTTTCCTCTGGAAAAAGTATGCCGTACAACATTTTCAAGTTGCAGAAATTTAAAAAATACAAAGAAGATATCGACTGAATATTTTTAATAATATTGCTTTGTTATAATACAGAAATAATAATATATTATATAAAAACTTACAATAACGTCCCAATAATGTTAATAAAAAATTTTTTCACATCACTTAATATATTATATATATATAAAAAATCTATATCATACTAGTATATAAAATCTATAGACTGAAGTTATAACTTGAATATAGCTATTTTAACTATTCTCAATTATATTTAAATACTACGACTCACAATAACTGAAATTGAACTGTTCACAATCTATAACCTTTGACTTTTGCTTGACTTTAATCGGCTTATGGCTAACATACATATATGTATGTCGTAATGCTCTTATGTGTTTTTAATACAACAAAACGCTTGAAAACTTGTACGATTTCCACACTTAAATTGATCACTCACTTGTTTTTAATTAACTGCATTTGTTAGAAATTGAAGGAGACATTAAACGTATCTGAATTGACAAATTGTCCAAGTATAAATATGTTTATAATAATATTAACGATATCTCAATGAACTGTGCAAGTGGATTTTAATTAATCAAAGTCCTTTATACATTCATTTTAAATTGAAATGTTCCCATTTTCATACTTATAACACTTCACTTTATGGCTTTAAGTGCAAACGGATGCCTGCCATAAACTCAATCCCACCAATCCCCAAACTGACAACGCCTTGAGGTCTCTCCACCCCCCCCCCTCGCCCACCACAACCCTGAGGTTCAGGTCTAATGTACATATGGGCTTGAGCTTGGGAACCCTGGGTTCAGATTTCATTGGAAATCAATGGCCGTGTAGTACGTGTCACAAATTATTAATAATCTGTAATAAAAAGTATAATTTCAATTTTATAATGAGACGCGTGTTGAAATGTGTGCAAGGGTTAGGAGGAGGTAGAATCCCAAAAAAAAAACTGATGAACAGATCCTGTATAGTTATATTTATATATGTTGTATATTTTTTTCAAATTTTTCATTTCATAAATCATCGAAAAATGAAGTTGCCGACGCAGACGCATACTAATTTTTTCTTCTCATATATAAATACATATATTTTTTTTGGTGGTTGACCACGTTGCGCCCATTTTGTGGCTCTTGGCCAAGCTGCTGCTGCGTGTGTGTGTGTGTGTGTGTGTGTGCGTCGGTGGCTGGGGCAGGGTCAGGGGCAGGGGTAACTGGCGCCAGGCGTGTGCAACTGTAGCGCCAGTTGCGCGTTGCATGTTGGTAGTTAAATTTTTGTTGGTTTTCCAACGTGACGCCTGTCAGCTGCCAGCCAAGTTAAGCAGAGCCAGAGCCAGAGCCAGTTACTGCCCATGGCCGAGACAATTAAATGCCTAATTTTGTATGCCCCGTGCCCCCGACCCTGAAACCCGCTTCTACTTCTACTTCAGCTTCAGTTTCAGCTTCAGCTACCGCTTCCCGCTCCCGTTGCGTTTGTTTTTCCAAATAATTCATTAATATTTTTGTTTTCATTTCTTTTTCTCTACAGTTTTTTTTTTTTTTATTTTTGGTAATTATGACGAACAGCGTTTGCTGCCTGAGTTGCATGTGCAATGCGTTGAGTCGTTTGCACTTTGCCACAATAAAGTGGCATGCCTATAATTCTCATATCTCGAGAAATAACAATGCGATTTTCATTACATTCGGCAAAGTGTAGTTAGAAAACCTCTATAATTGCATTTAACAAATTTCAACTGAAATGCTTTGCCTATATATGAAATAACGCGAGAAAAACTCAAGCGATTGACGTACAACTTGGCTAAATCAATTAATATTGTCAGTTATTGCTGTCTAATAAATTTCAACAGATTTTAATGAGCGTTCACTTAGTTGGGAGCAATTACATTAGTTGATCGTCCATAAAAAACGAGTTGTGTACGGGCAAAAGTGTTGAGAAATTAATAGTGTTAGAAGTTAAGAGCTATATATGTATGCAAATGTGACGCCTTTAAATGGTTACGCTGAATTATTTCTAGAACCCGCTACCAACTAGACAATGGTAAGCGATGCATCCCAAAAAGAAACAAAATAAGAACAAAGAAATGAAAGAAAAATTGTGAAATAGAAAAATGAATTACATATTGTTAGTTTTATTTCAACGTCGTTTTTCCAGTGCACTGCACAACAAAAGGAGGGCAACACTGTCGAAGCAGGTAGCACTTTGCGATACATTTTATACAGATACCCCAACCCCTACCCCTACTTATACCCTCCCTTTCTCTAGGCCTGGTTTAAACCCATAGACAGACGTGTGTCTAAGGCGCGAGTTTAAACAATAATTGCTCGCTTTGTTGTTCTTGTTGTTGTTATTCCGTTATTGATAGCTGCATAAAAAGTGGAAGGTGCTAACAATATAACAGCTGACTGACTAGTAGCTACCCTAGCAGGAAAAACCTTGTTCTTTTTCAGGGAATCTTCAGGAAACTTGTAAAACATAAATTTAAATTGTAGAGCTTGAAGTTTGATAAACAAAAAAAATAAGATTCTAATTTAAAAGATGCAGTTAAAAATAAAATTTCTCAATGAGAAAAAAAAAGATTTTCCAGTAACAAATCTTCCTCTTTCTCTCTGTAGTCTAGCATACCCGTCTCATGGTTTTAAATGGCTAGCGGGTATAACAAGAAGTTTGTTTGATGGACTTGTTGGCAGCGCAGTCGACGCTGACAGCGCAAATTAATTTAATTAATTAACGCTAATAGTTTCGTTTTCTCCATATGCACTTGTAATTAGTTTTTATAGTTGTTGTTGTTGCTTGTTGTTGTTGTTGTTGTTGTTGCTTGTTACAAGCACACTAGACAAACTTAATTATAGAGAATATAGTTGTAAAGCTGCAGTTGTGTGTGTTGCTATTGTTTATGCATAAACAGATTTATTAACAACTTTATAGAACAAAAAAGTAACAGCAACAACAACAATAACAAGACATGAACTCAACTGAACTGAATTGAAATGATTGACGCATTGTTTGATACATTGTTGCCCATTTGCCATGTGACACGCGAAAATCATGTCACATATCTATATGTATATAACAATAGCAACAACAACAACAAGAACTATCATCTATGGCAACGCCACAAAGCTTTTCTTAATGAGGCAACACAAAATTTGCGTGACATTTGCAACGCCAGCAACAAACTAACTAAAAAGCAACATTATTTTCGTTGTATCTCTAACTAGTTGTTGTTGCTGTTATTCCACCCAACTGCCAATAATCAAATAGCAAACGCATTTGACATTTGTCAGTCAATAAAAGTGTCAGTTCGCATTAGTTGCAACTTTAAGGGTGCAGCTCCAAAAGTGAAAAGACAGACAACCGAGTGGAAGGAACAGGGAAAAGGGGGTACAGTAGGTGTCAAAGGGGGCAGGGGTAACTAATCTATTAGTTACTTATATAACTTTCACTAACATGACTCGATTTGATTTGATTTGCCACCAGTGTTAACATACATTTGAAAATTGCATTAATCTTGATGAAAAAGTACATTGAAAAGCTTTCAAGGAAAATTAATCATGCTCAACAAATAAAAAGTGTTTGTAATGATAAAATAACTCTTGAAAGAGCGCATTTAAATAAATTCAGACTTAATAATAAAAGTAAGACAATCTTTCAAAATTAAGGCTTTTAAAATGTTACCCGATGAAAGCTTTAAAAGTCAATGAAAAGTCACACTTAAAAAGAAAAAAACGCATGAAATGCTTAAAAAAGTACGTTAAAGAGTATTTAAGCATGATATGAAACAAAGATACAAATAAAGCAGCTTAAAGCTCAACGACAGTTAAGAGCCTGTCTAAGCTTAAAGCTCTCAAACAGAATTATATTACTTACAAACTAGATAGTGTCATTAAATACACTGAATACTTTTGTGAACAGCATAAAAAAATACAGCTCAACAAATATTCCATTTGAAAAATAAAATAAAAAGAAGAGACACTTGACTGAAAGTTGTGCTTCTTCTTAACCCACTCTAGAAATCAGATAAGCCATAATAAGACAGGCGAATGCCAATATTAAAAGTGGGAAAGCAAAAGAGAGATATATGCACAATGCAAGATAGTTAAAGAAAACAACTGAAAGTGTGTTGGGAATGAGAACTGTACACTGCAGACTGTAGACTGGCTGGAAGACCTGAAGACATGTTGGGGAACCTGCTACTGATTAGCTTTTTGGCGCCAGTTGGATAGATCATTTCAAAGAGATACAACAAAGATGCTAAAGTACCAGACGAAAGTCTGTGTACGCCTCAAGCGACGGTTCTTATCGTGCCGATAAGAGCAGCTGTCGAAAGAGACAGGGAGAGGGAGAAAGGGAGAGAGAGAGAGAGAGAGAGAAACTGAGAGAGGAGTAAGTGAAATAGGGAGACAAGTCAAACAAAGCGACGAATGGGCAAATATCTCAAATTCAAATAGAAACAAAAGCAAACACAATCACAAACACAAGCAAAGTCAAAGACAAAGTAAACGCAGAGAGAACGGAGACTGAGAGAAGATTTGTAGACTGTCAAACAGCAGAAAGGCAAGAGGGAGGAGGAAGAAGGCAAATGTAAATGCAATCAAAAGCGAATGAACGTGGAATGAACCCAAAATGTGGTAGCTTATTTAAGGTGTTTAACTGTCACCTAAGACTTAAGTAGTCAGCGATAATGCCCCAGACAAGTGGCGCTTGGCATATTTGCCCATACAACAACCGACAACAACAACAATATAACTACAACAACAACAACAACAATCTAACAACAACAAACAACCAAAATGTTGTAGGCAAATAAGCGACGCATGCGGCCAAACAAAAACAAAAGCCTATTACCAAAAAAAAAAATGAAATAAAATAATAATAATAAAGTGAACAATCGGATTACAACGACTATGCATATGCCCTAAGTCTGATTGTTTTCGGTTTCTTTAATATTCAATTAGTGTATTGTAACTGAAATAGATCTTGCATTTTTTATTAGATTCTCCTTTTACTGTCATTAATTATTCTTTTACTTTTTTCATATTCGTTTTCAATTTGCATCTTAAATTCTTCTCAGATTACTAAAAGAAAGCATTTCTCATTATTTGTCTTCTATTTGATTTGTTACGTCATTTCCCACTTTTCGATTATATAATATTATTATTCTTTATTGTTTCTCACAAGAACTCTTCTATTTTTTTTTTCTTAATTTTCAGTGCAGCTAAAATCATTTGGAAGTTTGAAACAATATATTGTATTTTAAGTTCGAAATCAAGAGTAATACAAAATATCATTATAGAGCAGGTTTCCTAACGTTTAATTCGAAATAATGAAATGTTCAATAATTGGAATTCAATAATCTTTTAAAATTATCTTTTTAATAAAAAAAAAACTAAATATTTTTTAAAGCCAATAGCAATTTTGAAAACTGAAAAATCTTTTTCCTTTTGCAGCTGTTTCTCGTCTGTTGAGTTCATCGAGGTACCCTTGGCAAAGTTAGTGTATTGCGGTATAAACATGCGTTTAGAAATCTATTTGCATGGCGCTGGCAGCAAATATTGCACTTCCGTTTCAATGCAATGCCTTCTCCTTCCATGTATGATGAGGATGGTGGGTATGGAGAAGGGAATGGGGATGGGAATGGGGATGGGGATGAGGATAAGGTTGACGACGATGCCGAAATCCAAGTCAAGCTTGTCTATTTGCTTTGGGCTAATGGAAGCGCTGACATGGCTAACGCAGCTGGCATCAGTTTCCCCTCCCCCCCCCCCTCCACCCCTTCCCTCTTCTTTTCTTTACTATGCCCGCTACTACATTTCTCCCTTCTTCCCTTGCTTTCTTCTACTTGCTTTTTGGCAACAATGAAGCAAACAACAAAGGCAACAAAAGCGCTGCTAGAAGATGCTTCTTTTCTTTTTTTGGGTTGCTTTGTAGAGGGAGTAGGCGGTGTGTGTGTGTGTGTGTGTTGGTGTGTGGGTGTGTGTGCTTGTTACAGTTGCCCACGCACAGCAGCTGCTCATTTGGTTGGATATATGTAAGAACATACATATAAAAAGAGGGGGGAATTAGGGGCTTTTTTGTAATACGACTTAATCGTTAGATTTGCTCTGCTTTTTTGTGTCGCTCTCTTTGTGTATGTGTGTTTGTGTGTGTTTGTGCTGCACGCAGGGGCACAGCATGCCACAGTGTGCCATAGAAGACGTTTGTTGGCATTGTCCTGCCGTCGGCGGCTCAACGGAAACGGCGCTATAATAAATTTGTCTTCAGCTGTCGTCGGCCTCAATTTCTAAGCATTTGTTTAGACATGCACACAAAAGCCAGACAAACAGGGACAGCGAAGAAGAGAGAGAGAACGAGAGAGAAAGAGAGAGAGAAAGAGAGAGAGAGAGAGAGAGATAGAGATAGAGAGACTTAGGTTGCGGCTGCTGCACCGCAGGGTATCGTCGTCCCCCCTCCGCGTCTAAGATGAAACTCAAATTGTCTGTCAAATGCGGCGTATACGCAATATAAAGCAAAAAACAAAAAAGAAACAAAAACTATTCTTGTTAATTATGTTGTTAGACAACCCAATGTATATATGTAAGTAGATGCCGACCTTCTCTATAAGGATGCGTCTTTTGAACGCCCAAACAACATTACAAAACACACATACACAAAAAAAAAAAAAGAGAAAAGAGAAAAGAAAACGAAAAAATACAGCAAGGGGGCGCAACCAGCAAAAGGGGCGTTTAATCTTGTTTATGCGGCCAACTAATCGCCACTTTGATCGGCTCAAAAAAGAAAAAGGAAGAAAAGAACAAAACAAGAGAGAAGACAACAGAAGAGAGAAGGAAAAATGAATCGCCCGCCTTCTCACAGTGTGTGTGGATTTATTTGAGGTCAGCTACTCAACTCTCTATTCAATCTTATTTTGTCAATGACAGCGCTCTCTCTCTCTCTCTCTCTCTCTGTGTTTCTATCTCTCTTAGTCTCTCTTTCTTTGTAAAGTAATCATCATTGGGATTAACAATCATCGGCTCATCATTAGTTGTCTGGTATTATGGCTTGGGTATTTCGGCCTGCATTGACTTTGCGTTGTTCGCTTTGTTCCTGCTAATTCCATTCATTTCGCTCCGTAGATCATTCTTTAAATTCACTTGACATCTGTCGACAGTTCATTTCTGCTTTGAGTGTCCTCTACATGTCCCTATTCCTTTCATTCACTCTCTCACTCTCTCTTTGAGGTCTGATCTTCCGTTTTACTCCCTTTTCTTTTATTACACCAAGGAAATATTACCGGAACCGGTACCGGAACTGTAAACCAAACTGAACCGGTACGGTTTCTCTAAATCTGTTGATGGGGTCCTCCCTTGGAAATTTTGAAAATTTTAAATCTCAAGTTCTTACTTTTAATCAACTTCTTATATTGTAATTACTATAAAACAACAATTTAAAGTTGATTTTGAGACGTTTCATTATTTTGTAAAAACTCATGACAAATTGGACAAAAATTCTGACCAACTTCAAACTGTCATTACTCTATTAAAACTCAATTGATTTTTAAGCGGAATGTCATTTTGTTTATAGTTTGGCCTCCTTCTTCTTTCTGCATGAAAATTTCATTAAGTTCGTTAAATTAATGTCTTTACACATTTTTCATTTCAATCTTTCTCTAACTCCTTGCAGCTTACGCTCTACCAGCTTTAAGGTCGGTCTATTTCTCTCTGTTTTGCGCTGACTTTTAAGAATACAACTTTTTTATTCTTGTATAAATTGTAACTGTGACTTTCGTTTAGTCAACTTTAACTCCGACTCCTCAAGTTGAGTTCCAGACGCAGCCCACATCTCTGGCATCTGACATCTACATCGCACTGTGCCGAATACCAAAGAAATTTTGTATATTTGAATGAAACTTGGCTCGCGTCACGAACTTAATTTCGCAAATACCCTGTAGCTGAATATTTAAAAACTAAGCAAAACCAAGTAAATATCATAATAAACGCAATTTAAAAGACAGATTTTTATATGTTTGCATATTTTTTATTCACGTTATCAATTCTATATTTTGAATTTTTCATGACAATCGCTGAAAGAGAAAAAAAAAAAAAAAAAAAAAAAAAATGCTTACAGAGTAACGTCCTGTCGAGCAGTTACCAAACAAACAATTTCTACTTGTTTTTCTTATACGAGTATGCATTTATTTCTTCTTTTTTTTCGTTTAGCGTCTCGACGTTCTCGTCAACTTCATTTGAATATTAAAAAATTCCAAAACATAAAAGGTATTTTTATTTGTGATATTTTGTCGCACCTCAGCGACAACGTACTTGCCACCTCGTCAACGTTACGAAACTGACGACGAAATTAAGTCAAAAATGTGGCAATACTCGTATACCAAGTGGTAGCACCCTCCTTACTACTAAATTGCTCAAAGTACCGGGTTTGTATACGGATCACAGTCGTCGTCCCGGTTTAATTTAACATAAAAGCGCGTTTGCCATTAGGCGGTTAACTTGGCTAACCTCCATTGTCACCCTTCTTATCCTACACCTACAACCAACTCCCAACCCCTTAGCCCTTTATGGGCAGTGCGCATTGAAATTTATGAGGCATGCTCAGGTTTTTATTAGATTTTAACTAGCCTAATATATAGAGGACTGGCGCCAGGGCCAGGGCCATGGCCAAGGGTTGCAGGGTTGGGCCACAACAACGTGCAACGTGCTAAAAACATTAAATATGTTAATTAGTTTCAACGCCCCACCCAAGTATTTCCCCTCTACTACACCCAAAAAAAACAAAAAAAAAAATTAAAACCAAGTTAATCTCCATACCAAAAATCAAGCGCAAAAACTAAATGTTCAAGTTTTAGCACCAACAAAATTTTTGCCCCAAACTCTCTTTCTCTCCGCTGACTGCTCCAGCTGTTGGTTGACACATTTGCCCCAAAACGTGCAACAACAACAAGAACAACAACAAGAAACCACACACAGTGAATGGTGCTAGAAAGCAAACCAACTCTTAAGTACCGCTGGTCACGTCAACTCACAACTCGCAACTCGCTTCAAAAATTTGAGAACTCGTTGGGCAAAATATAAAAAAATATTAAAAAAAAAAAATGTATATATATAAACCTGTAAATATATATGTATGTATGTTGTTATGTACGTATATATGCTAATGTCAAATGCTAATGCCCCGACATATGACAGATGTCTGGGCGCAGTCGCATTGCCAGGAATCTGATGGCGTTTCATTTTATCTGCGTGTAGCAAGCTGTACGCAATTGAGGTTAACACTTGCCCATTGAGTGGGCAACACGATAAGCCCGGAATAAACGCGGACAGAGGTGGCAGTTAGACAAAAACATTGAAAAGATCACGAGGAAAAATTAAGTGAGTGAAATAGGAAATAAGAAAATAATGGGAGTTGAGGAAAAAGCGAGCTAAAAAGTTACAGATAACTTGCAACAAAGAAAACTCGGGAGATAAAACTGAGCTAAGAAAAATACAGCTAGGGAAATTTAAAACTAGAAAGTCTCTTGTTAAATTAAGGGAAATATTAAAGAGTTGAAGAAAAAATAAAAGAAATGAGTTGTGGGAATTTCGTAAACGGCTCGCTAAAAATTTAAGAATCCAACAAAGAGACTAAATTTAATAATAATGATAAACAGAGAGAGAGAGAGAGAGAGAGAGAGAGAGAAAGATGACTGGGAAATGATAAAAGTAAAAATTCACCAGTATAAGCAAAATTGCAAATATTCACTTCAAAATAATAATAATAAAAAAAAAAAGAATTTATTTGAAATATCTCAAGACCTTTTTATTTTAAGAATTATTAGAAAATTTCAGATGAAACTCTTGTTTCTAATGAAACGAAAATCAGTTTTCGACTCTGAAAGAAACACTTTTTAAAAATTTAATTGAAATCATAGAACTTCTGTCAAAATCACGACAATCTCAGCTGGAGAGTTGTGCATATAACTAAATAATTTTAAGGGGTTTTTAGAGTAAGTTAATGACTACTAACTAACTAAAACCAAAATAGTTGATTGATCGACATTTTTTTACACGTGTTGCCAAAAAATATGCAGCCAATTAAGCCCACGATTTCCAGCAACAACAACAACTTGCAACAGCTGCAAAAACAGCAGCAGCCAAAAAAAAAAAAATAAAAAAAAAAGAGTGAAAAGAAAGAGTAAAAATCTAAACAGAAAAGTCTGAGAGCTCGATTGTTCGCTTTGGGCTGAAGCTCATGGTGTCTGCGGTTTTAGCAGGCGTTGCCCAAGGATGCAGCCAGGACAACAACCACAACAACAGCAACAACAACAGCAGCAGCCACAACAGCAGTTGATGCCTAATCTTTCCCCAGCACAAATGTTGATCGCAAACTGATAGCCAATAGGTTTTCGGGTTTAGGTTTTTTTTTTTTTTTTTTTTTTTTGAGTTATTTATTGTAGCCAAGCTGCAGATAGAGATACCCTTTGCACTCAACTCTCCGGCTGCTGCTGCTGCTGTTGTTGCTGCTGTTGTTGCTGATGATATGATGTATGTCTCTGCCCCGGGAACGTGCCCCTTTGCCACAGTTGGTGCCTTTGTCTGGGTGCGTGCGCCGTTCAACGTCATGATATACGCTTCGATAGTGAGCCGCAGCGCCGCAATTGATGGCATTAGGCATTAGATAAGAAATCAGACATTTATAGGCAGAAGGCAGGAGAGACAGACAGACAGACCGACAGACAGACAGACCGACAGACAGACAGACTAGTTGAACATTTGCTGAACCAGAGGTAGCATCATCATTAAATAGCTTAGAGCCCTTTAGGGGTTAGAGTCCTCGAGGGTTGCATTATTATTATTTAGCAATGCAACCAACGAACCTCTTTTTCAGGGTCTAATCATCAGCCATTGCCATTCCAATTGTTATGAGAAATTTTCTTGTAGACCCTTTTGAATATACTTATGGCAAAATTCACACAGTGCATCAATTAATAGGTAGTTAAGTTTAGCTACTCAATGGAAAAACCGAGGTTCATCTTACAACAGCCGAATAAAGAGCTAGGCTAGAATAGACTGAGAAGGGAATAGATAATACAAAATGGGCGTCAATACAACAAAACTATTTGCTACTGCAAGCCTGAGATCGATGAACTAGAAATGAAGGAAATTAAAGGACCAAGTAAATTAATTTTATCAAGGCAGTTCCTTAACAGTTGAAAGAAAATAATTACTATCATAGTGCGGATTAACTTGAATTGCTTTACAAGTTTTGTATATTTTATAGCATTTTGTAGAGAAAGAACTGTTAAGGGATCTTTAGTATCTTTTAGAAAAAATTTAGTAAAGATATCTACACATTTTCAAGGAAAAAAAAGTAATTAGACGAGTTGAAATTGACAAGAAACTAAGAAAAAAAAAATAACTGTAAGGAAGTTGCGATTTTTCATAGAATTAAAAGATCGAATTTAAGACTTGACCAATAAGAGGCTTCAACTCCAGGAAAACGAACTTAATATGACACTTGATCCAAATCAAATGATAGTAATAACACGACGCAACTATTTGAAGGAGTTGAGTTCTCTGGCACTCAGTTAATTGGTTTCCCATTGAATCGCAGCCAAGTTGAGATACTATTTTTTGACCACGAGCCATTTGGGGTTTCTTGGCTGTCGAGATCAAAGCAACCTTTTAAGTTGTATGTATTTCGGGCAACACCTAGCAGGCAATCCAGGCAGATGCGACTACCTGGCTATGACAGACAAATTGGCCATATACCATACACACACACACACACTCAGAGACACATACACCCGCACATACACTACATACACACGGTCGCACTTTTTCCGGGCCGCCTTTGATTTTCTAAACGAATTGTTTCAAGACAGGCCACAAGAGAGAGCAGAGCAGAAACGAATGATGAAGGACGCAGGACAACAAGAAGCTGAAAAGGGGAAAGCTTGAAGGGGTGGTGGGGGGGGTTGTTTAAGGAAAAAGGCTTTGCCAGGACATGGGAGCTTCAATTAATTTGATTTTGCGTTTAAAGGTTGCGTCATGTCGCAAACGTCGCTGTCCGGAAATGGAACTCCACTTCACTTTATTTGTCAACTTGGCTGTGATAAATTTTTTGCGCTTCGTCTGCTCTGTGCAGAAGCGCAAAACGAAGAAGAAGAAGAAGAAAAAGGAACACAGAGAGAGGGGGGCAAAGGGGAGTGACGGGCAGAGCGACCACTTGGCATGGCTCAATGGTCACAGAACGATGCCATTGAGTGAATATATGGCCAACTATGCTTTGAACTACGATGAAACTAATGGCAGCAGACAGACCATGTCCTCATGTCCTCATGTCCTCATGTCCTCATCCTTCCCATGTCTCAGATGTTCCCTTAAAGCCCTCAACGAGTAGTTTTGGGTTCGTTGGGTTCGTTGGGCTGTTGGGTCGTTAGGTCCTTTAGATTTGCCACTTGCCACTTGACAACATCTTCAGTTCATTTTCATTTTCAAGTGCCAGAGGTAGCATTGTTGAGCTGGGAGGGGGGGGGGGATAGGGGGCAGGTTCCAGGCTAATTGGCAAAGCTTTTTTTATTTTTATTTTATTTTTTATTACCAGCTTCAGCAATTAAACGCATTAGGCAACACCTCAGACACAATGTAGAAGCGAGTGGACCTCACTCCCTTAAACTTGAACCACCCCAAAAAAACATAAAAAAAAAAAAACCAACGTTTCCATAATTTTAGGGTTGCAACATGGCCGACAACCACTCACACACACAAACACACACATGTGGAGGGGCGTTTTAAAACGCGCGCGTTTTTTACTTTACCTTTTGAAAAATGCACAAGATAAAGGGTATAATAGCTTTGTGCAAATCTATGTGACAAGACAAAAGAGACGTCTACGTCTGTATAAAGTACAAATATTCTTTATTAGTCACTTTTCATATGTCTGCCCCAGAGACTACGAGAGCTAGAGACACGAAATTTGAAATATCAGTTCAAGACAACTATTATGTTTAATCTTGGAATAAACCCTGAAATATTTACAAGGATCAATTTACGAAATAATGGCATAAGCTGTGTAACATTTTATTAATCTCAAGTTCTCGATCAAACCTATGCTAAGAATTTCATCAGAGTCTACGAAGAACAGAGCATCTCTCAGTTGAGCACACTCAACTAGGCTCTTTTTACATGTTTTTCGGAAAATTTTACAAAGTGCATTTCAATGTATAAGCCCAAAGTTGGGGGACAAATAAGCATGCAACCATGGTCAGATATATACAATTATAAGCTATAGCCATCAGAAGGGGATGCAAGGAGGCGTTAACAAGAGGGGGTGTAGTTTATAGTCTAGTGTAGAGTGTAGAGTGTAGTGTAGTGTAGTGTGGTTGTATGACAACGACTTACTGTTGTTTTGACACGCAGCCAACGGGCATGAACGAACAAGAGACAAGGACACTGAAGTAAGCTATAGACATTGTCACCTGACCTGACCACTGAGCTGACCTCAGTGTTCTCACACACACACACGCACACACACACACACACACACACACGGCACAGACCGCAGAAAAGTGTTAAATTATAGATTTTGAGCACTGTGTATATCTATCGCATGACAGACGCTAAAGGGGCGTAAACCTCTCAAAGACCGATGCGACGGGGTCTTATTTTATTTTGTATATTTATTTTATTTTTTTTTTTTCATTCTTTTACCTGAGAGCGACAACAGCTGACAGCATAGCACTTTTGTGGTTACGCAAAACTTGTAAGCAAGTACCAAGTATGTGTTTATATTTATTTATTTATTTATATTGGTTGTTCGTTTTTTTGGTTGTTTTTTTTTTTGCCAAAGTATCGAAAGTACCTCGTCGAATTGTAAGGAAAAACTTAGTCAAACAAGCCAGAACACACGCAGCGCTTTGTGTCGGCACACGGCGTTTGAACTAAGCGAAATTAATGGCCAACACAGGCTACTTAGCGGAGGCCCAGACCGAAGTCGAAGCCCAGGCCGAAGTCGAGGCCCAGACCGAAGTCGAGGCCCACGCACATCGGAGAGCACCAAGCACCGATGTAGCCCTTATGGCAGTCGCTGATGTCTGTGCGCCTGCCTTGTTCAGTGTGCGATTTATGACTTGGCATGCAAAGAGGCAGGCGCCTCGATCAGAGCCAGAGAAAGAGAGAGTACGACAGCGAAAGAGAGAAAGATATTGCAGACATAAAACAAAAAAAAAAAATACAACTGCATGGCGCCCGCCAGCGTCGCCAAAGCTTGGGGCGCAACGGGTGGGCAAACGTCGCTGATCAATAAAATACTAAAAAAAATATAAAAAATAAAAGAGCGCAAATAAAAAAAATGAAAATTTGCGCAGCAGTTGATGAAATTTACGCGATCGGTGTCGGCATAGTTCAAAAGCAGCGGCCTTGGCATCAACCGGGCAACCGGACAACTGGACAACCCGCCTGCCGTACCGAGACCACCGCGCCAAATGAACAGAAAATAAAAATAAAAATACAAGAAAGGAAGACCGCGCCGCCAATTTGTTTGGCGCTCGCTCGCCCACTCGGGAGAATGAATGGGAAACGAAAGTTGTCGTCGTTTGTCCCGCAAAATAGAAGAAGCAGCTGTAGAGCCGTCTTCTTATCCGTGGTAGCGTCTGCTGCCTGCGTGTGAGAAGTTTTAGATAAGGTCGCGGGGCACTGCATCGTTGCCAGACTTCAAAGTGAAACGCTTAAGCGTTGCGTTGCAAACGCGAAATTTGCATTGATAAGGCCACCACCAAAGTGAAAATGAAAATGATGTGAGGCGGTAGCCGTACACGCATTGACAGGCGCCCGACCAAAGAGCTCGATTGTCGGTAGTCGGTAGTCTGTTGTCGGTAGTGTTAGGTGCCCATCTCAGCTTCCTCTTTGATATATGTTTGCCAGACCCGATATAGATTGATAATGTTCGCTTTGAAGTTGCCAGCGCAACCGCAGCACGTGAACGGCCGTCTGACATATGACAGTACCATTTCTATCATAAATATCAACACGGTATCGCTCCCTTAAACTTGACAACATTCAACTGTCAGTACACTTTAAATTACTTACAAGTTTATTTTCAGTTTATAGACTTGAAAATAGATCATAACTCATAGGTGGACTTATTGAGACAACCAAAAATGACTCCGAAACCTGCACTACATCTTCAAAATTTCAATCTAACTCCACATTTACATAACTTACACACTCAAGTTAAAACACACTCAAAATTACGCACTCCGAAATACTCCGAATCATTCCGAATTACTCCGATAAACTGGGATATTTTCACAATTCGATCGATTTTCCACAATCATACCAAGTTTTCTGTTACATATTGCCGATGATCAGTTACGAATAATAATGATTTGTGTTTAGATACGTATTGGGCATCAATGGCTTAAATAACTAATGCGGTAAACAAAGAAGACGTACAGTACTTACAAATCCATGTTTATCACTAATATTGTTGGTCAATTTTAATTTGTGAAATGAAACAACTTTTTGCATCCATTGCTCACCCGTTGTGGGCGAATCTGGATGAATGTACATGCGTTTTGGCATTTCAGGATCCGCTTTACCAGCAACCATCCAGCGACTGACAAAAAAAAAAAATATATAGAATAGGATATTAGTTATAGAAAGTACACGTACTATATGGTAAATATGATTTATGGATAAGTATATGTCCAATTTATTCTCAAATACCTGAGATAATCGGACCAAAGTAAATTTTGGGACTTACCTATTATGAAATTTATAACGATAATCATCCGCCGCAACGATATCCAGTAGCAGTATGTATTTAGCCTTGGCATCCAGACCCGAAACACGAAATTTCATTTGCGGAAACATTTGTCTGCAAATAACCGAAACGAAAGAGATGGAGAAAAATGTGGTTAGTAACTGTATACATGGGTGAGAGTGCGATGCATTCAAGTTGGGCCACAAGTCATTTTGTGGGGTAATCAAATAAAACATTAATCAGCACGGCATAAAGCCTAAACGTTGCACCACAAGTTTCTCAGGGGCCACCAAAGAGTTGCGAGAGAGAGAGAAAGAGCGATCAGAGGGGTAGAGAGAGAGAGAGAGAGAGAGAGAGAGAGGTAGCCACACAATCATCATCATCATCATTATCAGTGCGAGGGAAAAGCAAACAAAGCACACTAAAAAAAAATACTCAGTCAGTCGTCGGGACGCGTCGGAGCCCAGGTTATCAAGTGGCGCCAAGCCGCAAATTGTTTCCAACTTCACAAGTCAAGTCCAAATTCAAATTGGCCAAAGCCAAAGTCATGGACCATGGAGTCCAGTCGTTGATTAGCCTCAGTCCATGTTCTTTCCATGTTGGTGGCAATGTGCAAACTCGAAAATTACATGGGGCAAACAAGGCACAAGGAAACCACACAAGCGATCTTTCGATCGGAACACAGCTTACGAATCAGGGGAAAGAGCTGGAGGAGCAGAAGGAGGAGTTGGAGCGGGAGCTGGAGCAACTGAGGACGTGGCTGCGTCTTGGACTTGGTCAGAGCTCTACCCACCCAAGATAGGGCTGCACCCTCACATACACACGCACACACACACACACAGACACACACACAAATATGAAAATTATAAGTTTAAGTAGCAATCACTCAATCGCTGCGACTGCGCCTCAAACTGAGCGCCAGGCTACAGATTTCAACCATCCAGTCTCAGTCTCAGCTCCATTTCTCAGTCCCATCTGCAGTCTTCAGACCTCAGTCTTCAGTCTTCAGTGCTCAGTCTCAGCGCCAGCGTCAACGTCAGCGCCAGCGCCTGCGCCTCATGAATCAAATTTAACGAACGTCTTGTTCATGTTCACAGATCATCATCAGCTGCGCCTGCATTTTGATAAAACCAACAAAAGGCCCCCAAACAGGCTCCGGCTGGAGCTTGGGCTAACAAGCCTGACTGATGTCTGACTGCCTAAATGACTAACAGACGAACTGACTTACTGACAGACCCACGAACCTGACGGACGTTCCGATGTTTCTATTTAGAGCTACAGAACATGGTAAACTCGATGGACAGTGGCCCCTGATGCCAGGCAGCAAGTGCCACAGCGAATGCACTGAGAGAAATCGGTTATGATCTAAGACAAATTTCAAATGAGATACACCGAAATATATATGCGATTTCAAGAAATTTTTATCAATTTATCAACTATTGTTTATTATTAATTTATTCTCATGAAATTAGGAAAACTTTATATCGTTTTCTTTTAGAAAATATTTGTAAGTTTCCTCTACTTTTATCAAAATTAAACACCAAGAATGTGAAATACTTGGAAATTCCACATTTTTTCATTGCTTTTTAAGATTTTTTCATCTCTAGTGCTCGATTTAGTTTAAAACATAAGCTCTTGATAGTCTAATTATTTTGCACAGTGTAGGCATCCTTTAGGCATTTGGCTGACTGCAGCCTCAGCCCACAGCTCACGGTCTACAGTCTACAGTCTACGGTCTGCAGTCTACAGTCTGCGACTGCCTTTTTCGACTGCAAATTATTTTTTATTTGCGGGCCAGGAATCGAGACTCAAGACTCAAGACAGAAGACAACGCAAGACTCTGGACTGTAGAGTTGGCAGAAGAAAGAGGCAGAGAGAGAGAGAGAGATAGAAGATGGGGTGGTGGTTAAGGGGGAAGATGGGGAATGGGGAATGGGGGACAGAGGCCGTTTGTGGCACGTCTGCCTGGTTAGTTGGCTTTTGCTTGGGTTCCTTTTCACTGCGTTTCTTTATATATATATATATATATTTTTCGTTGCTGATGCCGTTTGTTGTTGTTGTTGTTGTTGTTGTGTTTTTTGGTTGTCTTAACTGAATAGCTCGTTAACATTATTGAGCACTTGGCGCCAGTTGTTGGCAGCTTGTTATGGCCATGGCCAAGAGACGCAAGTCCCGCCATAGCCCCAAGCAAACAACAACAACAACAACAACAACTGGAGCCACAACCTCGGCCTGAGTTTGGGTTTGAGCTTGGGCCCCAAAACAAATCGGGCCACCACACGCGCAACGTCTTGGCCAAAGGGGATTGAGGCAGGTAGGGTAAACCTCGCTTCTCTTTCCACCATCTCCCTCTCTCTCTCTCTCTCTCTCTCTCTCACTCTTAGTCCTTTGCGCTCTCTCTCTCTTTCTCTCTTTGTTTCGACAACAAAACGATTTGCTCTCGTTTGTGTTGCAAGCTTGGAAGCTGCTGCTGCTGCTGCTGCTGCTGCTTCTTCTACCTCCTCCTTCGTCTACTCCTTGTCCTCCTGCTCTTCACATTTATTCAGTTTCTTCAGGCTGGCTTCTGACTTGGCTTCGTGCAAATCGTTACGTGTAAAACTTGCACCTTTTGACCAAAGTTGTTTGTTTTGTGGCTCGAACTTGGACTGAGCCAAAAGGCCCACACATTATTTCAACGCTGAGCGCTGAGCTAATTCAATTTCCTCATATGCTCTGTCGTCTCTTTCTCATTCGCTCTGTCTATCTCTGTCGCATTCAGTGTGTTTGGGACTAGCTGGTTTTATTGCCAAGCAATAACAAACAACAACGAGCTGTTAATGTGGCTTGAAAGTGTTTTGACCAGGCTACTTGGGCCAGCGAGCCAGCAGTCCATGCAACTTGGCCATGTTCGAAAACCCTCAGCCCATAATTAAGCCTAATTAAGTCGACTCTCTCTCCCTCTCTTGCTCTCTCTGTGTATGCGTGTGCGTGTGTGTGTGTGTGTGTGTGCGTGTGTGTGTGTATTGTTGTTTAGGTGTCGCTGTTGCGTTGCACTCAACCTCATCCTTAACTTGCTCGTCTCTCGTCCCTATTGAGGTTAATGGCTAATCAATTAGCCCTGGGTTTTGAGAACTCATGGGCCTGGCCTCTATCCCTGCTCCTGTCCCTTGTTTTACCTTCTTTTTTGTCCTCTTTGTCAGGCAATGAAATACATAAATGTTCAACGATTGAGTTGTAATTGACATTTCGGGGCATTGACGTCCTCAGATAAGACTCTCGAGCCTCCGAGATAAACTAAATGCTTACCGTATTACGTAATGCTCACACACCAGCCAAATACAGATACGAAATGCTAGTTACACCCGTCACAACCAGGTGGCGGTTGAAGAGCGCAAAGGGGAGGATGAAAAAGAGAAAGAAGTGGAGTGGAAAACAGCACGTGGACTCACTTCTATTTATTATCCTTAGAGAAACGTGGATAAATACATTTCTAGATCTTTGAAGTACTCCCGGTTAATTCGGAATTACTCTACATATTAGAGACTACACCAATAGTCTCCTACTCTCTCCTTAAGGGCTGTCATTTTAACTCCCTTAGTTTCCCACCCTCACTCAAGTTGACCTACTTTCTTAAGGAATTTGCCAGCCAAAAATAAAAAAAGACATGATCTCATTTTAAAATCCCTTTTTCTTATCCAGATAGGCTTTGTAACTACTGAATAGACAATAGATTAGAGTTGCCACAAACAGATCTTGCCACAAAGAGGCTGTACTACACACACTTCACGACCTACCACTTCCCTTTGCCCCTCTTCCCAACGGCCTTTAGTCCTTTTTCTGCCTTTTTTATTTGGGGCGCCTATCAGTTTGGAACTAAACGGTGTCTATTAAGGCACCTGTGCGCGTTGCTTTTAGTAGCTCAACAAAGAAGTCTCTGTCTCTGTCTTCTTCTCTTCACTGCCTTCCCTCTCCTTTAATCTGTTCTCTCGCTCGGCTGCCAAAGGAAGCGTCAATTGTCAATGCATTTTATCAGTGAGTCAATCAGACGCAGGCAGGAAAAAACAAAAGAAAAAGATGCAGACGGCAGCCGCAGACGTCAACAGCTGATGATTTGATTGTGTTAGTGTGTGTGTGTGTGTGTTAGTGTGTGTTAGTGTGTGAGCAAACATGAAGAACGCTGAAGAAAAGGCCCAAACTGTTGTTGGCTTGCAAAACGCAGCCGAATGACGTTTCTTCTGCCTTCCTCTCTTCCTCCCTGCCTTGCTCAGTCTTTTCCATTTGCTCCCTTGCTCGGTGTTTTTGGTTTTGTCAACAAGCGCGGGGATTAAAGTAGCACCTGCAATCGGCCAAAAGGTACCGACAACAACACAAACAACAACAACAACGCGGACAACACGACTGCTGTTGACAGTTCTCCTTTGTGACAACAAAATTGTTGTCCAAGTTTTTTTTTTTTTTTTGTTGTATTTCTGCTGTTGTTTTAGTTTTTTTCTTCTTTTTTCTCGAGATGGGGGTTGTCAGCAAGAGTGAGAGCGAGAGAGGGGGTAGGGGGTAGGGGTAGGGGACGAGAGGGGGAGTCTAGAGCGGTGCGTAATCTTTTGGGCAATTTTGTCAACACATTTTGAGCGGGCATCGCATTTCGATAACTATCGATAACTCAATAAGCCAGCAAAGGGGTGCATATTTACAATGTTTTACATTAATCCAAAAAAGAAAAAAAATAAAATAAATAAATAAAGAGACAGAATGGTAAGAGAAACTTGCCAGCTGTCTTTATTTAATTTGAATTTTATTGAATTTTATTGAATTGCAATTGCATGCAAATTGCACTGTCTACCCTACAACCCCCTCCCCACCACCCTTGCATACACTTGCATGCAAAATTTATTTGACAAATTTCAAAAGCAGCTGCATCATAAACGCTAATTACCCGAAGACAGCCTGAAGAAGGATGTGAACGAGGATCACGTTTGAGGGTCTCGGGTCTCGGGTCTCGAGTCTCGGGTCTTTGGTCTCTGTTATGGCTTATATAGGGGCTTTAGGGGCTTCATCGTTGCAGCCAAATTAGTTAAACCAATAAACTGACAGCGGCCGCTTAGTCCGCTCTCCCTCTCTCTCTCTCCCTCTGTCTCTCTCTCACTCGCCTTGTCTCTCTGTCTGCTTATCTGCCATATTTCAAGTCTATATAATAATAAAACAATTTATGAAGGCATAACAACTGAAACAGCCTCTGTCTCCCCGGCTAACCGCTAACCGCTAACCCCGACCCCCTTATCCCCTATTCACCTGCCCTCCTACCCTCTTTTATTTCAGTCAGTCGCTGGCTGTCAGTTAGCGGTAACGCCCACAAGCGTCTCAACGCGACTCTTGTTGTGCCTCAAAATGAATGGCCATGTCATTAAGACGTGCCCCAGACCGACAGACAGACACTCGGACAGACAAACATTCGGACAGGGCTAAAGACCAGACCAGTCGAGACCAGACCAGGCCAATATAATACCCTGTGCAACCCGCTGTGTTGATGCCTCACAACAACAAGAGCAACAAGAACAACAACAACAACGGGAACAACAATCCTGCACTCTTAAGGGAGCTTGTGTGGCGCTACCTCGACGTGCCACAAGGATTGAGTGCTCAGCTGTCGCCAGGCACTGTGGGAATTCCAAACGATTTCAAAACAACTCCTCGTAATCTCCAAGGCGCCTTCTTAAACTCAAACAAATGTCAGAGCTCAATACACAACACTCGTAAATATATTCCAATATATAAATCAAATCGCATATAATTACAATTTGGGCGCTTAATTACGGAAAATGCGTGAAACAAGAGCTAGAAAAACCAAAAAGAAAACGAATATGAAATACTCTACACTCTAGAAAAAAAGAGCGAACAAGTCTCTAAGAAGATAAACGGAATTTAATTTAACTCTTGCATCAATTTAACTTGTTAAACTATAGTCTAATTGGTTTAGTTAAAAATATAGGAAGGTTATAAAAGTAAAACAAAAAAAAATACCTTGTTCCTATAAGTTTTAAGTTAAGATCGCTTTATATCTGGTATCTATTCTAAAAACTCTAATCAATTTTAGGATCAAGTCAACAAAAAATTACTTAGCTGATCTGTACTAAAGCTATATATATTTAATAGCACAGATCCTAATCTAAAGACATTAATGCACCCTAAAATCTTAAAGTAAGGAAAACTAAGTTTTTAAGACTAACTTAATCATTTGAATTTCTAGTTAAAATTCAAAAAAATTACACTAGATATAATTTAAATTGCTACTTTTTCTTAAGATATTTAGCAAAATAAGAAAAATTTTCACTAGCTGACAAAGTCTGTAGGAAAACTGTCATGACTGATGCTGGAAAAGAGCATACAGCATCTGAAACTGCCTTTGGCTTTGGTCTTATCAGAGTCCAATGTTGATAAGACGATGAATGAAGGGATAGTAGCAGGTTCAAGTGATATACACAGAACTCAGCGAGTTGTCAACGCAATTGTTTGATAAGTAGGAAAGACAATACTCTATAGGCAACCCTCTCAATACCGCTGAAAACGTGATGAACCCGTTAACCTCGTTTCATTTTTTTGGGCAGCAACTTGCGCTGGCGATTAGAGAGAGACTTTGTCTCCAGCTCTATCTCCGATTCCCAATTCCCGATCCCGATCCCGATCAACGGAAATTCTTTGAACTTGTTTTGTTTTGTTGTTTAATTTAATTGTTATGAATTGAAATGCAGTTGTCGCCGAGATAAGACGAGAATTTTGAGAGTCTTGTCTAGATTTCGATTCGGTTCGAGAGCGAAGAAAGAGAGATGGGAGAAAAGTTGCCTTGAGTCATGGGACTCAGTCACTTGGGTGTTGATTTATGTGTGTGTGTACTCGAAAATGACATAAAGATCTATGTCTGGCAATGTGTGAATTATTACACTAATGATAATTCTAATAAAACATGGAAAACAAAGAGAATACAACTAAAAAAAATATAAGAAATAAATAAAAAACATGTACTTTTTTCAATAAAATTTATATTATTTATTTATAGCATTTCAAAGTCTATTCTAATTTATTTTATTTTGTACAAAAATATGCTGAACTTAGCTTAAAAATTATCTATTATATTAGATCTCTTTCGTCTTGATAAGAAAAATCTTTACAATAGTAACTAATCGATTGACTAATATCATTGTCTAGTAATAGTTTAATATTTAAAGTCTATTAGCGTACAAATTTATATTTAGAAACTAGTAAACTGTGCGTGAAATATATTCAAAAATTGACTATTCTTTAAACTTTTACTATTTTCTAGTCATACCACTAGTATTTTCTTAGCTGTTGCAAATTTCACAATTTGTGTTTGCTTTAACGAACTATAAAGTGTTATTCAAACTTCTGCTACTATTATTTACCACACGCCTTATCATAACTACAACTACTATCTACTAATTGTTCATCTTATCTAATTCGCAATCTGTTTTGGTACTTATCTTAATAGTCTTTAATATCCACTATATTTTTAACGCTTCTGTTTCAAGTGCTACTCCAACTACTATTCGCATTATCTACTACACTTTCAACTGTATCTCAATGCGCACAACATTCCTAAATTCACTTTCCATTTCATAATAATTTATCATATTAATTACAACGCATTTTTCATTAATGTAATTATAATGTTTGGTATTTAAATGAACGACAAAAAACAAAACAAAAAAAAAAAAAACACTCCAAAACTTCCCTGCAAAACAATTTGAATTTGTTTCGAAATACAAATACAAATACAAATACAAATTTGCCTGCTTAGTACGCAGCTCAAATGGCCGTCGCTTTTGTTTGATTGTTTTTGGTTTTGTTTTGTATTATTTTTTTTTTTGGCGTTTTATTTTTTTGTCATAATTGCTCATAATTGCGGCTGCTGTCAAGCACACACACATACAGACACACACACATGTGCGCCATTTTCGGCCGTCGTCGCCATCATTTTCGGTCAATTGACACAGACAAACACACAACGTCGACTGCGACGCGTCGCGACGTCGGCAGATTGCACACCCTGACACCGCACTGACCCCTCCCCTTGCCACACCTCCTTCTCGCACCCAGCACACAGACACACACACTCACTCACACTCATACACTCACACACACTAAACCACCCGCTATAACAAAAGTTCTGCACACATTCTTTTCTCTCGCTCTCGCTTTCGCTCTGTCGCAGACGCACGCAGCTCATTTGCGTTGCATTGGCAGCCGGCATGAGTGCGAGCGAGACAGCAGACGCCCCCGCATATAAGTTTTATTTGTGCTTTTGCCTCTGTGTGTGTGTGTGTGTGTGTGTGTTTGTTGGCATTTTGCTTTGTGTGCTTTGCTAAATTTTTTTTGTCGCTGCTGGTCAGTTGTTGTTGTTGCTGTTGTTGTTGTTGTTGTCCTGTTAGCAGCACACATGTGTTTGCTCATTTCACTACACTTGTCACGCCGTCGACTGCGACAGCGACAGCGACGACAACTGCGACGCTGGCAGCGCTGCCTCGTTTACATGCAAGGCAGCGCACCGCTGCTCTTGTTGTTGTTGTTGTTGATGCTGTTGCTGCTTAATTTTGATTTTGATTTGCCAGTTTTGTTTATGTTTTTGCAATTGCTGTTTTGTTTTTATTATTATTATTATTATAATAATTTTGTTTCGTTTTGTTTGCGCTTTTCAGCCGCCGTTTTAAGCTACTTGTCGCTTATTTGCAGCAATTTATTAATAATTTTATGCATATTATTCTTTGCTCAGTTGTTTCATTTATTTCTTCATTCGTTTTTATTGTTTCTTTTGTATTGTTTGCCCCTCCCACACACACACACACACACACACACACACCCACACAGACTAACTGTTTAATATGCATGCCGTTGGCTGTTTGGCTTGTGTGATTTTTCGCACAATAATCAAAAGCCGCAACGACAGCAACAACAACAACAACTGAAACAATTTAGCAGTGATTTTTTATTTCAATTGCCACTTTTAAGTGCTTTCGTTATTGTTGTCTTTATTGTTGTTGTTGTTGTTGTTGTTAGTCTTTTCAATTTGTTGCACACGCAAAAATTTAATTGGAATTGACAAACTTGACAAAATAGAGAGAAAATAATACAGCTGCGACAACAGCAACAACAACAACAACTGCAACAACAACAGCAACAACTACAACAAATATAATAATAATAATAAATAACAAATAATAATCTGTCAAATTGTTTTTCAGTGTGCACTGAAGCGCAGCTTGTTAAGGATTGCGAGATATTTGCTTGGTTGGATAACAAATTGTGAATGATTCTGCATTCACAATCCACACACATACACAAACAGTCACACACAAAAATTACAATCTACACACGTATGCAAGTTTGAAATTGCTAATTGTATACGTATCTATATTTATAGCTCCCTTTTTCATCTTCATCTATCTATGTACTTTCTTTCTCTCCTTTTGTCTAATTACCCATCTGCTTAACTATCTATTCTCAATCAGGATCAATCAATTTATTCTTATATGTCAATCTCTATGTCAATCTAATCATCAATTCTGTTTTTTTATATTGCCTTTATTTATTGAATCCCATACAAGGGAGACTTACAAAAAGTAAATCAAATCTTATATTTAAAGCTTATTTTTCCAAATTTATATTTATTTTTTTTTATTTTTAAATCTAGTAATAGTATGATAAAAAATTGTTAAAATAAATAAAACTATCTGTCTAACTTGTATTATATGTATCTCTTGAACTTTATCTATATTTATCTTAGAATAATGAATATTTTTGATGTTCAGTTATTTCTCAAAACAACGTTACAATTATCTGCGAATGGTCAAAATTCAGGCAACTTAACTCGATAAAAGGAACAAAAAAGTATCTACGTTTTCACTCGGAAAAAATACTTGAGAGAACGAAAAGACAGCAAAGAAAAGATGCTGATAGGCAGATAGATAGAAAGATAGACTAAAGTGAGCAGAAAACAGAAGAGAGGGTAGTGCCAGTAGGGGTGGTAGGGTGGTAGGATAGTTAAAGTATTTATGGACAAGTTGTAAATATACTTTTTTGGAAGGAATGCAATGCGCAGGGTCGCGACAAGTCGGCATAGATAACGTGGGGAGGTTGGGTGGTGTCCAGGGGGATGCTGGCCGAGTATAGGTTGGGGGTAGTAGCTCGTCATCGTCGGTGCTGTTTTTTTTTATATTTGTTGTACTTGTCTTATTTTTAATTAAATTGTGCGTCAAATGTTTTCAGCTCGTTGATTTGCGCGGTGGCTTAGAATTAGGGGAAGTTTTGGGGTTGTCTGGGTTGGAGCAGTTTTCGTGGGTAGTTCGGGGGAGGGCGTGGCGAAGGGGCGTGGCCTCTGCGTGGCGGCAACGCTGTCAATGTTTGCTTGGCAAAGTGTAAGTAATTTATGCGCATTTAGCGCTTAAGTGAGCTTAAAGCAAAGCCAAAGATAAAGAAAACGCTTAAGAAATAGCAGGGCAATAGACTCTTTCACCCTCCATCTCCCTCTCTCACTCTCACTATCTCTCTCTCTCTCGCTGTATCTCTTTCTCCAAAAATAGCCGCAGCAAATAGATGAAATAATTCAAGTAGAAAACATAGAACCAGAAAAAAAGGGCGCATTCTTGAAATTCAATTAGTTATTTTATGAAACTCTAAGCATGCCACGCCCACAAATTGATGCAGGCGCCCACATTTAATGTCTAAATTATGGTGCATGCAACATTAACGCGTTCTGTTTGCTTAGCACACATAACTAACCCGAAGAATGATGAGGATGTGGATGAAAATGAAAATGAGAACGAGAAGAAGGATGAGGATGACGATCAGAGACTGTGGCAAGAACTTGGTCTTGTTTGAGGCATATATCCGCACATCCGTTGGCAGCGATCAACAACGTAGATGTTGGAAAATCAGCAGAAGCAGCACAGAGAGAAAGAGAGAAAGAGAGAGAGAGAGAGAGAGAGAGAATGAGGAGAGCGACTGAAGGAGGAGAACGTGGCCGCGACTAATAACAGTCATCACACACGTCAGACACTCATAAATCCTCAAAGTCAACAAGGTAACGAGGCTCCAACTTTAACAAACAGACAGAAAGAGAGACAGAGAGGGAGAGAGAGAGGAAGAGAGGGGTAGATAAAAAGAAAGGGAGAGCGAGAATCAGTTTCTAAACGAGCTGCGTTTAAATGTTGTTAACATTGGCAAAAAGGAAACTTGCAACTTGTGGCATCGAGGATCTTGCCACAGCCCATCACATATTTCTAATGTCCCACACACAGCGTACAACAGCTTGTTTAACTTCTTCTTCTTCTTCTTCTGTTTCTTCCTCCTTTGCGCTTCTCCAACCTCTTCTTCCACCTCTTCCAGCTGCTTCTTCTTCCATTCATGGGTGGCTCAACCAACGCATGTTTATAAGCATAATTCTTATTTATGATCGAACAGCGATAAGTTCATTTTTTTGTTTTCCTCTCTCTCCATCTCTCTTAATTCTTCTGCTTCAACGTCTAGCATCTCCACGTTTTGTTATTTGTATTCCTTATTATTATTTTTATTTTTGTCGTTTGCTTGTTGTTTTAATAAATCAAATCAACACGATTCGCAGAAACTGTGCAACTTCGAGAAGTTGCTGATAAGCTCACAACGCGACAACGTTCCCTAAAAATCGCAGTCAAAATGTTGTCTCTCCAGCTGGAGAGAGGAAAGTGGAGGGTGGAGAGTGGAGCGTAGAGAGTAGAGGAGGATGTAGAGATCTGGTTATGTGTACCTGCAATGGCACCTGTTGTGCACCGTGTGCAGTTGGACCAACCACAAAACATTTGCCAGTGGGCAGCTCCAGCTTCGAGTCAAATTGGAGATATTCCATCTGGAGATATCTCCGAGAAGAATTGAACGTCTCTGGCAAGCTCCAGAAATTGATCCGCAAAAGCTATGAATCGATCGGCGGGAAGTATACTCTATTATATAGAGAAAACTTCTTAAATTTCTTGTTTTTAGCATATATTTTTCAGGTTTGTATTCAGAAAACTGTTCAATTAAGACAATATGCGGTGGAAATAGCAACAACTCAATATTAAAAAAGTCAAGGAAATCAAAAATATATGAGCTAACTCAAACAATTTTACAGATCCCAATATTTTCAATAAGAAATGGTGCTTGGCTTATAAAAATCCGGAATTGCCGCACTTTTGACACCACAAAGGATTGATTTAGTGATTGATTGTGGTGATGTTGCCTCTTTTTTTATATTAAAGAACGAAACACTCAGTTAATGTCTAGAATTCGATCTTTGAGGAAACTTTAAGAACCTATGGAGCTCTTAGAAATTGCTGATCAGGAACTTTAGATTGTAGTTAGAGAGAGGAAGAGGAAGGCGAAGGCGAAGGGGAAAGGGAAAGGGAAGGGGAAGAGGGTAGAACGAGAGAGCATTGCGTGTGTTGTCAGTGGCGTCAGTTGTGCTCAAGGACTTGTCTGCTCGCAGGTTGACTTGTTGTGACTTGTGACTTGTATCTGTCATAAGGCCTTAAAGGACGAAGGGCAGGTAAAGGGCCAAAACAGAGGGACGGACTGACGAACAGACGAACGAGCTACACGCATATTTCTTGCGGTTGCAAGCAACAACAACAACAACAACAACACACAGAGGAGTTGACTGAAATGGCAACAACAACAACTTACAACTGCTGCCGTTTTGGTTGCCTTTGGTGGGACTTTCTTGCCCAAAGCCAAAGTCTACAAAAGGTGTTGGCCAACAACAACGTGAACAATCCAGGCAACGGGTACACGCGTCTTAACAAGAACAACACAACCTGGCCAAAACAACAAGAAGAAGAAGAAGAAGAAAAAGAAGACGACGACGACGAAGAAGCTAAAGAATGAGCCAAAGAGCAAGTTGTAGTCAAACACTCCACTCTCTGGGAATGGGATGGGAAGGTGTCTGTGGCACCGGTCTCAGTCCCCGGTACCAGCCCCCGATACCGGGCTAAAACTACCGACTGCTGTTGGCCTGGTTAGCGCATAAAAAACGTTATAAATAACACGCTCGAGCATTTAACGCGCCAAACATGTGTTCCACTGTCCAATTTGTGGTATGTTTACTTTTCATCAGCCACAAACACGTACCGGACGGTCGACGGCAGCGAGGTACAGCGGCAGTACCGACCGAACAAGACAGAAAGAGAGAGAGAGTAAGATCGCACTGATCGACAGGATGAAAGCACGATTGCCACTTTATGAAAATATATTTTTTTGCACCATATTTTGGGGAATAATGTTATGTTTTCATTATTAACAATAAATAATTTTTTTTTATTTTAATCTTTATTTAATCTCTGTGAAGTTAAGAACTCTTTATTCCAACTGATCAATTTCGAACACAAACGGTAAGAGTTAGGTGGCTAAAATTATTAGTTTAAAAAAGGGTATTATTGTGAAAATTTAAAAAAAAGATTAAAAATATTCTAGGTCTAAAAATAATGTAACATTTTAAAATAATATATAAAAAACTGATCCAAAGTACCAACGAATAAAAAATGTGACAACCGTGAATAAAAGCTTCTAACTATTCAGCGAAAGCTCTGACTAACAGCTGACAATATGAGGGAGGTTCTCAGAGGATCGGGAGAATCGGAAGATTGCAAAAACCTAGCGGCTGATGATCACGAAATGCAGATACGAGTGCACAGACTGTACGCAACAGTTGGGGGAGTGCATGCCACAAGGCAACAAGGGGCAAGGGGAGCAACCTGGAAGGGGAGAATTGGGTAGGGGAAGAGTTAGAGGGGAAGAAAGAAGAGCAAACTGATGGATGCCTTGCGATCATCGATTGAATGGGCACAAAAGCAAACAAGCAAGAGCAAAAGATGAAAAGGTAGCACAGACAAGACAACGTGAATGTGAATATGAATGTGAATACGTATTGCGAATGTGAATGTGTATATGAATGTGGCTTACCTGGCGCTCCAGGCCCATTATTGAACGATCAGCAAACAAACAAACTGGGAAAAAAAAAACAGGGTTGCATGTTTGCTGGCGCATAAGGATGAGGGTTGCTGATGGTACGATCAAAGCAGGGATAAAATGAGACAGAGAGACAGAGGGAGAGAGAGAGACTGAGACCTTACGATCAAAGCAGGGATAAAATGAGACAGAGAGACAGAGGGAGAGAGAGAGAGAGAGACTGAGACCTTAGTTCCCTGACTAAGGGACAGCTGACCGGCTTAAAAGACAAGCTAACAAAGCGTTCACAGCAAACAAAGCGACTGCACAAAACGGACAAAACTCTGGACAGACGGACGAGTGAACAAAACGAACGAGAGCAAATTTGAGGATCTGAAAGTGAACGCATTTTATTTTTGCTTTTTGGGATATATTCAACATTGTGTTGTTTGGATTTGCAGACGATCTGCAGAGACGCAGTTTATAGGCGCCGTACCAAGCCAACAGGTTGAGCGAGTACGAGTGAGAAGAAACGAGTGCGAGAGTGAGAGCAAACATGTAGAAGCTTAGACAATTAATTAATTGTGTTAAATATCTTTTGTGTGTATGCGCACCGGCTAATTTCCTGTATTTTAATTAGCAATTGTCTACTGACGAGTGACAAGTGACGAGTGACGAATGACAAGCTGACTTGTTAAAGTATTTTATATCAGTTAAGAGCAATTGTTGAATTAATAATGAAAAACTACCTTATATAAACAACGAGTAAGATAGCAAATAAGTTTAAAGAATAAAAAACGAGTAGCTGGTAACGAGTAAGCAATTACAAGCATTAAATGAGGCACTCTCTTAACAAAAGCATTGTAAGGATTCAAAATAATAAAGATTTGCGAGTTGCAATTAACGAATCATAACAAACGAGTAACGAGTAGCAGTAAAAAGCTATTAATAAAGCTGTGACACTTGTCATAATGCTGTATTTAGGTTGGTAGACGCTTCACAAAAGGTGAATGTAACGAGTAACGAGTAGCAATTAGCGAGTAATGAATAACGAGTAAGGTTTGCAGCATAAAATCAAAACAATTAAATCAGCTTTGTAGCTGTCAATTGCTATTCAGATCAAAAATTGCCCTTCTCTGTATATTTATCTCTGTCTCTGTCTCTATCTCTCGCGCTTTGTTGATTGCACACTTGCACTTCCGCTTACGTTGTTGTTGTTGCCAGTGCCACTTGACAGTGCAACAAAATAGCAATTGACAAATTATGGCCAACTAAAAGTAATTACACACAACGAGGAGCTATCACACACACACACACAGAGAGAAGCACACAGACAGACAGACACAATGAGAGACAGTAAATAACGAGTTCTCAACGCGTTAATAGTACAAATAATCAACGAGTGCAACAGCAAAAGCAGCAACAACAACAACAACAGCAACACTGTCAACACTAAACATACACTTTATATTAATTGTTTTTTATTAACACGGTCGTTGTTGTTACTTCTGCTGTTGCTGTTTTTGTTGTTGTTATTGCGCCTAGGCCGTTGCTGAGATTCATTAATAATTCAAAAAATTGCACATGGCCGGCGGCAGCGCAGTCGCAGCGTGTAATCGAGTTGTTAACTCAAAGTGACAACGAACGCGGCAGCGACGACGACGAAGACGAAGACAGCGACAGCGACGACAATTAAATGCAGTCAACACACGATCACAACAAATGCAAGAGCAAAAAAGAGAGTGAGCAACAGAGACAGCAATAGCAAGAGAGAAGACCTGTCGCTTTGGCTGCTGCTGCTGCTGCAGTCGCAGTCGCTGTCGCTGCTGCTGTTTTTGTTTTTTTTTTTGCTTTGCTGCAATTGCATTAATGAAATCAACACTTGCTGAGCGACGCGACGCTTGCACGCAAGCTTTATTATTGTTGTTGCTGTTGCTGCTGTTGTTGTTGTTGCTGTCGTCAAGCTTTTGGGCGCTTAATTAAAAGCCAGATTGGCCGCAGCAGCAGCTAAAACACATTTCGCGCCTTTGTTGCTTAACAATTAAAATCAACAACAACAAAAGCTCAACTTCACACTCAATTAACACGACGCAGACAAACAAAAGCAACAAACACACACACACAGAAGCACACACACACATATGCATATGCCAAAATAAAAAAAAGAGAACGGCAAAAATGCAAAACTTTTAGCTTTGCTGCATTTTGACCTTTTTAACACACACCCACCCACCCACACACACACACACACACACACACACACACACACCCACCCACACACACACACACACACACAGACACTCACACGCATGCAGCTTTTGTTTGCTGTTAATTGACTGCACAAACACACGCACACACACAGGCAAAGAGAGAGAGAGCGACTGAGTATGAGAGCGAAATTACCAACAGCCGGCGTCAGACGCATGCAAAAACAAAAACAAAAAAAAAAGGAAAAGCGTTAAAAAGGAACATAACAGAAAGTAACAACTAAAATGCAGCAGCAGCTAAGCTCAGTGTTGTCAGCTCAGCTTTTTTCTCGCCAGATCTGCAGTTTTGCAAATGCTATTCGCAGCTTAAACGGGAATTCTAGCTATTTTTAGAGTTGAAAAAATAACTGGAAATATTCAAAATTATTATTATATCACCAGATAACTATTGTACATGTTTAGTTAAAAAAAAATTAATTTCAATTTAATTTATATTTTTTTATGTAAATGGACTTGCTTAATTTTTAGCTTTTTTAAACGCTTAAGAGTTGGCAACACTGGCAAAGTTGCGAGTGTCTTTGCTGGTGTTCTTGTTGTAGTTGTGCTCAAGTAGTTTGCAGCCAAAGCCAAAGGTAACAGGCATGAATGAAAACTGATAGCGCACGTCATTGACACCTACAGCAGCAGCAGCAGCAGCAGCGGCAGCGTCAGAGGCAGCGTCAGCGACAGCGACAGCAGAGCAACGTCAGCAGAGCCGAATGCACGAGCCATTGAGCGCCACACGAAAGCCGAACAGTGGGTGGAGATGGAGTTGATATGCTGCTCAGTACGAAAAGAGAGAGAGCATGCATAGGCAGCTTAGCCAGTTACTCTCTTACGCTGCCTCTTCTTCTTCTGCTGCTGCTGCTGCTGCTTCAACGTCTTCTACTGTTTCTTGTGCGTGCGTAATTGCTTTTATCGGTCTGGTTTTCTTTTTTTTTTTTTTTTTTTGTTACTTTTCGTCTTGTTCGTGTTAATTTCAATGCAACGTTTTTCCGAGGTGCTACATAAATTTGATTTTTATTTCCCAGAAATAATGAAATTTTATTAATAAATTTCAAGTGGCTACATAAATTTCGTGTTACCGAAAACGTAAACGTTGTCGCTATCGTTGTCGCTGTCGACGTCGCAGTCGCCACACTCCTCCCCCCGCCTACCCTGCCCTTTTGGCACAGTGGTTAAAGCATCGCATCAGGCAAACAAAACACGCAGCGCAGTTAAAACGCACCAAATGCTCCATACAATTTGTATAATATTTAAGTTCTTTGCGGGTTCAGAAAAATATTAAATAAATAGGTACACACACACACACAAACAGACAAGCGATAATAAAATGAAAATAAAACCAAAGCAGCAACTCGTCAATTTTTGCCACTTAAAATTCATAAAGCGTTTTCGTAAAACAACAACAGCAAAGAGCTGCGAGAGCGAGAACGAAATAATTATGAAGAAACAAGTGGAAGGGAATGGAAGGGAAGGATGAATGGATGATGGGAGCAGCCACATAAAGAGTTGAAATCAAAATGATTAATAAGAGACAGAGCTGAACGCATAGAACAGAACAGTTGCACAACTGTTGCAGCTAAGAGCAAAGAGCTAATTAAGAATAAGGAGTTAAAAGCAAGGTAAGACAATGCATGCATTAATTAAGAGCTTATTATTTTGAGTGATTTGCGCATTTGTAACTACAGTATGTCAAGTAATTGCTTTGACGAAGAATAACAATGTTGACACTCAATTCGATTTTGAATCGATTAATAAAATAAAGAAATCAACTCGTCAACTTAGCTACTTTCCCGCTAGATCTGGCGGGTTGCAGTTGGCAAATGCGACATAATTATAGATATGTATTTTACAAGCAAAATGTCCATTTGAATGGCAAGCAAAAATATCGATACGCCAAAAGAGTATTAAAACTTATCGTTTTTAACTATGAAATCAATTGAATCGACTTGTATACCCATCACAAACGAGGTATTTCATAATATATAAATCGATCGCGAGTGTAAGGTGAAAATAACTAAAATATAAAAATAAAAAAAAAAAAAAAGCAAAAGACGATATGCTTAACGAACTTAAGAAGTTTTAGAAATACTGATACTGAAATAAATCAATAAAAATATCGTTTTACAACTTTAGCGTTCTTTTTTTTTTGATACCAACAAAATTTGCTGGATATTTCTAGCTTTTTTCAAAGGGTGACCCGAAACATTGGCAACACTGTCGTCAACAGAATTACTTGACATACTGTAAATAAAATAGAGCAAATAAGTGTTTTTTTTTTCATAAGCTTTCTAAGCTTTTGATTCGGATCCTGACACACATCTGTCGCAGTCGCCGTCGCAGTCGCAGTTTTCCGCGAAAATTGCTCAGTTCAATGAATAGCTAGAGTGTCCCTCTTCCCCTTCCCTTCCCTACCCACTACTCCCTCTCCTGTTCAGTCCACAAAGCACATCCTTTTTGAGCCAATTAGCGTTCTAATCAAGTGTAAACTAATGCTAAAAGCCAAGCCGAGTTTGCGCTCAACGCGTGAATATGCCACGAGACACAAAAGAGAAGAGAACAGAACAGAACAGAACAGAGCAGAGAAGACAACAAGAAAAAAATCCGATGACAAGAGATTCAAATGAAGAGCAGGAGGATGCAAAATGAAGAGCATGGAGTGAGCAGGAGGAGGAGGAGGAGGATCAACGACAGCTTTCGTTGTGTGACTATGCTAATTTGACTAATTTGCCTGGCAAGCGTGCGAGAGAGAGAGATGGGGAGAGAGTGAGCGGGAGCGGGAGAGCAAGCGTATGCTGTTTGTCGTCTGCAGATTGTCGCCGTCTTTGCTTTTGTCGCCGCTGTATCTGCCGCTCTCGCTGCCTCTGCCGCTGCCTCTGCCGTCGCTGTCTTTGATCTGCCAGCGCACATCTAGGAAATGTTTGTCAAATTCATTGGACCGTTCTCATTGTTTTTGACATTTCTTTTAGCTGGCGAAACGCTGGCGCTGTCTGATCATCGACATCTTCCTCTTTGCGCTTCCCTTCGTCTTGTTTGCTGCCTGCTCTCAAACACTTTCTCCCTCAAAGCTCAAACAGAGCTTGCATTGTTTTGCAGTTGTCCCTGCACTCTCTCTCTCTCTCTCTGTCATTCTCTCATTCTCTCTTTCTCTGCTTACACCCACCAAAATAAAAAGAAATCACGACCTTCTGCTGCCTCCCTCTACTTCACCACCACCTTCTTCTTCTTTGTCTCCTACTCCTGTTCCACGCATTCATCAGGCATTGTCGTTATTTTTCTGGCGCCAAAAAGACGCCGTCTTCAACGTCGCAGCTTTTTGTTGTTGTTGTTGCTCCATTCTTCCTTTTTGGCTGTTTTTTTTTTTGTTGTTGCTCATCTTTTTTCTGTCTTGTCTTTAGTCCGTCGATGTTGTTGTTGTTGTTTTTTTTTTGGGGTAACTCTGTTCCATTGCTGCTGGTTCTGGTTCTGGCGAATCGAACTCATGTTCTTCATTATAAAGCAGCGCCTTTTGGGCCGTCATCAACATGATGATGATCATACATTAACATCATTATCATCATGTCGTTGTCATATTTTCTTCTTCTTCACTTTTGACCGTGTGTGTGTGTGTTTCTTTTTATTTTTTTGCGATCTTCTCTTTATGCATTTCATGCATACTTCAAAAAATTTATACAATATGCGTTTAATATTCAATTCTTGTTCCTGTTCCCTTGTCTTCTACTGCTGCTGCTACCTCTGCTTCTTCTTCATTCTTCCTTTTTAAACTTTTTGGTTTTCAAAATAAAAAAAAAAATTTAAAAAAACCAAAAAAAAAAAAAAGCGAAAGTTTTGACTAGAACCGTGTTCTTTTCGTCGCGTCGCGTCTCGTTATCGAGTTCGATTTCGATTTTTGTGACTAGTCAACGTGGTACAGTTGCCACCTGCCACAAGTTGCAAGGCGCCGTTCCCGCAAACCTAAACGCCTTTCTAATGGTTTTTCAGGTGTTTTCAATTGGTGCCCTTTTTTTTCGATCTCAATTATGCACCTTATCAGTGTGTTGAGGGTCCCAGATAAGCATTACAGATGGGTTATGTGAGGGTGGGGTATAAGCCATGATCGGGAGCGGTTGGGAGACGTACTCATTAGCCAAGCGGAGCGTGTAAACAGCGGAATTCTCGATTAGTTAGCCACTTAGCGGCGTTTTGTTACCAATTTGAGACAGTGACGGCCGTTAAATTTGTTGCTTTCGATGTCGGTTTCGGTTTCGGTTTCGCTTGATGACCAAATTTGGTGGCCATTAAAGCCAAGCTTTGACTTCCGCTGCCAGCGTAGGCGTAGGCGTCGCCGTCGATGTCGACGTCGGCGGAAGCAGCTACTTAATTAGCTGGCGTCGGCCAAGTTAACGTATTTAAATTAATTTTCATTTAATTTTAAGTGGGCGTAAATGCAATTTAAATTAACAGCAAACGCGATTTCCCGTTAACAATCAACGCTTTCTTCTGCTTCTGCTTCTTCTAGTACAATATTTAATTTTTTATGCTTATTATGTAAATTTGTTGTTGTGTTCAGAAAATTCTTTTGTTTTTATTTGAGGTATTTTTCGCTTTTTTTTTTTTTTTTTTGTACTATTTTTGGGTGGTTTGGAGCTGTAGTTTTGTTTGTGGCACCCGTCGTCGACCAACCACAGCTGCTGTTGCATGTTGCAACTAAAACTTATGGCCATGCAACTGCCACACGGAAAGACACCTCTTTGCATACAAAACGAGCTGACAGACCCTCAAAGACGGTGCCTTTGATTCGCAGTGTAACTAACTTGGCTACAACTCATAAACCTTAGCATAAACGCAACTTGCAACTTGTGGATGCAACATATGTATAAGCTTTATGCCCATGAATGTGACTGACAGTTCAGACACGCTAAATATCCACAATGTCGGCACTAAAAGTGATATATCATGCAACTATCTATCTATAACTCTATAGAAAATCACAGATTATACAGATTGGGATTATAACTTAATGAAAAAAAAAAAGGAAAACAAAATGTAGTTTTGGATAGAAATGATATCTCAAATCAAAATATCCATAAATCAATATAGAGAGAGATATCTTTTGAAAATTTTTAGGAGATTCTGGAAATAAAACAGAAATAAATAGAATTTTTCTAAACACCGATGTGAAAATACTAATTTTTATTTTTAATTCCTAATTGCCTATTTTAAGCACATTTTATATCTTGTTTTAATTGCTAAGTGTAGAGAAGTAAAGAAAAAAGAAGTGTGAATATAATGAAAAGTCAAAGAATTGCATTTTCTCAACTGAAATTATTGTACATGTTATAATTATAAAAAAAAGTAAATGGTACTTCCCTACCAATTAAATTGTTATTCGAATTTTCATAATTAAATTAAAGCAGTTTCAATGTTAATAATAACGTGGAGTATCCTTTTGTGATACATGCACATATATTGCATTGCAATTAGCGTAGGATCGATTACGGATTCGAATCAATTTCCCAACAAATTACGCACAAATTACGAACGGGACACATGCATTTTTCAGTTGCATTCTGACGCACATGGCCTACACCAAAGTATACAGGTATCCTTGATATCAAAAAGGATGCCCTCCATTTGTTCCCTGCCACTGCAATTATTATACATTTTTCATGGGCCAAAATTGTCGAGCAGCTCGGTAAAAATAAATACAAAAAAAAAATAAAGAAAAAAGAAAAGTAAAAAGAAAAGAAACAAGCTTTAAGCCGCAACAACTTGCAACAGAAAGAGGAAACAAATGCCAACAGTTGGCAACGTTCAAATTACTCGCAATTTGTGGAAAATGAGCGCCAAAGGGCGTGGCAAGAAAGGGGGCGAAAGGGGAGCAAGGATCGCAAGTTGGCCTGGACTCTCGAAAGGACTTGCCACGCATTTGTCAACTTAGCACATCGATAATACCCCCCCCCCCCCCCTCCCACAAACACCCCCTTCCCCATTTATACGACAATTTTCCACACAATTATGAAAAACGCTTTGCCCGAAGAAAAAGGAAAGAAAGTCGCTGTTGGGAAACAAGGGTTGCATTCTAACGCTAAATGTAACAAAATTTGTAATACTCCCCCCCCATTCGAAACTTCCCTATCAACTTGCTTTAACGGCACCCTTAATGACTTGGCTTTCTGGAAAAAAGCGCAAAACGCAAGCTGAAAACTACAAAGTTTACTAAAAAAAAAAAAAAAAAAAAAAAAAAAAAAATATATACGTTGAAAAAGTGTAAGGAAAACTTGATATAAAGGAAAAGAAAACGCGTAACGCCCATTTAATTGAGGCATGGCCTAGCTAGGGGGTGGGGCTGGGGCTGTGGATGGGGGGCGTGGCAGTGCACTTTGATTGCCCCCCCCCTCTCTCCCTAAACGTCAGCTGAGTATTTACCCAAAAGCAGTTGTCAAATAGATGGAGTTGGACAAAAAAGATGGGGGAGGTCATTTTTATTTATAAAAATTAAACAAGTGAACTTTGACAGGCGGTTGCCCAGAGGGTTGTAGCGAGGGGAAATAGGGGATGGAACATATATGAGAGATATGGGAGGGGTTGTCACTGAGGGTCGTATCATTAAACATTTGTCGACCTGTGTCTTTAACACATTAACGCACGAAATGCACACTCAGGAATAGACACGGTCTGGCATCAATTAGAAGGCGCCGACTAGACAAGCACAGGGTACAACCAAAATGGGGGTAGGGCCATCCAAAGATGGGGTAGGGGGGTAGGTGCTACCCTAAGTCCAAAGCAAATATCGCTGGCATTATCAATTAGCCTTAGAAGACGCAAATCAAAGCACAAAGTGAAACATTTCGTCGATTTGGGATTATTTTTATAGCTCATAATAATACCCTGCAGACATTAAGTCATAAAGGGTATGCTGAAGCGCAAGACTTGCGATATTTGGTATGTAAAGTCATTAAAGTTTTTTGTATTCAATTAAAATTTTTTATAAATATAATTTTAATGTGCTTCAAAAATCATAAGATACAGAAATCGATCAGTTAAATAAATATCGTATAGGTTTATAAACTCTTAAATTATATAATTTGGATTAAATTTGAATTTATTACAAAAAAAAAAATATAAATAAAGAAGTATTAGGAAATCTATGAACTCTTATCTTCTCATGCTCATAACATCTTACGAATCTAAAGAAAAAAACATTATTATTCTCAAAATTTAAGAACGAACGCATAAAAAACTCGAAAAGTTATGCTAAAAATTCGTAGTAAGTCAGAGAAAAACGTCAACTAAGAATGCAAAATGTTACAGGGTAACTGCAGGTCGTGCTCTGCTGATAGCTACATTTTTATTGAGCTCTTTTTTTGCACTTTCACGCGCCAAAGTGTCGTCAAGTGAATACACAAGAGTCGAGAAGTCGAGAGTCAAGAAGTCGCTTTATTTATTTGCGCTTAGGCAGCAATTTCAATTAATTGATAAGTCAGGAGCAACAACAAGAGTACAAACAACAACAACAGCAACAGGAAAGCGACAACATTTCACGCAATTCGCTTTGGCGATTTAATTGCCAGCGACATTTTGTCGCGCAGTTGCAAACAGTATTTGGAAAGGAAGAGATGGGGAAGGAGAGGGCAGAAGGCAGACGGCAGAAGGGATTGCCGAATGAATAACGAGATTCAAATGCGTTGCGCTAATTGAATCAACAGTGAATAGTCTGGATACACTCGCTTTGGTCACATGAATCAGTTGCTTGGTGTCGACTTTTGATTGGTTTTGACTTTGCACAGCTAGAAAATCAGAACAGTAAACGATAAAGAGAGATGGAAAGAGAGAGAGAGAGATAGAGAATAAAAGAGAGAGAGAAGCAAGACGAGTGCGACGCACTTTGCAAAATGTTCATAAATCAAAAAGATTCAAATGAATTAAACACATTTTGGCATTGATTCCAGAATTATCACGAGAGAAATTCACAGAGAAAATGCGAAAATGAACTCAACAGAAATGTGAACGAGTATGAGTATTCATATTCATAAAGATTTTAAAACGAATCATATAAAATTAAGCAACTTTGATTACTTGGTGAATGTTACGGATTCTAAATTATTATATTTGTTCAAATATGTTGTTTGAAAACACTCAAACTATTCAGAGTGTGAATGCAATGTGAATATGAATATCTGCATTCATATGAAAAGCATTCAGCAATAAATTTACTGCATTATTAAGTAATTTATGAGTACACTCAGCTATATTCAAATGATTCGTAAGCACGTTAATAAACCGCTACTCAAATGATTCACAGTTAAGTGAATGCAATGTGTGAATACCCAAAGTAGTATAAGCCGAAACGAAATGGCAATTAAAACATTCAACGCGAGTGCCAAGACACTCACAGGCCACACTCATACATTCAAACACTCATAGCACATGCATATGACGAGTATGAGTGTTGAGTATGAGTATGAGTACGAGTGGGTGGTTATTTGGGTGGTGGTGGTGGTGTTGGATTTACGCTGCTGGCAATAACAAAACAATAATTTTGACATTGATGATGATGATGATGGTGCAACAACTAACAACCAACAAGCAACAGCAACAACAGCAACAACAACAACAACAGCCACAACAAAGTTGTTGTAGTTTTCGCACTTGTTTGGGGCATGCATCAGTGTTGCAAGGGGCAGGAGGGGGGAGTGTGTGGCAGCTCCTACAATGTCGGTGTGCTTAACGTCTCAACGTCTCAATGCTTTTTGCATGCAACAACAGCAACAGCAACAACAACAACAACAATGTGGCGTGCAAAAAAGTTGCAACTTACATATGTGGCAGCGCTTGCCACAAGTTGTGGCACAAACAGAACAAACGAACGAAACGAGTACTTAAAACTTTTACAAGCCACTCAAATGACTGCACAAGCAAGTGCAACAGAGACGGGTCTAGAGTGAGACAGAGACGGAGACAGCCAGAGAGAGAGAGAGAGAGAGAGCGAGGAGAAGGTGTGAAAAGGGAGAGTTATTGCAACAATTGCATGTTAGGCGCAAAACACTTTCGCAGCATTCAGCTTCTGTGCGACTGCAAGCAACTACACAGAGCAAAATAAAATAAAAAATATTGGGTGTACTTAAACTTGATTTCTCTTTAAGATTGAAAATACTTAAATCAAGTCACTCAAACGTAGTTCACCTTCGATTACTTAACTTTGAAAATTCTGAACTTTATTTGATTAAACTTTCTTTACTTGATTAAAATTCAAACATGAGAATTATTTTAAGCTCTAAACTTCTTCAAATTGAAAATGTTGCTTGAGACTTAGTTTTTTTTAACTTATATAAATGTTTAATTACTATTGATTTCTAGCAAATCTACAGTTTCAACTAGTTTCAACGATTTTGTTTTTCTTTATAAATAGATTATTTTTGCTCATTTTCAGTAACTAGTTTTTCTCAAATTTTAAAAACTGCAATTATGTAATTTGAGGTTATGCAAACTAAGTATTATTATAGCACTTGTTTCTTGCAGTGTATAAGTGTACTAACGATTTGCCTAGCTCCCGCTACCTTACCTCCAACATTTTCAAGTGTTATGCTAAACTCATTTGCTAGCGCGCTTTACACATTAGTCAGGAGAGAAAAGAAAGGAGAAGAGGGAAGAGATGAGAGGAGAGAGAAGAGGAGGGATGAATCGAAGGGGGTGGGGTGAGGGGGCGAGTGCGAATGAACTGCAGCGAGTGTAAAAATTTTCGTTGGCCCCGGAAATGTGTGTTCTCTCTCGCTCTCTCTCTCTCTCTCTGTTGTTCTCTAGTGCTTCTCTCGTCGTCTCTGTAGGCCAAGTTGGCTGCAATTTCGAGTGGTTATGTTTATGGATGGCCACTTGGTTTAGTTTCACACTTGAGCGCCGGCTGCTAATGAGCTTAAGGATTAACGAGCAACAACAGAGCGAGAACGAGAGAGCGAGAACGAGAGAGCGAGAGTGGGAGAGAATTCATAACGAGAATGTGAGGTGCAAAAATTTGTGCAATAAACTTTTTCAACAAGAAGAAGAACAAGAGAACAGAAATATGCAAGTTACATATTTATAAAACCAGGCGCGCCTCTTTTGTTTGGGCGCGTCAATGGGCATGGGTGGTATGTGGGCGTGGCATTAAGTATACGCCCCAGACGCGTTGCAGACGCTGCTGTTGCGAAAAACGCGGCCAACACTCGAAAAACTTTTCGACGCTTGCAAAACTATTTTGCAAATATTTGTTTAGTATTTTTGTTGTTAGTCAAAGTCAAATGCCACGCCCACTTTGTGCAGCACCAGGCGTAGGCGGTGACGATGGGTAGGTGGAAGGGGGGAGGGGGGAGGGATTTAATCGCCATTCGAGGCGTCAAACAAATTTGTAGCTTTAAAATGCAACATCAACAACAACAAAAACAAAAAGTGTAACGAGTGTGTAAAAAAAAAAAAACAAGCCAAACTAATTGAATTTGTGAATGAATCATTGAGTGAATAAGCGAATAGGGCAATGAATAAATGAGCGTAGTGAAACAGAGAGAGAGAGAGAGATAGACAGACTATGGTACACTGTAAACATCGTTTAATGAATGCAAGTGAATAAGTTGGCTATTATAAAGCATGTGAATATATTCATTATGTTATTCACACCGATAACTTAATATATTTATAGATTTTTTTCTTGCTGATAACTTAAAGAAACTTAATAAATTTGTTATGTTAAAAGATTCACATAACTATTCATACTGTATTCATGAATACCCATATGAATAATCACAGTTTTGTTGGCTAATGCAGTTTGTGAGGAAATTCAAATAACTAAAACGGATGCTGAAGTCATAATATGAAGTGAATAAAAAGTGAGTGCAAATGAATAAGTTGCATATTAAGTGAATAGATTAAACAAACTAGCCATATTTATTTGACTAAATACCATAGAAATAGATTGATAAGCACACAGTTTTGCAATTCTTTGCATGTGAATAGAATGAATAAAAAGTGAATAAATGGAAATTTCAAGAGCTTTTCCATACGCAATTTCAAGGAAAAAGCGATTTAGAGCTGTAAATTAATTGAGTATTTCAGCGGGGCAATTGAAAATTATATATGTATATTTTCCGAATATTTCAACAATTTATTCACATTAAGATTCAACATATATTCACAATTAACTATCTAGCACTCAACTTGATAGTCGGTCGTTAAGGGCGCAAGTTGAGTGTATTGCGTGCTCTGTCAGAAAGATGAAAAACACTCAGAAATGTGACTCAGAGTCATTCAGATTTATTCAGAGTCATTCAAACAGCGACTACTTTGAATGCCTCTCCTTCAAGTAGGTGTGAAGCTTAAAACGCATTTTCACGCGCGAACGCAACTTGAATGTCAACGTCGACCTCCGACGTCTGGAGAGGATGATGATGATGATGATGATGACAGTGATGATGATGATGATGATAATGACATGCCTGGACTACTCATGAGTATGTGTGTGCGAGTGTTTTTGAGTGTGTGTAAGGCATAACGATTGTAAAATGCGTTATTCACCTACTTTCCCAAAGACAATTCTCCTTCTACGTCATTTCGCATCTTTCTCTAGCTCTCGCTCTCTCTTCATCTGTCTCTTTCTCTGTCTCCCAGTGTGCCACATTAGACGTGGATGCTGCTTGAGACGCCACACGTGCTCAAGTAGCTGCCACTGGCATTGAATTGGGCACAGGGATGCAGCACCAGGAGGCGGATAAGGATGAGCATGAGGTTGAGGTTGAGGATGAGGAATGACGACACTTGCTTCACACAAGCTCTAACATTGCTTTGACCTTCGCGTAGAGAATCTCCGAGACAGAGAGAGAGAATGAATAGCAGAAGGGAACAGAACAGATAAGAGGAAAAGAGAGCCCCAACTGAGATAGAGGATTGATCAAATAATATGACAAGATCTGGACACAATTTTGACTTGGAGCAAGTTCAAAAACTTCGAGGATTATCAGAAGAAGGCAAATCAAAAAAAAAAAAAAACTCTTCTCGTAAACTAAGCTTGATTAGATTAAAGGACAATCTATAAACTTACATCTACTTTGAAACAATCTATCTAGTTTGAAGAATCTGAATTGAATTTGCAACGCTCTTCAAAATAAATATTGAATACCAGCAGAAAGATCACAAAATTCTTCACACAAAAAGAATCTATTATAAGGAATTTTATTGAGATTCGTTGTATGACTTTCGTTATAAACTTTATAATATTGGCGAAAACTTCCACCGAACGGTAGGAAATAAATTTCAACTAAGAAAAATCGTATTACATAAATATAAATATAGAGACCTTGATTTAGAATTTGATAACTGTTGTTCAAAACTTGTATTCCAATATGCTTCTTAGTGATCACTAAAATAAAGTTCCAATATCGATTCTATATAGTTCCGTTTAGCCAAACTTGATAGAATAGTTTTAAATAATTATATCTTATCGAGAAAATTTTTAGGTCTTCAAAACGTTTGATTTAGAAATTTTCACAGATAATTTTAAGGTATTCCTATAAAAATTATTACGAGAAGACCATGAAAAGATTCTCACTTAACTACAATCAATTTAATAAGATACTCGAAGGATATTTAGAAAATTCTAATGTTGAGATATAAAATGTTTTTTTACGATAGAGATTCTCGCTTAATGTGTAAAAATTACGTCGATTCTTGTTGAAAATAACATTGATTGAAAAAGAATTTTCAATATTGATATTTTCATAAGAAAAACTTAAGGATCTTAAAAGGAGTTCTTATAGAGCCTCCCGAAGATTTACCGAACCTCAATTTTTTTTTTTAATTAAAGGTCTTGAGTAACTAAAAAAACACGGAGAATCGAATCCACTTGTTTTTCTTGTAATCCTTAAGAGCATTATACTACACTACACACATTAGAGAGAAATTAAGGGAAGTTTCACATGAAAAAGTTATACAACACTGGCTAAGAATTCACAATTTAGACACTACTGGATATACACATATTTCCTGGGGATTTACATCGAAGTGGAGAATTCAGAGAGTCGACGGAAACACGATAATATGCACCGAAGATCAAGGAATTGAAATTAGAATTGGAATTGGATGCTTACCTGCCGCTTTTGGTGATGACCATTTCGGTGCCGAGCTTGTGGAACTTCTCCCACAGATCCTTGCCCTCGAGCGTGACCTTGGGATCATCGACGACGCCATCGTCCTCGGGCTGTAGGGCGCGCAGTGGTCGCATCGCCGGATGCAACTGATGGGCCACAGCCGATGCGAGCACCACGTCCTCGGCGGTGGTGTAGGCGGTGCCCAGCGGATGATGGGCGTGCGGATGCGCTGGATGTGGTGGGAAACGCAAACCGCCGGCGGCGCTATATAAACCCGGATGATGTGGACCCGCCGGACTGCCAGCCAGAGCGGCCAATGCTGCGGCCGGAAAATATGGCGGCGGCGGTGGTTGTTGTTGATGTGGCCCCAAATGCTGTGGCGGCGGTGGATGCAGACCAGGTGGTGGTTGTTGTTGCTGCTGTTGCTGTTGGTGCTGCTGTGGTGAATGATGCGCGGGATGAGACGGCGGCGGCGGTGGTTGATGCGGTGGTGCTGCTGCCGTTGCAGATGATGATGATGATGATGACGGTGGCGGTGGTGGCGGTGATGATGATGTTGTTGGCGTTGGCGATGCACCGCTCAATGATTCGTGGTTCTTGTTGTTGTTGTTGTTGTTGTTATTATTATTGTTGTTTATATTATTATTGTTGTTGTTGTTGTTATTGTTGTGATTGCTGTGATTGCTTTGTGGCGATAGCTGCGACGGCGAGCTACGATAATTGCCAGCTCCTGAGCCTGGCGAGCTTAAAGCTTGACTCGCTGCCGCTGCCGCTGCCGTCGCTGCTGCTGCTGCTGCGCTGTTGTGATTGTTGTTGTTGTTGCTGCTGCTGCTGTTGTTGTTGCTGTTGTTGTTGTTGCTGTTGCTACCCGCCGTCAACAGCGACGAGACGCTGAAGTCAGTGGGTCTTTGCGATAGCTGCAGAAATGGATGATATGCCATCCCATTTGCGAACCTGGCGAATGGATCCTCAGCAGACTGATGAAGTAGCAGCTCCTGGACGTCGTATCTCATTACATTACAATTTCATCAACATGTGCGTCACGCGTTAAAAAAAGATCTGATTTCGCTCAATTCTTTCCTCTCTCTCACTCTCAAATTCTCTTCTCTCTCTCTCTCTCTCACACACTTGTTGCAGTTTGCAATTCTTCTCAACTTCTTCTCGTTGTTGTGCTTGTTGTTGTTGTTGTTGTTCGGCAGGTACTTTTTGTTGTTGTTGTTTACAATTTTTATACACACACACTCTCACACACACACACACACACACACATGCATACAGCACAAGGATTTTTGTGTTTTGTTTTTGCACTTTTTCGATTCTTTTTTTTTTTTTTTGATATTTCTTCTCTTTTTTTTTCTTGCTTTTTTTTTTTGGTCACAAGCTTTTTTTTTTTTCTTACTTTCTTGAAGATTTGTTATTGCTGCTTTTATTTGCTTTGTTTTGGTAACGTGCACAAAAAAAATGTAAAAACAATTTGTACGTTGTTGGTTTTGTTGCTTTTGTGGTTACTTTTGTTTTTGCTGTTTTGTTGCTTTGTTGTTTTGGCGGCGGCAAAACGTCAACGACGACGGCGACGGCGCGACACGATTGTTTTTGCCAAAAAAAATATGAGCTTGGACTGCTTTTGTTATTGTTATTTGTTGTTAACAAATGTTGGGCCAAAAACAAAAAAATTAAAATAAAATATTGCAAATAGAACAGCAGCAAGGAAAATAAAAGTTGCCGCAGTTGTTGTTGTTGTTGTTGCTGTTGATATTCTTATTGCTGCTGTTGTTGTTGTTGTTGTTGTTGCTGCTGGTGATGGTGTTGTTGTTGTAGTTGTTGTTGCTGCTGCTGCAAACGACAACGGCACGACGACAAACACAACACACACGGAGGCAACAGAAGAAACGACGACAACGACGACGCCGATACGAACTACACGCCGGTCGCTTTCAAACTGGAAAATACACATACGGACGCAAGCAGCGCAACCCCCGAAGACACAAAATACACGACGCTGCGGCTGCGGCTGCGGCTGCTGTCGCTGTCGCTGTCAGCAGCGCTGTCGACGACGAGCAACGAGTAGCAAAACAGCAAGCAATGCAAGCGAGCGAGCGAACGAAAGAGCGAGCACGAACGAGAGAGCATTCAACTATGTACGTGTGTGTGTGTGTGTGTGTGCGCGTGTGTGTGTGCTTGTGTGTTGAGTTTTGGCTGGCTGGGCGTGCGAGTGAGTCGATTGGGCTCTGCCCTCTGTTGCCGCTTTGGTTGTCTGTTGGGTGTGAGAGCAGGGCAGACTGAGAGACTCAATCGGGTGAGAGAGCGACCAAACGAAACGTAACGAAACGAAACGAAACGGTTCCAATAAGAAAACCGAAAAGCCAAAGTGTTGAGTTGACGCTTTGCTTGTTGCTTACAAGTGTGTGTGTTTGCGTGTGTGTGTGTGTGTGTGTGTGTGTGCAGACAACCAACAATAGAGCATTGGCAAACCAACCAGCGGCAGCGCAGTCAACGTCTGCGTCAACGTCAGCGTCAACGTCAACGTCAACGTCCAAGGCGTGTGACAAGCAGCGTGAAGCGTGTTAGAAGTAACAAGGCAGCTGACACCAAAAGTGCAGCGCGCCAGAAAAATGGCTCAAAATGTGAGCGACAGCAGCAGCTAACAACAACAACAACTAAAGAGAGTGTAGTAAATCATAGTCCGAAAAAAAAATGTGATAGTGGTGGGGGATGGTGTGGGGTGTGGGGTGTGGGGTGTTGAGGTGGGGTGAGTTTGGCAAGTTGACAAATGACGCGCAAGCGAAAAAGCGCTTCAATGGTCAAATGTTTTGATGGAGCACAGTGGCATGTGTGTGGGGGATGGTGATGGGGAGGGGGAGGGGGATGGAAAGACCTGATAAATGTGCGCCATAAAGGAGCGTCAAAGAGAGGGGTAGTGGCAGGGTGGAGGGAGGAGGGGAGGGGGTGCCTGCTAGTAGGTGAGCAAAGCACAGTAAATGCGATAAAGGCAACGCGTCGGCAGAGATAAAGCAAATAGACGCCAAAAGAGAGAAAACTGAAGGGAGCCCGAGCATAAGGGATAAGGGATGAGCGGGTGAGGGTGGTGTAGAGGGAGAGGAAGAGGGAGCGGAAAAGCAAAGGCGACTGGAGGCTGTAGAGCATACAAAAAAAAGGAAACGGCAGTATTTTTTTATATTCTTGTTTTTAACGGGAAACTAAAGCATATGTCAAATTTGACCTATGCTGACCTTCTCTGATCAGAAAAAAGAGGAAGAGAGCGCGACAGAGAGTGAGAGAGAGAGAGAGCGAAAGCGAAAGAGCGAGCTTTTAATGAGAGCGATCGAAGCTTTTGCTAAGTAAAGAGCGAATGCAAATAAGAGCTTTTCGTTAGTTGATGGTAAAGACAGGATCAACAAAAGCTTTGCAAAGCTTACAATTCAAATTTAAATAATAAATAAAAATAAAAAATAACTAAATAATTTTAATAAAAACAAAAATAAGTATTTGTAATCTTTAATTTATCAACACTTTTGTGAGCTGTCAAATGAAGCTTTTGTGAATTTGTGTAAATATTTTCGTGTTTCAGTGTATTCCTTTTTAGCTTCAAATTTAAATTTAATATTAAGTTTAACTGTCCTAATATAATTTTTTGTTTGATTTTAAGTATATTTTAATTCGTTTGTCGACTGTATTTAGTCAAATATAAATAAAAAATAAAAAAAATAAATAAAATAGATTGATTTTATTATATAAATAAAAATTGGAATTTTAATTTATCAACACTTTGCAAAGCTTTTGTGAATTTGTGTACAAATTTACTTATTTCAGTGTATTTCTTTTTAGTTTCGATTTTAAGTTGAATATTAAGTTTAATTGTAATTCTTAATATAATTTTTCTCATTAATTTATTTAATTTTAAATATGTTTTACTTTTTTTTTTTTTTAATCAAATAAATTGATTTTATTATTTAAATTAAATTTAAAATGAAAAGTTATAATATTGTTAATACTTTGCAGAGCTTTTAAGTGAAGCTTTGGTGAATTTTTGACCAAATAAAATTCAGTGTAGCGGTTAAAATACATATAATTATCTTAATAAATTATAAATAAATAATTTGTAATGCAAAGATTAAAATAAATAAATGAGTAAATGACTAAAAGAGCAGCTGATGAATCTACAAGACTGTAGAGTAAGGGGTGAATGGAAGGTAGGGGGTGGGAGGTGGAGGTGGGGGCAGGGAGCAGTGAGTGTTGCCTACATAAAAGTTTAACGCCTTTTAGCCGCTTTGGCAGCTTTTATGTGTCCAAAAATGTAAATGCGCAGATTTATGCCGCGACAGCGACGCGACGTCAACGTTGGCAGCGCTGTCGCTGTTGTCGTCTAAGCAGCGCACAAATTCGCAAGTGCGAAAAAGCAAAGCAAAAAGAAGAGCAACAACAACAACAACAACAACGAGTCGTAGAAGCAGAAGCAGAATAAGAGAAAGAAGAAGAAGAGGTGGACGATAGGTGCCGCTTGGCGTTCGTGTGACAAACTTGACGCTAAGTTTGCGCAAACACGGCCAGTGGCGTTGGGCGTGGGTGTGAGCGAGACGGCACGAGACGGGGCGTGCAAATGAAAGGCAAAGCTCAAGCAGAAGTCACACAAATACACACACACAAACACACACACACACACATATACAGAGAGACTAAAGCAGCAGACAAAGAAGCTTTGGCAGCGACGACGACGACGACGACGGCGCCAAAAAGCAAAAACGGCAACGCAAATGTATTTTGTCACACGTTTTCACACAAACACACACACACACATAAATATATAAATATATATGTATGCATGTATATATATATATAGAAACAAGTGTATGTGTGAGCTGGCTGACAATATGGGCGCTGCATGTGCGCAAGAAAAAGACGACAAGACGCAACGACAACGACAACGACAGCGACGGCGACGGCGACTGCGAAGGCGACGTTGAACTTGCTATGCGACTCTCTTTGCTGTTGTTGTTGTTGTTGCTGCTCAGCTCAGCTTGTGTGACAAGTTTAACCACAAATACACACACACACACACACACACAGCACTGAGAGCAACACACACACACACACACAGAGCGACGCGCCAGCTAGTTAACACCACACCTCACAATGGCGGCGGCAATGTTAACTCCTCTGCGCCGCCTCTCTCTCTCTCTCTCTCTCTCACGCTCGCTCGCTTGCGCTCTCTCTCTCTCTCTAGCGCTCTCTGTGTGTCTACCCCTCCCCCCACCCGTACCAACACACGCTGCCAGCGTCGACGTCAGACATTCTCAGCCGGCATATGTGAGAGTGAATGAAATGGCAAACATTTCGAACGCTTCGTTTTTGTAGTTGTAAGAGGTGACAACATTTCTTTGCATGCATGTAAGCTGCTCTCACTGTATGTGTGTGCATGTGCGTGTGTGTGTACAGTGTCTCTGTGTGGTGTGAAAAATTACAGCAGCATAGTCGTCGTCGTCGTCGTCGCCGTCGTCGTCGTCGTCGCTGTGGTGAAGAAAAGACAATGAGGATGCTGCGCGACAGCAGCAAAAGCAAAGGCAAAAGCAGCAGCTGAGCAGAGTGTTTCTTTGTATTTGTTGTTGTTGTTGTTGTTGTTGATGATGTTGTTGTCGTTGCTTTTGTTGGGGCGGTGTAAAGTGAAAGGCGATTAGTTTTGGTAGCCAGTGCAAAAGAAGCTTTTGGTCAAATGGGCAAGGCTATAAAAACAACTACAACTACAAATACAAATACAAACACCAAATGTCAAATACCATTCACATGTACATGTAAAAAATTAATGCTTTTCTTTCCATTTTTATTACTTTTGTTAAGTATTTAATTTAAGAATACACAGTTTAACATCGTATATTAATTTTTTAATTTAAATATTCAACAAAAGTAACAAAAATAGAAACAAAAACATTCAATATGTTTTTAATGTATAATAATTTAAATAAGAGCCTTTTCCGTTTTAAACTGTAACCTGTTCTAATTAAATTTTGGAAATATTTTGATTATTCAATTTTAAGTACTTATCATAAATGTAACGACAGAAAAAAAACTATTATAAAATCGTTGTATAAAAACCGAAACAGGTCTGATAAAACTATTTTTTGTAATTGAAATAAAATTCAATTATTTTGGAAATGTGTTCTACAAATCTATCTAACTAAATGTAATCTTTGCAGACTATCTTAAGTTATTAAATACAATCTGACTTGAGATATGTTGTGAGAACATATTAAAATTATTTTTAATGTTAATGTTACTTTATCAACATAAAGTTAATATTTATTTAAAATCTGATGAAAATTAATTAATAAATTAATATTTATTTAAAATCTGAAGAAAATTATCATACCCAAAATTCTTTAAATTTAATTTATTTATTTATCTTAGCTTTATATAAGCGTTTAATATTATTTATGTCAGCTGCTGTTGGTTGATGTTAAATAAATGAACAAAAAATTATTGTAAGCAGTGAACGATATAAAAAAAATAAAATTATACTTTCTTATACAAATATATTAATTTATCACTATTAAGCCTAATTAAAATTGTTAATTTCGCAACTATGCACAATATAGTTTGTTGTATTTATTTTAAAAACATTGCGCTTTTAATAATTCGTATTTACTTTGCTTGACTGTCTATAAATCTAGCAGTTAATCTGTTTAAATGTTTAAGTGTTTCTAATTAGCGTTTAAGCGCTGTAAAAGCTCATGCTCATGAAAAAGCATCGATTGCATTTTTGGTGTCATAAATAGTTTTAGCAAATGCTTATTAACAGCTTAATATTGCTTAATAAAGCAACAACAACAACAACAACAACAGTGGTGTTAATAACAGCTAGAATTACTACAACAACAACAACAATGAGAACAACAAACAAAGAGAGCAACTGCTTTATAGGTGTTAAAAAACAACCAACCAAAATGCCGCCTGCAAAGTTTCGTTTTTCATCTGCTGCTGCTGCTGCTGCTGCTTCTTCTTCTTCATGCTCTTCATTATCTGCTTCTTGTGTTGCTGCTGCCTCTGCTGCTGCTTCTTCTTCCACTCACTCTCTGTTCGCTTGTTTGTATATTGATTAGTTCCACGTGTATGCGCGTGTGTGTGTGTGTGTGTGTGTGTGTGTGGGCAGCTGCTGCTGTGGTGTATTGAAAAAGCTTACACCACAGCATCTCAAATGCTGAGAGCGCGCGCTCTCTCTCACTCACCCGCTCGCTCTCACTTGCTATGCTCTCTCGCTCAGTCGCGCCTTTGGCTGCCAGCAAATTTCGTGTGATTTTGTTTTTTCTATGTTTTTTTTTTTTTGTTTTTGTGTTGGCGCTTTGTAGCTAATTAAAAGTTTATGTGTACACACATACACCTACGCTTACACACACACACACACACACACAGGCATACATACAGTGGCTGCTAGACAGACACGGACACGAAGCGGCTTCATAATTATCTGAAAAACTTTATTTGACGGCATTTATTTGACTGGCTGCTTCCCCATCGGGAGTCTCTCACCTCTCTCCCCTCTCTCTCACCACTCTCTCTCTCTCTCTCTTGCTCACTCGCTCGCACTTGTTAGCAAAATGGTTTGTCCTCTTAGTTGTTGTTGCCTTTCGCTCAGTGTGTGTGTGTGTTTATTTGCTTAACATGGTTTAGTTGCCAGTGTGTGTGTGTGTGTGTGTGTGTGTGTATAATGAGTGTATGTGTGTGTGTGTGTGTGTGTGTGAAAATTTACAAGCGACGCGCGTTAAATTATCCAAATATGTTGGGGGGCAAAAAGGTGACGACGAATGGGTTAACACTTTGACTGGCGCGTGTGTTTGTATGTATTTACGTGTGTGTATGTATGTATGTATGTACAGTGGCTCACAGCATATTTGACCAACTACATTTGTAACTATGTTTCTTTTTTTATTATTATTTATTTGTATACGCACGACTAAAAGCAATAGGCAAAGAAAAAATTACCAAGTTTAAAAAATAAATTAAATATTAAAAACAAAAATTAAATTAAATATAAATTATGAACTGTAAAGAAAAAAATTAAGATGAGATCCAACGAGGATTGGAGAAAACCCAGTAAAACCCAATCAATTATTGTTTAATTCTGATAAAATATTTTTAATAAAATAATATACAAATATTTAGGATATTCATTATTATATTAATATTTTTGTTGTATCTTTTTTCCATTGAATTTATGTCAATCTTTTAATATGTAAGTCTGCTGGATCAAATAAGCTAAAAGTCACTGTAAATATATATATGTGTGTGTCTTTCTAAGTCTGTGTGTGTGTTTCAAATAATGCATAACTTGTGTTTACATCATTATATAGCTGAGCTTTAAGCTTAGCTTTATAGTTGCAATCGAAATTTCTCATTATGCCTTTTATGGTTCTATTGTAACTCGACTGTTTGTGCTGCGATCATGCTAAAAATTGTTAGAGACATGTCCTAGCATGTCTGCATGTGAATTATATTGCTTGTGCCACGCCCATTTGCCTAGTTAAGCAGTTATTGCCTTTACGAAATTGCTTTGGCAATCAATAAAATTAGCATAAACTTGAATTTCACGCTGTCAAAAACAATGTACGCTTATTTACATACATATACGGTACTATGTGTGTGTGTGCGCGTGTGTGTGTGTGTATATTTCTTATGTAAACACAAGCAGAGCACAGATAGCGAGCGAAAGAGAGCGACTGAGATTGAGAAAGGGAGAGAGAGAATTCAGGCAACAAAAGCGCCATAATAAATGTCTAGCCTTATGTAAACACAGACTGAATAGCTGTCCATATGTGTGCGTGTGTGTGTGTGTGTGTGTTTGGCTTGACACCCCACATGAAATGCCGGCACACACACACACACACACATACACGGACACACGATTGGATAAGAATCCCAGCATTTACATAGAACGAATAATGTAAACGTCAAAGCGCAACTAAAGAGAGGAAAATACTTTTGCAGGACGACAAGGAGCAGCAGGAGGCAAGAAATATAGGAGACAAGAAAGAGGAAGACAAGAAGGAAGATGACCACGTTAACATTCATTCTCCGATTCAGGTATTTTTATTATATATAATTTTCTTATCAATTCAATTTTATTTTTGTCGAATCTTTAATTTATTTAAGAGAGCTCAACATGAATTTTCTGGTCTCTCCAAAAAGTGCACCATGTTATCCTGGAGATGTCCTTTTTTTTGTATCATTCCCTTACTTACATTTTTATTTTCTGACTATTAAACTCGTAGATTTTCGAGTGAGTAGCGTTTTATTTTATAAACTGAGTATTAGAATATATGAAAATACTTTGAGAAAATTACTTGGGATCCGTATATATTTTCAAATACGACTGTTTCCTACTCGCTGATTATTAAACGAGAAGTGAAGGGAGCTTATAAATAAAATGTTTAGCATAAACAAGTTTTCTTAGTGTTTACAAGGAAACTATAACTCTTAAGACTGCTGACTACTCGCTGCTTTTCGAACGAGTAGCGAATATTAATAGCTAGTAACAATAAGAAGAGTCTGAAGCGATTTATTGCATAAATACTTACAACAGAGATTCACTTATTTGTATAACAAAATCTTTTACTCGTATTGCTTATAACTCGCTGCTCGTTGCTTTTTGAACGAGTTGCAACTTTTCTAAATATTTCTCTCTCTGAGAAGCGAGTATAATTTTTGCCTTTCAACGATAAATAATTGAAAATTTACCGTGTACACATACGCTTACAACACAATACACTTACATAGACTAGCACACACACACACACACGAGCACACACACACACGCAAATAAAGGGCTTTCTCTTGAGTGTTGCCTACTTTTGAGCGCCAAGTAAATTGACGACTGCTGGCAAAAGGCCGCCAGTCAAAGCAATTGCTCAATTACAGTGAAACAGGCGAAACAACAATGTTGCATATACATAAACACACTCACACACTCACACACACACACACTCACACACACACACACACACTTGCATGTGGTGTTGTGTTGAATTTCACGCCAAGCTGCCAAGTGTAGTCTGTAGTTTTTCGCCATTTTTAACGCGATGCTTTGTCTGTGTGTGGAAGTGTGTATGTGTTTGGCTTGTGTGTGTGTGTATTTATTGTTTAATTAACTTTACGCCTGTCTATCACACACACACACACACACACACACACACACACACACACACACACACATGCTACACTCAGACATTGCAGCACAGACGCCGGCAACATTGTGCATTGTTTGCACTGCGCTGTCTGCTGACTGATGTGTGTATGTGTTTGTGTGTGTGTGAGTGTATGAGCATTTCTGTGTAAGTGTGTGTGTGTGTGTGTGTGTGTACAAAGTCCACGCATCGTGCTGCTGCTACTGTTGTTGTTTTTTCAGCTCACACAAAAGTTAATCAGTTAGGGCAATGTGTGAAAAACAAAGTGCATTTCGTGATGGTCTTAATACCCTAACAAAACGTCAAGCCAATGGGGTATATCTATGCGAAAAGGCAAAAAGGTTAAGCAAATAGTAATTTATGTAATGCAAGCCTTTTAGTTAACAGTTTGCATAGAAAACTGATTTTTCTTTTCATATTGTATTTTTTGTGTTTAAAATTAAATTACTTTGAAATTGATTAATCCATTCAAATCTTAATCCATTTGCTGCTAGAAATATGCTTGGCTATGTATAAAAGTTTCCTTTTAATTGTTGCATTAACAAACTCTTTAAATCATAAGTAATCGATCTTAAAAAAATTGGATCTCAATGAATTTTATTTCTCTAATGTTTTTGTTTAAATTATCTTTCGTTTTGGTGATTTTTTAGGGACTTTAATAAATAATTGTGTAGTGTAGGGTATTTTTGTGTTGTCATAACATAAAGTTTTCCCTAAAAAAATGGCTGCAATTTAAGCAAAATTTACTTTAGCTAATAAGTGAATGTTTTTGTTTGTTATTTAACTTTAAGCTGCGAATAGTTGCATACACTTATTCGACATATGAGCCAACAAACACACACACACACACACAGACACACATACATCAGGAATTTAAGCTGTAAAGTATGCAACATTTTTAATTGTTGCCAAATGAAATTAGATGAAACTTTTGTGATTCAACGATGGATTTTGTATGATAGACCTTAGTTAATTAAAGAAGGACGGCCAGAGTGCGTAGTAAACGGACTGAAAGAGACGAAAGTTATGAAAGTGACGAAAGTGACGAAAGTGATGCAAGTTTTTTTTGGAACAAAGTGTCGATAAAGCTGTTAAAAAATCAGCACAACTTGATGATGAAGATGAATTTCAACTTTGCTTTGTTCGCTTTTTCCCTTTTTCTATGTGTATGACGATCTTTTGCTTTTTGCTTTCTATGCTTGCTGTTTCTCCCTTTTTCGTACTTTTTTTTGTTTCTGTTTTGCTTTTGGTGTGCATTTTCCATTGAAAAGCGCTCTTCACAAGCAATTAAACACACAAAAGCGTTTTGCGCGCTGCGCCGCAAGGCGAAACGGACAATAACAAAAAACTCCGAGGTGGCAGGGAGTTGAAATAGAAGTGGAAGAAGAGTGTGAGAAATGGGGTAGAGGGTAGGTGTGCTGGGGTGGGGGGGAGGTGTTTTAGCTGTGTGGCATCAACAATGTGGCAAGATAAATGGATGGCAAAGCACAAGCTGCAATATGAATAATCACAAAGTCGTAAGGGAATATGAACAGAGAGAGAGAGAGAGAGAGAGAGAGAGTGAGAGAGAGTGAGTGAGAGAATGAGTGAGAGAGAGAGAGAGAGAGTGAGTGAGAGAGAGAGAGGTGGTGGTGCTAGGCGACTGGGCAGCCCCAACACTTTTTGTGTGAAAAACTCGACTCTCGACTCGATAGGTGACGCCGCAAGTGAGAAGAGGGGAAGTGCAGGGGTAGGTTGGGGTGTTTGGGGGGTGGGGGGAGTGTTTACACAAGCGATTGGCCAAGACGCCGGTTGCATAAAATGGGCGAACTCTTGGCGTCAGCCAAAGGAGTGGCCAAAGTACACAAGATTCACACCGACAACGACAACGACACCAACACTTGACAATTTAACCAACCCCTCAATGGATGCCAACCCCCCTCCCCCTCTCCCTCTCCCTCTCCCTCTCTTCTCTGACAAACACACAAATACAAACAGAGAGACACACACACACAAACACATGTAGAGACACACACTCCAAGTTGTTAAGCAGAAGAAGAAGAAGCAGAAGCTCTCTGGAGTTTGTTGGCCAAGTTGAAATCGTAGCTGTCTCTGTCTCTGCAGCAGCTTTGCCAACAACAACAAGAACAACGATGACGATGATGCCGACGCCTTCGCTGTCGCCTGCCACACCCCCACACCCACACCCACACCCACACCCACACCCACACCCACACCCACACCCACACCCACACCCACACCCACGCCCACTTTCAACCGCCTTCGCCTTCGTCTTCAACTTTTACTTAACCACTTGCTTCTTGCTGAACGCCATAAAGTCGCCTACAACGTATTCTTCTTCTTCATATATCTATCTGTATGTGCGTGTGTTGTCTTACTTTTAGCAGACACTGCTCTTGCAACCAACACAAAACTTCTGTCCACAAAATACACGACAAGTTAAAATATTTCCAGACTTAGGAAAGTATATTCCAAACAGATTGTTAGCTCAAATGATTCTATTCCCAATTAGGTTTATTGCGCTAAACTTAGAGATCCATCTCATTCCCAAACTTAATGCGAGAAAGGTTAAATCTAGAGTAAACTGTATTCCGCATTGAAATCGGCTAATTTCGATCAAATAAGTGTTTTTCTAGATTTTTCGCTAAATTTATATTTCGAATTTTTGAAAATTGTAATTCTCAAGTTTTCACTTTTAATCAATTACTTTTATCGTTATTAGTATAATACAACACTTAAAACTTGAGACCTTTCAATTTCTTGTAAAAAATCATGACAAATTTGACAAAAATTTTGATTTGTAAAGTTGGTTTGGCCTTTAAATTCACTCTGCATTAAAATTTTGTTCATATAGAAAAATTTTATATTTTTCGATTATTCTAGCCATGGTTGATTTCGATGCTAAGGGTCCCCCTTTGAATTTTTAAAAATTGAAAATTTTAAGTCTCAAGTTTTCACTTTTAATCATCTTCTTATATCATAATTAGTATAAAACAACATGTTAAATTTCAATCTGAGACCTTTAATTTTTTTTGTAAAAAATCATGACAAATTTTAGAAAAATTTTGACTAGTAAAGTTGACTGATCCAAAGTCTGATCAACTTCAAACTGTTATTGTTAAAGTGAATGTAATTTTGATCTTGGATTGGCATCTAAAACTATTCTGCATTCAAATTTATGCTTGTTTTTCGAAAATTCAAGATTTGTAACTTTTAATGAAATTCTTTTTATCATAATTGGTATTTAACAGAACCTTTACATTTTAAAGTAGTTAAAATTTTTACTTCACTAATTAAAATCTGTATTTTTTCGACACTCTAAAAATGGAAGAATTCACAATTAATCATCTTTAAAGGGAAGAACTTCCTCATCTTTCTAATTAACATTTTTCCTTCAGAGAATTCATATTAATGTCTTTATTTAATGAAATATATAAGATTTCGCTCATCAAAGTTGCACTGAGATTTCAGAAGCTTTTTAAAACTACTTTTTGAAGTGAAAACATACAAAACAATTGCAATTTGTTTATGAAAATGAATTATATGAATTTTAATTGGCATGCAAAACTATGGCATATAAAACAGCAACAGACGCTTGCAACAACAACTTGCAACAGACAGCAAAAACAACAACAATAACAACTCAAAGTGTAAATGAAAACATGACACCTAAGCGCAACTTTTGTGATGCGTTAAAAAGCAAAGTTTTGCATTCAAAAAGAAAAAAGGAAAGGAAAACTAACAACATACAATAATAATAAGGTAATAGAAACGATAATAAATCCAAAGAAAAATCTTCATTATTTAAAGATAATAACTTTGTTATTTTGTATTAATATAAACAATATTTGTAATAGGTATAAAAACCATAAATAAATCAATGTCAAAACTCTGCCTAAAAAAAACTAAAAATTACTTGCAACAATATGTATAATTTTATGTGTGTGTGTGTGTGTAAAACATATGTAAAGTTTTATGAAGGCTTCAGAGAGAAAGGGAGCGAGAGAGATAGAGTGAGAGCAGGTAAGCTAGCTAAGCTTTTGGTAGGTGCAATAAAAAAAGGCGCCAGCCTGACGACGCTCTCAGCAATTATGCCACAGGCTCTGTAGGCAACAGCAGCACAGTGGCGCCCTCTTCAGGTCAATAGACGCCGCTTGATGCCGAGGTGCGATTGTAAACAATCAAATATAGGAGCACAAAGTGAGAGGAGGTGGCAAAAAGTTGAACTTTGCGTGTTAGCCACGCCAATAGACGAATGAACCATGATTTCTGAGTGCAGGCAACAATGGATCATCATCATAGAAGTAGGGGGTTAAAGGGAGTGTTACAGGAGGGTTAAACGGTGGGCAATCAACTAAATGAGTGACCAAAGGACGCACTAACAGCCACATGAAATGAAATCGAGCGTTCCATAAGACGACTAGCGACAAATATCAAAGCAACATAAATGTAAATACAACTGAACCGTATAGAATATGCACGAATAAATGATACTCTGTAAAGGTACAAAAATAGCCAAGAATATAATGAAGACTCTCACTCACAAGCTGTCTGAATACCTATAATATTTGTAAGAAAACATTTGGCAAAGTTCAGTAAATAAAGTTCAAAATCAAACTGTCCGATTGCCATCTGCACAACTGTATTGTTCACCAATGTATCCTTAGGAAATATTCAGAATATGCACTTTAGAACAAAATCTTGGATTGTGTAAAATATCAAGGCTTTAACTTTGTTAGTATAATTATAATTAGCCATGTAAGACTTACAAAATTGGAGAAAAAAATAAAACCAATGCAAAGTTTCACTTGATTACAGCTAAGCTAGAAATTTCACGATTAAAGCTCTCAAAAAACAAGATGATTCTGCACTGTCGGATCTCTAAGCTTTATGCTACCCTCTTTTGTTACAACTAATGATTACAGGGTATAAAAAGCGTCAAGTAATAGTCAAGGAAGCAACAACAAAAGCGTCCGAGTCCAAACAAAAGCATAAGAAAGAAATCAAATGAAATGAAAAGCAAAAGAAAAGCGCTGAATAGAATAGAAAAAAAGAGAATAATAATAATAAGAATGCGGGAAAAAGAAGAAAAGCGTAAGAAGAGAAGAAAAACACTTATAAATAAAAACATGCTCATTAATGTAAAAGTCAGACGCAATTCCAAAGCTCAACTCTATTGTAAGCAAGAAAGAGATGACTGATGGGTGAGTGAGGGAGACTGCGACACAGAGAAAGACAGAGAGGGTAAGTGAGAGGGTGAGAGAGGTGGTGGGGTAGTGGACTATGGGGTTGGGGGTGCGACTGGCACTCTTCAAATCGCAGACAATGCGAAATGTTCTCTCCTTGGACTGCTCGCACTTGGAATTGAAATTGGAATTCACTTTTGTCCGTACGACAACACAATTTATACCCCTCGTCTCCTCTTCCCCTTCCAGCCGTCTTCCCACCCATCAAGCAGCAGCTCCCTGGCCATTATGATATTGTATTAAGAGTGCCAAGTGATGCTGTCAGAAAAAGTAGCATATTACTTGCCCTCCAGCCGAGCGATGACTCAGCGTAAAATCTCTTGCTAACTTGGCTCCTAACGTGGCTTAGAGGGTGTCACAGCGGGCCATCTGTCAATTGCCAATTGCAAATGAGCAACTGAAAGCTCCAGCTAAGATCACAAAAAGTTTTTAGCTATCCTTAGCAAACTATCCATACACTGACTATCAAAAAATACAAATTTTGTTAAGCTTTGCTGAAACAAGCTTATTAAAGCTCAAGTTGAGTAAAACAAAAAAGTAGCCTCTGTTAGAAAATTAAAGTTTTGTTTGAGTATTTTTGAGATTTTTTTTTTTTAATGGAATTATCACTATTTTTTTTTTGAAGAACCTTTTTTTTAATATATGCACACGAGTATTTTAGGCAAAAGCTTTTGAAAACTGTCAAATTGCCTGCCAAATTAATAATCATAGCTTTAAGCGACTAATTTAAGCTTTAGAAGTGCCTACTGTTTAACTTTAATCGTAAAAGAATAAAAATTCTTAAAGCAAAAGCTTTAAAGCTGTTGAAAATTTTCCAAATTTCCAGCTGAACTATCAATTGAAATCACATTTTATAGCATTAATCAAGCATTTTTATGAATATGCCTAGAATTGATCAACTAGAATACTTTTAATACTAAATATTTAAAGGTGTTGAAAGCTACAAGTGATTTGATTAACATGCGGTGACGAATCCAATCGAAATGAAACAAAAGCTCGCACAATTTGCATAGCAATTAAGGAAAAAGTCAAAAACTTTTCAAGTGTTTTTCCTCCTTTTGGACATGAAGAAAATAGGATGGGAAAAAAACACGCTGCAAACAAACAAATAGCGTGAAAATGCGCCAAATTGTTAGACAAAAATTGTTGTATACATTATGCAGACATTTTGAAGCTAAACGAGAAGGCAATGAAGATGAATAAGAAGTAGAGGGTGAAGAAGAAGATGCTGGTGTAGAGGGAAATGCGGTGTAAGTGTATGCACAACTTTTGTAGCTAAATCATTTGAGCAATGTGAAGAAATGAAAAAGAATTTTGAGTTGGTTTTGCGCTCTGTGGTAAATGAAGAGGGAGAGAGAGTAAAAGAGAAAGGGAGATTAAGGTAAGGGGAAAGGAATGGGCAGTAAAAATGAGAGCAGTGCACCTGACATTGTCAGACTGGAGTAGTTGAACCACCCTTCACCCCTCCCCTTTCTCTTTTCTCTGCCTATACTTTGTCAAGTTTTTTTTTTTTTTTTTTTTGGATTGAAGATGCTGCATTGACTTGACAGCTTTTAAGAGCTCAATGAAGTGCTTGAGGAAAGCACTTGAGCAAAATCAATATGACCAAAAGCCCCCGTAACACCACAACAACAACAACAACAACCACCTCATTCTGCAGCACTTTTGCTCCAACATAAACACTACTACCCTAAGGGCTGTTCTCTCTAAATTTCTTGTTTCCTGTGCACGACGCGCGCGCTCTGTTATAAATTAAATTCGTAATTGATTCCTGAATCCGCAATCCTGCAAATGGGATTACAACACGTTGGAAAATCAGCAAAACCACCCACACACAGACACACACACACACAGAGACAGACAGACAGAGGCCATAGGCAACAACAGCCACCACCACCACCACCAACAACAACAACAACAACAACAGCAACAACAATAACAAGGACAACAACAATGAATGTGTTGTATTCTCTATAGATACAAAATTGCGTGCGCTGTAAATGAAACTGAAGTTCTCTCAAACCTCGTACACGATTTTCATTCCACAGGATCAGAGAAGTTTGGAGAGAGAGAAAGAGAGACCCTTTCAATGGTAAAGAGATGGGGCGTCAGCTGGCGCGTTAGTCAGTCAATAGATAGATAGATACAACAACAACAACAACAATGAATGCCCATCTCAATGTCTTTCGTATATATTTTAGTTAAGTGTGTGCGTCGTCGTCGTCGTCGTCGTCATCGTCATCCACATTTTTCCACCCCGATAAGTGCAGCTCCGTAAAAAGCATCCATCCAACGGCAATTCCATTCTTCCGCCGGTAATAACAACAACAACAACAGCAACAACAACAACAACAACAATCAAAATACAACACAACACTCTGCATTTTATAGTAAGACTCTAACTCCCAAGTTCAATTTCAACTTCGTACTCACAACTCTAAGCGATTGAGATACTCTCCACTTTGACTCTGACCTCGTTCCCTTGTCCTTTCTCTACTCCTGCTCCTGCTTTTCTGTATTCCGCTTAACAGCTTACAATAATTTCAATGCCAAAGTAATGCGAGCTGCCCAAAAACCCTCGCCCCCTCGCCACCCCTATCCACTCACTTTTGTCCGCTTCATCTGGAGTTCCTGGACCATTTCCATAATGCTAGCAACGTTTAAACCTTAATAAGTCATGGCATTTTTAATGCACTGCCCATTGATACCCGGTGGGCATTTGGGGATTGAGAGAATACAACAGAAGAGAGAATATACTGAAGTTTTTAACGTTTTGGCGCCCAACGTGGGTATGTATAATTATTAACAACTGAAACTCCAACTCAAAACAGGGCTGTTTAACGCAATTGAAGCAACAGTTGTAATCAAATGAGTTGAAAATATAAAATAAAATTCTGTCTAGCAAGTCTGGCTTTTCCATAGTCCATTTAATAGAGTCTGGCCCCCAACGTGGGGCACATGTGAGTCGCACTTGATGTGATTAAAGGTAACTGGACTTGAATAAAAAATAAAAACAAGTCGATGCTTTCAAAACGAGCTCATCATGATCTCTTGAATCGTAGTTCCTACACTGCACAGACAGAACCGAGTAAAGCCAATCAAGTTCTTGCCACGCTTTTGTGTGGCACATCTGGTTGCACCTCGAAAAACCGGCTAAGCAGAGAGACAGAAAAAGAAAGAGAGAGGGGGGAAAGAATACTCACTATGACTATGGCTTTGACTTGCGGGGGTATTATGTTTTCCACAGCTGTCAAATTTGATTTGACAAATGTAAATGATACACAGTCACAGGGCTTAGACTCGAACGCAAACTCGTACTCATACTTGTACTCATACTTGTTCTCGTCGGAGCTAATACACATATGTACCTAGAGACTGAGACCCGGTACTACTAATGACAGTTGGCATAATGCAGCTAACAAAAATTTGCATATACTCATACATACTTACAATATGTTTGGTATTTTCGTATTTTTGAAATGCGATTTACACCTTTTGTTTCGTGTCGCAATCTTTGTCATGCTTGAATGCAGTCCGGAAAAGTCGCGGTCGACAGTCGACGCCCGTTTAATTCTATTGATAATGTCAACAGATTATCACATTATCAAATATTTACAACTTCCGAGACAATAAGCAACACTTTTCAACATTATTAGCTGACTTAAGTGAGGCAGAAAGAGTTTAATCATCTGAAACTGTTTGTTCAGAATGTGGAAAATTATGATTACTTTAATTTAAATATATACATCAAGTAGTCAAAGGAAGATTCGATTTTGGAACAGCTAAAATTACAGAATTTTAAAACTTTTATGGCTTGGAAAGTATTCTTTATAGTACAGTTAAATATTTGACATTAATTTCAATACATTTTACTGCAATATATCTTTCCGTTTCTTTATAAGATAGTAGGAAATTTCAGTCAATAAATGGATATAAACAAGTTTAATAGAACACTGCATTTTCTTTAAGTACGGGGTCTAAATATTTAATAATTTGTATGTGTCTCTGGTAAAACTAAATTTATCGATAAATGCAGCAGGCGCTAAAAAAGTAATTAAATTCTATACACTACTGATACTGGTAAAGTTTTGTTTATAAGACTAAAGACATGGTTGAGTGAATCTCGCTTAAATGATAAATATTATCAATTTTATAGATAGATTATGTGTACTGAGTACAGAAGGATAGTTTTTAAAGAAAAAGTTGGAAGACATTATCTTAGATGAATTTCATATAAATATATTCGCCTACTTAGTTTATGAGTATATTAATTAAAAAAAGATTCGAAATTCGAATATACATATATTGTATCTCAATTATACAATGGAAATTTTGAAAAAATTCTTTAATTAAATACCAATTGAATAAGAGACTCTAGTCTAACTTATTTTACAAGTTAAATACTGCGTTATTATGTTATATAATGATAGGCTATATAGCATAATGATTCCGACTATCCATTGGTAATGCTGCAAAGATAAACTAAAATATAAAAAACTTGTTGAAGTTGAAGAACAAGTGCCGATGAGAAAAAACAAGTGCCTAAAAAAGGTCAGAGAACCGAATTGGATCTTTGATTAGATAAGATATAGTGATTTAAGGTGAACTTTTAAGCTGATCTAATAAGCGTATAGTTAGGATAAGGGAGCAAAACACGGTCGCAACAACAACAAACTAAGAAAATACTCCGATGAATTCAATACTCTTCTATCCTTGGAACTTGACAAAGAATATCTCAAGTTAATGCGACGTTATTCATATATATATTTTGGGTAAAGAATTGTTTATTTTTATTGCCGTAATCCGATGTTAACGTCGCTGACAATACCGCTGCCAAAAACGTGAAATTCCAGCAAAAAATCCAAAAGCTTGTATTTTCTTTTTTTTTTTTTAATTCGCAACAGAACCCGTTATTTTATGTGGGCTTTTTGGGCCTGGTCAAACCTTGAGTTAATCGTAGATTAGCGCTGTTTTTTTTTCTGTTTAACTTGTTTATGTTTGAAACACTGTAAACACTTTGCAACACTGTAAAGCACTGTCAAACACTGTCAGATAATTGCGGTTTTCTAATAACGGTTTTTGTAACGCGCGAGACAAAAAAAAAATAATATAACAAAAAGTGGCGCAAATTTGAAATTTGAATTTTGGTATTTAGAAAAAAAATAATTCAAAAAATTCGAAAATTTCGTAAAGTCAGTTGAAAGAAGCGAGAACGCGATGGCGAATGAATAACTGCGACAACGACGACGACGTCGATGATGAATCGAATGAATCGAATTGATTGTTGGGCCGCGTTTGCGACGCGACGGTAAACGCAATAACGCAACAAACGTAAAGACGTGAGAACGTGAAACGTGGAACGTGAAAAAACGGATACGTGGCTACAGAGCGGCTACAGGCCGAAAAACGTGTCCAAGCCAAAGCACCAGGCAGGCAACACAGCCGGGCCGGGTTAAGACAATCGCAGCCGACAAGTCCAAGTCCAAGTCAAAGTCGTCGCGTCAGCAGCGACAGCGACAGCGGCAGCGGCAGCGGCAGCGCGCGTCAACGTTGGCAGCGAAAGCTGTGCGACAAAAATCAGCACAGCAGCAGCAGCAGAGAGAGAAACCCGGCAACAAAGTTGCGATTGTGTTGACTGACAGCGACGTCAGCGACGGCATCAAATGTTCACCACAGCGACAGCGACGGCGACGACGACGACGACGACGACGGCGACGGCGACGTTAAATAAAAGCTTAGCCTAGCTTAGCTTAGTTTTTTGCTGTCGCTGTCGCCGTCGCTGTCGCCGTTGCTGTCGCCAGCGGCGGCTTTCAATGTGCGACAAGCATTTTGACACCGTTTTGTTGTTGTTCTTGTTGTTGCTATTCTACTTGTTGTTGTTGTTGTTGTTAATGTACGCCCACCCACGCGACATAAACAAAATGGCCGCCAACTGATCCTCGTGCCATTATCAACAGCCGACGGCAGCGAGCACAAAACAAACATACCAAATACAATGCAAAAGCAAAAGCAAAACAACAAATAAATACAAATAAAATTGAAAATAATAAAAAAATAAAAAACTGTTGCACTCGACGCTGCCGTCGTCCGTCGTCTGCCATCGGAGGGCATCAAATGACAGGGCAGAAGCCGATGTCATTGTCGCTGCGCATACGCAGCAAACTCACCACAGCAGCGACGCGTTGCGACGCTGGCAGCGCACGCTATTTGCTCAGTTAATTAGGCAATGGCGTCGCCAGCAGCGACTGCGACGCGGACAGCGGCAGAGACGTCGACGGCAACTGAGCGCATATGAATTGTGAGTGAGTGAGTGTGTGGAATTCACTCCAAACCGGTTTCGCTTGCTCTCTCTCACTCTCTCGCGCGCTCTCTGGCGTGCGTGTGTGTGTGTGTGTGTGTGAGAGAGTGTTTGTTGTAGGCCGTCTGGAGTTGGGCAAGGATAATACGCATCTGAGAGACGCTACGCAGCCTCGCAGCATAATATTATTCTGCTTCTGTTTCAGATTCTTCTTCTACTTGATTTTTATTGCTCTCCTGTTGTGTCCTTTTGCGGTAGCCACAAAAAAGACCAAAAAGCGCAGCGCCAACGAAAAATTGCCAAGTTGTCGGTATGTGTGTGTGTGTGTGTGTGTGTTGTGGGGGCCATTTTGGTCTTGGTCTCCCACAGGAGCACTTTTCGCTGGCTTCGTGTCCTTTAAAGACAGCATAACAGATTTGTCTGTTTGCCCATAATGTTTGCTTTATGTCGGCCACTGAAACTGGAGCAGCAATCGGAACATCTCGGGAATGCCTTAAAACACACACACGCACACACACGCACACACACACACACACACGCACACAGACACACACTTGCATAACTTGGTCAAAAGTTTGCTTTTGTTTGATAACGAAAGCTTCACATGTGCCACATAAGCATAGTTTCAGTGTAAATGTAAGTGTAAGTGCAAGTGTATTTGTATGTGTGTGTGTGTGCATGTGTGTGTGTGTGTTAACTTTGAGCTGAGTTTCCCCAAAAGATCTCTCTAATACTATAATTCTAGAATACACTGTAACAAATCTGCTTACATAACTTCTTGTAGGTTGACTTTTTTTCAAATATAAAAAAATTAACCTTATCTTTTAAAAGAGATTTGCGAAATTTGATTGATCCTTACATACAGTTAGTCAAGAAAGTGTTTTGACAAAATACAAATTCACATATTTGTTTAATTTTTATTTTTAATTTAAAAAAAAATAGTAAAATTTAATATAAATTATTTATTTTAACTTATTCTAAGCACATGGGAAAATACAATTTTATAAAATAACGTATATTTTTAGCATATGCAAATGTTTAAATGCTTGATTATGTCAAAAGCACTTTTATATTATAACTTACTGATGACTGCAAAATGTTATCAATTATAAGCGTAAGTTAATTTATTTTTGTAGTATTACTTACTGTCATATTGTATCTTAACTTATTTACTAATACTGTTAATTTTTTTTTTTTTTTTAATAATTTCAAAATAAATAAAACCTTTTTATTTTTAATTGAAACAATTTTATAAAATTGTCCTAAAATAAAATTAAAAGTGTGGAAATATTTTCAAATCGAACCATTGTATTTATTATAATGCAAATAATTTTTAATATTCTCTTAGAAAAATCGATTTTAAGTTGATTAAATTTTAGCTGTTTTCGACTTTACTTTCATTATATTTTGGAATTTTTTAGATATTTTAATAAAACTTTAAAGCTGTTGAATTTTTCATTGAACTATATTTATGAATAAAGTTTCTAAATAATGTTAACATATTTATATATATTTTATGAAAAAGAGAGAAAAATAAATCAAGGAGTTTGGTAATAAGATAAATATAAATTTATTTCGGCATATTTCGAATTTCGCACAGACCAAAAAGAAAAGCACATCCAAATAATAACAATAAAGTAGACAAAAAAAGCACAAATTTGTCAAAGTAAGATAAAAGAAATGGTGTCATTAATGATAAAAACAAGAAAAATAAATAAATAGAAGGGCGAAAGCAAAACCAAATAACATGGCAGCAATTGGCGAGCGTGCTCTCTGAGAGAGAGAGAGAGAGAGAGGGAGAGGGAGAGTGTGGTGATGAAGTTGGTGGAGTTGAGGCGAAATGCTTTTGTGAATGCCTTATCACACTTTGATGAAGCAGTCAGCGTTGTTCTTGTTGTTGTTGTTGTTCTTGTTGTTGTTGTTGTTGGCGTCGCTGCTGCCGTTGTCCGTCGAGAAGCGCCAGAACGTAATGAATAAAATATGCAATAAGCATAAAGAAGAAAAATATGCAAATTCGTTAACGGCCGAGAGACGTACACACACACACACACACACGCACACACCGAGACCCATACACACACGCAAAGAGCACACATATGTATGTGTGCACTCTCTCTGTGTGCGTGCGAGCGAGACAACAGCTGAGCAACGCCCACTGCACGACGACCATTTTACATTGAGGCTCAGCTTTGGGCATGGGGCAGAGCGAGAGAGCGCTTGCGTCTGCGTCGACGCCGTGAGAGCGTCCAAGACATTGGACAGCATGCGGCACTGCTCGCACACACGGCCAACTATGGCAAGTTGCTTCGATTTGTTTTCCTTTTTTCTTCTTTTCGCTCTTTAGACATACACATGTGTGTGTGTGTGAGTTTTTTTTCTTTGCTGCTGTGGTGAGTTTCGTATATTGAACAACTTGGCAATTTTGTCAACTGCTCAAAGAGAACACACTCACACACACACACAACAACAACAACAACTACAACAATGCGCACGATCGCTTGGTGGGCGGAGTTTAACCGTTAGCATGCGACTAGGCAGCGTGTGCGAGCGAGACGCAAGCATCGCCTCAGCCTTCAGTGCTCAGTACTCGGTACTCAGTACTCAATATTCAGTTCTCAATTCTTAGTCCTTAGTTTTAGCGCCGAGTCTCACGCATCCTGTGCATTTCTGTCACACAGCGTGTCCTGTGGAGAAAACGAGCTCATCCAGCAGGCGGCTAAACGAATCCTGCCCAGAACTTCATATCCTTCACAGCTTCTCACACTCACTCACTCGCACGCTTGTCGCTTTTTTGGCGCCAAAATTCACGCTTGAAATTGAAATTTACTGCAAGCTTACAGTAATGAAAAAGTACACGTAATGAAAAGTAAAACACAAATAATATATCAAAATAAATGAGTAATTAAATATACTATTTTTATGATAATTAAAGGATAACCGCGCATCTGTTACAGCTAAAATATAAGCCTGAAAATGTGTTTCAAAGTTTTTGAGTTTCGATTTAGTTTTGAAAAAATAGTATTTTTATAAACAAAACAAAGAAAAAAATTAATTTTTGGCTTCGATTTCTTACTAAAATTGTCAAATTTCTCTTTAGTTTTTTTTTGCACTTTGATTCTGTTACTGTTTTTTATATATTTGTTAATAAAAGTCCAGATTTTGATCCATTTATTTTTTAAATATCAAAAACCTTAAATTGTCCATTAATCATAATCTTTTCTGAGAAATTCATTATTTTTTAGTTAATAAATTAAACTCTTTTTACAATAAGATTCTTCGAAAACATTTTATTGCCAAATTATTACCATAAGTAGAAATATACCCTATGTAGAATTCTCGATCATTAAACGAAAAAGCCTTTTCCTATTTAAAAACTGCTCGATCAGATGTTTTTCCGTCAATAGTATTCTTTTTATCAATCTGTTCTATTTGCTATAAAGCAAACTATTAGCAAGAAACTTCTTCAAGTTAGATGTTGCACTCCAGGAGGCAAACTGACGCATTCAACATGCCTCAAAATGGCGGCAAGTTGCAGCTGCTGGCGGAAAAAGACCTTAAAATACAAAAAAAAAAAAAAAAAAAAAAAAAACAAGAAAACCAGAAGGAAAAAAATGAGCAGAAAATTAACTGTAAAATGTGCCACAATATGCAATTGTTGATAATGAGGCATGTGGCGCGTATATCCTACGTGCCACCAAAAAAAAAAGATAAAAAAAATAATTTTCAAGAAAAAACTCCAGGCGAAACCGAAACCGAAACGAACTCTGGCGCCTGCGCTCTCGGCTCTGCTAATTAGTCGGGAATCGGGAATAGGGCATCGGGAATCGGGAATGGGGAATGAGGGGCATTGGAAAAATGAAGATCTCTGTTTTTGGAACACGTTTCGGGGGCGCCGTTCTTGTATTTGTATTTGTATCTGTATTTGTTAAACTTTGCATTAAATTTTGGGGCGCTGCAATTAATTTGGAGGCGCAACAAGCGTTGAGAGCGTTGAAATGAAGTGTGACGAACTCTTCTTTTTTTTTCTTTCCTTCGACTGTCTGTCTCCCTTGCTGGATGTGACAACTGTACTCATGCAACTGCCTCTCTCTCTCTCTCCCTGTCTGTCTGTCCGTCTCTGTCTGAGTCTGATCTGTCGCTGCTTGGGTTGTGGGGCAACGTTTTCCCACCTTGCCACATTCAAATTGTGAATGTTGCATGGCTTTTGAATGTGCGTGCGTGACAATCTCTTTGCCGCCCTCTGTCGTCTGTCCTCTGTCCTCCTTCGTCCGTCGTCCGTCGTCTGTCGTCATACATTTTGGTCTTTTCCAGGTTGCATCATTCATGCATGACAATAAAAAGACTATTTGTTGTCGTTGTTGGTTGCTGTTGTTGCTGCTTCTGTTGGCCAAACACTAGGCAACAAATTGTTGTAATTATGGCTCCGGTTGCGTTTCGCTTGTCGCTTCCCAATGTCATAATGTCGGTGTTTCTCCTCATCGTCTGCTCTGGCCTGCAATTATGGTAAAAGTTGCATGAAACAACCAACAACATTAGCCAACAACAACAACAGCAACAACAACAAAACGTTTCATTTTCAGTTATGAATTGAAATCATTTTGTTGTGCTTTTGTTTTCGCAATTGCCATTGACGCAGTCCAAAACCAAAACCAAAGAAGCAAATAATAACAAAAAAAAAGAAATATTAAAATAAATCCAGCTCTAGTCGCATCTTTAAGCACCCTACAAATGCACTTTGAACTTTTAGTTGAGCTAAAGTGCATTAAAAAAAGCTTTTCAGTTGTTAAAAGCGATAACATATAAACTACAAACATTTCTACAAATGTGTTTCTTATCGCAGTTGTTTCCCGTTTACAGAAGCTCATGATTTATAATAAAAATTAAGTAACTTCAAAAAGCAATATAATAAAATTACATTCGAGTTCATTTAGAATTAAGAAATTTAATATTTTCGTAATTTTATGAAAGTACAAATAAACCGTAAAGATATTTTCCATTTAATCCTTAAGCTTAAATATTAATCTACTTTTAAGCAAAAATGTATAGAAGAACAAGATTGAGATCTAATATGATTTTATCTAGTTTAAAATAATAATATTGAGCAACAAGAAAACTTAATTTAACATAAAATATATTTGCATGATTTTAAAATTTTTTTAACATATTATTAAAGTACATATTATTAATAAAAAGCACATTTTTACAGTTGATGTTACTGTAAAATTTTAGAGCTGAGTAAAAGTTTTAAAGAAACTCAGATTAAAATAATAAGTGACACCCTATAGTAAAAAGAAATCGTGTATGGTTTTGTGTAGTCTAAAAAATAATGTTCATCAAATTCGTGAACTTCATTTAAGTAAAAAAAGGATTATGACCCAGACGCTTTGAGTAATAAAACCGTTTTAAATTAGACTTTTTCCAGTCATTAATAAATTCGCTACCACAATTTCTTAACTTAATTAAGGCAGAATTGTAACTTTAAAGATTGTAGCTTTTTAGTTTGAAAAGAGATTTGCATTTATAAATGGTATATTTTCTTGAATCCACTAAATTTATTTCTTTTACAAAATAAAAACATAATTTAAGTAAATTTTCAACTTGAATTTGATGTTGAATTGAGATCTTGTCTTTTGTTGAGCTGCTCGATGGTGCAACCAGATGACATATGGAGTCGGAATAAGCGTAGCGTGTGTTGCATACCACACACTCTACTCTGCACATGCAACGCGCCAGTGCAAACATGCAACATGCAACAAGCTAACAGAACTCTCTACGTTACAGACCTTGTCTGTCTGCCCCTTGGGCCAAGTTTGCATCTCTCTCTCTCCCTCTCTTTCTCTCTCTGTCTCTCTCTTATTTCTATGGTTCGGGGACAACCCTCGATGGCTATTTTTATGATTATTAAACTGTCTCCGCAAGTCTTCAGAACGGCAACGAAGCGCGGAGATAATTATGAGATGCGCGTTGAGCTGTTTTGACCTGGGTCACGTCTAGCACATAACCTCACTTCCTACTTCCCCCCACCTCCCACTCCCCACTCCGCAACCCATCCATCCCCTTCACCTGCTACCGAAACCCCTCAAAGAGCTATGATTGTTGTTGGGTAATGTGATAGTTATGTTTATCCAAAATAAACATCCATTTGTAACATAGGTTTTAAAAGTCCCCAATGGAAAATATCGGAGTCATTAATGTTGTGGAAAATTTGACATAGATACATAGATTTTTAGCATAAACGTGTCAATTATTGTCAAGAGCTCCAAAATATTAAGTTGGAAAAAAATTATCGAATTAAATTTATAAATTTGATGTATCAGCCTGAAAAAGGATGAATTTTTATTTGAAACTTTTTTTAATGTCTTGGGAAAATATTGGAAAAATTGATAGTAAAGGAAAAAAAAAGGTTTTTAATTTTTGATGCAAAATAAAATTAGAAGCTAAATAATAATATCAATAAATTATTAATAATAATTAATAGTCGGAAATCGGTAATTAATAATCGAAAATCGGTTGAAATATGACAGAGTTTTGACAATTTAAAGGGGCTAGAAAGCGTTCAAGGGAAAATATTGAGATAATGAACAGTAATTGGAAAACATTTAAATTTCAAGCTTTAGAGTTTTTGACTATTAAATAAATTATTTTCAGGAAATGAAATTGTTTTCCAACATAAGTTAAAATTTGTAAAAAATCGATGATCGTGCTTTAACTGTTAGATGTGTTGAATTTTTTTTGCCACCTAATTTTTGGGGGGTTTACCTCTTAGCCACAACATCTCTCCCTGATTGCCAGTGCTCTTCCTCTTTCCACTTATGTAGGCTGCGCACAAGTGAAATGCTATTTAGTCCAAGTGCCTCTAGAAGCGACAAATTGTCGTCCTTGCCCACACTGCATCTTTTTTTTTTTTTTTTTTTTTTTTTTTGGGCGTCGGTGGAGTGACGATGAAGGGGCTGGGTAAAGGGAGGGGCGAGGGCGGGGGTAGGACTGTGGTTAAGGGATTGCAGCTTGGTTTTGGGTTTGGGGTTGTTGCTTACATATGCAAGTTCCGTTTGCAACGAGCTTCCGAGCTCAACCCAATCCAACTTACAAAATGTCAACCAGGTCAGCTGCCAACCCCCACCCCCATCCCCACCCTCAACCCCTATTTACACTGGCCTGCCATCACCTCTTTAGCTCCCTTTTTGGTCCTTTTGGACCCTTCGCGTCGTGTTGAGTGTCGAGTGTGTTGCTTGAGTGGCCTTCTGCACTTTGCGCTCTTCTTCTTGCTTCTGCTTCAGCTCTTCTTCTTCTTCTGTTGGTTCCTGTAAACCGTCGTCTAATGTGCTAATAATAATCATGGCAGTCTCTCCTTCCATTCCCTTCCTCCTCACTCCAGACATCAAATGGCATGTTAAATTTTGCACATTTCAGTTGCAGTCACCGTCGTCGTCGTTGTCGTCGTCGTCGTCGCCGTCGCGTCACCCGGAAATATTTTCCACTCATTGCCAGTTCCAGAACCTTCTCCTTTCCCCGTTTCGCCAGCCAGCATCTCTCTTTGGCCTTGTGCCTGGCATTATTAGCTCTCATTTAGGTAAATCCCATTACAAAAAAAAAAAAAAAAAAAAAAAAAACAGCTCATTTGACGTTTGGTTGGCTGCATCAAAGTTCTTGTTGTTGTTGTTGCTTCATTAGAGTGTCTGTGATTTCTGGTAGCTCAAAGTTTATAGCTGGTAGCTGGTGGTGTTAATGCAAAGCCTTTTAACCACCCAAAACGTCGGCCTCAAAGTCACCAAAGTGCTGGGAATAAGCCAAGTACGCTGTTCTTCAAACGGTCTTATATTATTTTTTCTTTTTTGCCACTTTTTGATATATCTAACTTATTTTAATTTGTTTATAAAGTTAATTTGATCAGGAGCTTATCAGTTGAGTGAGAAAATTAATAAAATAGATATATCTATATTATATATATATATATATTTAAATATATTTATATTTTGAGCTGTTAAACATGATTTTTTTTCTTATTCAAATAAATTTAATTGCAAACTGAAAGTTCTCAGAGTGCATCAAAAATTGTGAAAAATCTGAGAAAAAGTTGCAAGCTGAGAGTCTTGTTGAGATCATAACATATTTATAACTGGTCAGTATTATTTTGTACTTTAAATATATTAAATTTCTTCTGATAAAAATTATTTTAAGTACCTTTAAGAGTAATTTCATTCGTATTATAAAAAAACAAAAACTTGAGCTGTTCTCTGTTCAATAAATTTGCGGCAAATGCTTATATTTGTATTTGGCAAATGTTAATTTTAATAATAAAATATCATAAGAAATATTTGTAAAATGAAATTAAAATGTAGAGCAACTTATGCCTAATGAAATAGGGCTCTAACTTATTTAACCTAACATATTCAATTCATAATAAACTTATTTGACATGTGCTATGTGTATTGTAGAAGTTGTGGTTTTCTATTTGCATTTTATTTCACTCCCTTTCTCTTTTATCTTTAATTTTTTTGAACACAATTTGACTACTTATTAGCAATATAAATTCTATTATTTTCATAATACATATATTAAATTCAAACGCCTTATCACATATTGCTTTTATTTGTAACTGAGAAGATTTATTTATTATTATTAAAGGCCAATTATAGATAGCCAAAGAATGTCGTTCATTGCACAATTTGTAGTCAAATATATTAAAAATAATAATTTTTTTAAAAATTTTATAGTATTTAAAGATAGTCATACAATTGTATATATCTTATTGATAACTATACTATTGCTACATTGTTTCAGTTATTGAAGCTGTTAACCTGTTGGCAGCACCTCAATAATCGAATCAAGTATTGCTCATACCTGGTCCTTTCTCTCCTATCACCCCCATCAACCCCTTCCTTTACCCTGCTTATCACCCCCTTTCACTGTTAGATATGTTAATGATGTCTCTGTTATCGCCTCAGCTCCTTTTAGGTGCATGTCGTCATGTGTGTTTAACCCTTGAGTTTTTGGGTACAGTTGCCACACAAAGAGCCGCAAAAAGCCAATGAGTCTGCCCCTCATCCCCCTCCCCCCCAATCCTACTATCCTTCTACCTCTCTACCGTTAACTGCATGCGTGTGCATCCTCTTGCGTGGGCGTGGCATCAACAACAACAACAATAACTACAACAAAATTGCACATTAGATTCTTGTGACCAAAGAGGAAAGTAGAGAGAGGAAGATTTCCCTACTACATTTAACCACAGCGAGCGCAGAAAGCGTTGCAAGAGGGTGTGGAATTACACGGAACTCTATTCCCCACCCCTGCCCCCTGCTCCCTGCCCACTGTCCCCTAGTCCCTACATCGCTGCCTAAGTACGGTCATTGGGTTTGAGGTTTGCTCCCAGAAATTGTGCAGTTTGCAGCCATAATTATTTTTACGGCACATTGCGTCGCTGTCGGAGACGAGGTAAAGATGGGATAGGAGAATGGGGGGGGGGGGGGGGGTGGAGGTCGTTGCGGGGGTCGACATTTTTTTTTGCCATTTTCTTTTTTTCTCTCGCTGCCGCAAAAATCTCAACGACGACGAGGGCGAAACATACATAGAAAATAATAATAATAAAAATAATTATGCATATGCCACCGTTGCACTTGTGTGTGTGTGTGTGTGAGTGTGTGTGTGTGTGTGTGTGTGTGTGTGCCACTTGCCACACCCATACACAAGCTCTCTGCTGTGCTGCTGCTGCTGTTGTTGTTCTGCTAATTTAGATGAGCATGCTCGACAGTAATTTGCATGCCAGTTGCAGTTGCAACAGTTGCAACAGTTGCACTCTCTAGCCAGTTGCCTATATTCCCAGACCCTCGAATCGTAACTGCGCCCACTCTGAACCCCCTTGAACCCAACAGTCATCCAACACTCTGCCCTCCTTTCTCTCACTCTCTCTGTCTATCTCTCTCAGTCTCAGTCACTTGCTCTATGAGTTGAGAGAGTTGACAAAGCCGCCTTCATGTGTTGTCGTTGTTGTCATCATCAATGTGGCAGTTGTTGTTGTTGTTGCTGTTGCAGTTGTTGTTGCAGTTGTTGTTGCTGCTTTTGTGCACATGTCGAGGTTGTCTTCTAGCTGCGATTGTTGCTGTTGTTGCTGTTGTTACAGCTCTTCTGTTTGTCAGCCCAGCACCTAAAAAGGGAACATAGACTAATGAGATTTTCCAAATCACTGTTGCTCCATATAAACATCAAGATCCCAATGTCCAGTCCGATTTTATCTATGAGATATTTTCAAATTTAACATGAATTCCTTTGCATACTTCTGCGTTACCTATCGTAGAAGTCAAATTAAATTAATATTGAAATTATATAGTTTTAAAATAAAACAAAATTTCAAAATAAATAAGAAACATATCATGGGAAACTATAAAAACTATATATACAAATAACACTGAAATAAAAAAATTTAAAAAATGGGTCGATTAGAGCTAAAGAGATCAAAAATATTTGGTGAAATTACTCGTAAGCTTTATAATTTAGTATTTTGGGTTGTTTTCGCTATATTGCCCACTTCCCCTCAAATTGATAAAAACGAATGAAAAAATAACTTTAAAGCTATTACTCTGTGATTTGGCGTACAATAGCAAAAAAAAGTTGATCTCTATCGGTTTAAAGACAATTACTTAAACAGCGGCTCACAGCTTATTCGACCCATCCCATTTTGAGCTATATATGCTTTTTATTGCTTAATTCAGAAACAATATAGTATACACAATGAATGGAATGAAAACATTTTGCTTAAGTTTAAGCATTAATTAATAAAGCTACGCATAAATATTAAAGTATATCTCTTTCCAATAAGTGATAAATATATTTAAAATATATAATGTAGGCGTAGTAGTTCAAAAAATCTGAGAGAGTTATTTGTTGTTTATTTGTCTGCAAATATTCTACAAAATTAATAAGAAATCAAAAGCAAAACATTCTGATTGCGATTAGAAATGTATTTCTATATGTCCTGTGGCGTTTGACGGATAAATCTTTCTCCTGACATCCGAGCGAAATCCATTATTATCCTGAATATTTTCACTTGAACTTGATTTTTATTTTACTTATTTACAATAAGGGTACTGGGCATCTAAAATGCGATCAGCTCGGACTGTAGAGCTCTCACTTGTTGTTGTTGTTGTTGTTGCTGTTGTTGCTACTGGCTGTGCCATGTCATTCACACACAAAGTGTGTGGCTCTGAGCTAAAATGGCATACACTTGCACACTTTGCTTTGATTCGCCCAATGCAACAACGTTGCAACGTTTGCTTCACTGCTTGCAACTGGCAACTTGCAACTTGCAACGTTGACAGCGTGGCGACAACGTTGTTGTCTGTGGCACGGCACACAGTGGGCAGAGGCGTGCCACTAATTGAGGCAACCAACTGCAGCAGCTATTGCGCACTTCAGCCACAACTCTGCCCCCATCTCACTCCCTCTCTCTCTCTATCTCTTTCTCTCGCTCTTTCTCAGTCTGTTTATCTATGTTGTTCTGTCGTTGTTCTCGGGTCAAATCAGCATTGACGCTAAATATTTCCTCTCAGGGGGTGACTTAATTGGGATCCCAAAGACACTGCAAGTTTGTCGCGAATCAGTTTCTATTAGACACATTTGAAGAAGCGCTTCTTAAAGAATCTAGCAACTACAATTCTAGTTTAGATATAATCTAATTTCCAGATCAGATGTAGATATTTAGTTGGAAGGGAAAAATATATATTGCAGTTACTTTAGCACTACTCTCAGATTTTATTAAATATAAAATAAATAAAATATAGTCACCGCTTCAGTAGAAAGTAAGCGCGGGTTCGAGTCCCACTTTACCGAAGAAAATACAATTTAATGTAATATTTAAAATTACCAAGCTAGACAAAAATTGACATAAATCTAAGTAAAACAACAATAAGAAATTTATAAATTTCGAAATCTTTCTAATTCTTTTTGATTGGTCGATTCAAATTGTAAAAACATTTATTGTTATAAATAAATTTGGTCTTATTTAAAATGTTATGTTTTCTAACTTTAAAAACTTTATGTTTTAAACGCAATTCTTGGATGAAAATTCTTAGTTTTGGAACCAAAATATTGTTTCAGAACATTCTTTGTATTAGTGTAGGATAAAGTTGAGATATTTCCCTAGAAAAGTATTATTAGTTGTTTTTAAATAAAACTCTTTAAGCTCAGAAATGGAAAAATCGCTTTAATCCAAATTGCTCAAGCAATCATTCAACTTGATGTCTATTTAAATAGATTAAATTTAATCAAGACATGTGGATCTATTTGAATATTATTAGATGAGTGAATAGGAGTGTGGTGATGTGAGTGGGGTGGGGAGGGGAGGGGAGGAGAGTGGAGGGGGAAGCATACTTAAATTCAGAGGCACTCAATTAAAGCATCGAAAGCAATGGATAACATTTGATTGAGTTGCAACGAGTGTGTGGCAAGGCAGAAAGACAGACAGCTAGATAAATAGAAGGACAGCGAGGGAACAGCCCCAAAACTGAAAGGGATGGACAGGGGGTGGTTGGGGGGGAGGGGTGCTTGGCGTGCGTTTGATAGACAACATTGCGTTCATGTTTGAGGTGGCTTTTTGGCCGGGGAAGTGGCAAATTGTGCGCTTTGGTATTGGCTGTGTGTGGCTGTTGTTGCAAGGTAGTAGGCGTGCTGGAGGCGGGGGGTGTTGAAGGGAGGGGGGCGTTGTGACAGGCGCATGCAAATAGAATATGTCTAAATGAACCACGGCACCTTGTGGCAGACAGCAAAAAAAAACCGAGAAAAAAAAGGAGTATTGAAAAAAGAAAGGTAACTGCAACAGCAACAAATCATGGCTGTGTGGCAGCAGCAGCAACAAAACGGAAGCCATGCCAAAGCCAAAGCATACAGAGAGAGAGAGAGAGAGAGAGAGGGAGGGAGAGAAAGTGGGAGGGAGAAGCCTTGCAATCAAACTGTAAACTATGGGCGACGCCATTGCTGATGTGTGTTGAGCGAATTTTACCGCCCAAAGTGCTGGCAGCGACGCCAAAGACCAAAGCCAAAAGTGGACAAGTGAAGGTGTACATGATGTGTGTGTGCTTGTGTGTGTGGTGTGTGTGGCATGCGGCATGTGGCATGTGCTATGTGCGCTGCTGGAAGGTGCTGTCGTTGTCGTCGTCTCAGTCTCAGTCTCAGTCTGGGCGACAGCTTTTTATGCCACTCAACCGCCTCATTGTTGCTAGTTTTTTTTTTTTTTTTTTTTTTTTTTTTTTTTGTGTGGCAACTTGTGCTGCCGCTGCTTGCGTTGAAAGCGTTACAATGGCGTGAAATAATATGCAAAATACTTGCACACATGTGTGTGTGTGTGTGTGTAAAGTGCTATGCACACATAGAGACAGAGACAGAGACAGAGACAGAGAGAGAGAGAGAGAGAGAGAGAGAGAGAGAGAGTAAGCAAGAGAAAGACTGTGTGTGTGTGTGTGTGTGTGTTTACTATGGCAAGCAGCATTAGCCACTCCATAAAAAGCGTTGACGTCGTTGTTGTTGTTGCTGTTGCTGTTGTTGCTGTTGTTGCTGTTGCTGTTGTTGTCGTTGTCGACGGTGGTGCCGAGTGGTGTTGATCGCCGCACGGTTGCTAATTAGGCCACTTAGAGCCCGGGTCTGGGCACTTTTTACAGGAAATCACAAGAATGCAAAAGGCGGGCTTACATATGTACATATGTATAAACATATATGTGAACATACCTACATATATACTTAGAGGGCGGGCTGTACCTTAGAAGACCAAAAAAGGGGTTGTTAAACAGTTAAAAATTGCCACCCCCCTTTCCACCTATTCGCCCCTCCAACTTTGGCACTGCAAGTCGAGCAACCATTATTGCCTAGTGCCATGTAAGTGTGTGTTGTTTGTTGTGTGCACATGTGTGTGTGTGTGTGTGTGTGTGTGTGTGTGTGTGTGTGTGTGTGTGTGTGTGTGTGTTGTGCAACTGTGTGTTTGCGTGTGAAGGAGGTCAATGCATTGGCTCCGCCACTTGACAGCAAACAAGACGTTGGCATAGACGTAGTTGGGGGTGTCAACAGGAAACGGGGGGCTGTTAAGGAAGGGAGGGGGGAAAGGGAGGGAGCAAAAGCTGTGTTATGAGCTACAAACTTAAAGCTGCAAGAAAAACGAATCAAGAGTTCTGTTAAACAGCATGCATTAAATTCGTTTATTCAATTCGCATTCATTCGGCAACTGAAAACCACTGAAAATCTCAGCGAATTGAAAAATATTCCAGAATACATAAGTTTTTGTTGGAAAATAGATTTAATACAAATATGTATATGTTTTACACTTGGAAATAAGAAACAATTGCAATTGTTATTTTGTAACATTTTCTAAAATGTCTAATTTTAAATAGTGTAAGAATATAATTATTATTTTCGTTATTTAAATTAATTTTCACTCTATTTTCGATTTTTCTCTTTTGTTAATTTTAAATATTGATGTATATGAATAGTATTGAAAATAAGAGTTGTTATGTAACTTTTAAATTAATATGTAAATCTGTTCTGTTTAATTTCTGTATAAATTGTTGCAACAATTAATGTTAATTCTGTGCAAAAAATAAATCTCAAGGATTTATTATATTTTGGTAAAAAAAACTTTTCGAAATTTGGAAAGTTTCTTTAATACTGTTAATATATCTGCTCGAATTTAGAAGACTTTCTCAATTTAACTGAGTTCCTTTTTATATTCTTCAAATAATTTTAAAGTCTGTCTGAATAAAACTTTAGAATTGATGTGTATTAATGGCATTATATTATACATTAATGGTTAATTATAGGGATAATAATATACCAAATTAACTTAGATCGAGTGGATATTTCACACCTGATGCTTAGACTAGGCACGCAACAACAGCTGCTGACAACAACAACAAAAACCAACAACAACAACAGCAACCACAACAATGATTGAATTAAGCTTCTATTAGTCAAAGCTGAAATCAAAGGGATTTGGGATCTGTGATCTGGGATCCCATATAAGCTTACCCAGAGTGTGAGGGAGAGAGAGCAAGAGTGTGTGAGTGAGAAGGCAGTGTGAGCAGCTTAGTGAATGAATGAAATTTAAGCACAGGATATTGCGGCACTTTTGATCCATATTTTAGACGACAACTGCCTTAAGAACCTTGACAACAACAACAACAACAAGAAAACGAAGAAGAACAACAACGAAAAGATCAGAGAAAAGCGACCGATGAAAGAGAAACGAAAGCGAGAAGAAGCGAACTCTGTTTGTAATTTGATCTAACTGAAAGGATATACATATTGTACAGTAGGTTATTCAGGCTAAAGGCAGCAGGATAACTCGATAACTGAGAGACAGGGTCGTTCAACTGGAGAGGAGTCAAAGAGCCGCCGTTTCATATATTTATTTCTTTCAGTTTTCAGCTAATCATCAAAGTGAAGGTGGAGATGAAGTAATCATTTGAATGGAGAAGCTTAAAAGCTTAACTAATTGCTGCTAATTCAATGAAAAGCAGCTTACACAGCATGATTAAGAGCTTAAAGTAGCTGATTAGGTAGAAGAAAAGTCTTGCTTTTATTTATGAATAAATACTATCAATTATGATAATCGAAAAAGTTCTTGAAGGCTTGTGATGCAAGTGTACAGGTTAGAAAGAATATGTAAACATGGAGAATTCATGAAATTTCACAGGTGGGAATTATTAATCAGGGAGCAATAATGTCACCATGGAGAATAAACCACTTTCAACAGTCAAAAATTAAAAAAATATATAAATGATTTCACTCGATTTAGGACCATCAAATCTTATGAAAAGTCGCAGAAAGGCAGGTTCTTAATTTTCTACTATCATATATGCTATATGAGCTGAAAACTTCTCTGTAAGCTTTACTTAATCAGAATTGCAGATTGGAAAATAAATATAAAAGTAGTTAGGCTTTCAGTTAGTGTGAAAGTAAGTAAAGACTGACTACACAAATTATCCTGTGAAGTATAGTCTAATAGAATATAAAAGTATTTGATGTTCTTTTAAAGATTTAGAAACGAGTAAATTGCGTTGGAAAGAATTCAATTTATTTTAAAGAGTTAAGAAAAGTGATTTTGATGAAAAGCTTTCTATTTCCTTGTCTCTTTCTTCCATTCTTTTTTTGAACTCACATCTCTTCCTATTATTGTCTTTTTCTCCATCTTCCGTCTTATTTTAATGATTTACAACCCACATATTAGTTGTGTGCTTAACCCTCGTTTTCAACTGACTTTGCTCTGATTGAGCACTCTGAAAGTCTGCTGACTATGCCGTCATCTCTAATGCTGGTCAGCTGAGTGAAGATTTTGATAATCAGTTGAGGCTGATCCACAAAATGAATGAAATGAGAAGAAGTTACGAGCTGCTGTCAAGCGCGAACGCATGACGTGACCCTTTGGCTGCCCTTCATAAATTGGCGACAGTTCGTCGGAAAATGTCAGCACGGTGGTCTATATACGAGTATGTCAATTAAGGGAGCCGAGGCCCAAGTCCCGGATCCCAGGCACGCTGATTTATGCAATTTGCCAGTGGCTATACTGAAAAAAAAGACCAGCTTCTAAAATCAAGAACATCTTAAATATTTGGTTCATAAAATAAGAATATTTTAAGAGCAAACTAAGATTTAAAAAAAAATCATAAAATCTTAATATAGAATAACATTTATAAAATTACCATGACAAAATAAAATATTTACAAATATAAAAAAAATTAAAAAAAAAAGTTTTAAAAAAATAATTTTTATTTCAGTTTTAAGAACAATTAAACTTAAAATAAGAACTTGGTCTTATTGTAAGAACAATTATACTTAAAATAAGAACTTGGTCTTATTGTAAATGTTCTTAAAACCAATATGTGTTCTCTTAAACTAAGAATTAAACCAAAAATCTTAGTTCTGAGACCATATCTTGATTTTGGAACATTTTTGTTTTTATCAGTGTACAGCTCAAGATGAGACTCTAAATCGGAATCGGAATTGAAGTTGCGAGTTGCGAGTTGGCGTCGAAGTTAGCTCAAGTCACAAGCTTTCAACCGGCGGGGCCACTTCCTTCCGTTACAGTTGCCCACAAAAGTACAAGAATACACAAAAAAAAAAGAAAAAAAATGTTAAATATATATACATATATATTTTTTGGACAGTGAGTCCCGCTAATTGGCGGACGTCGTCGCGTTCGGTTCGTGCCCCAAAATACACAGAGGCAGAGACTTGATAATAACTTCTTCAACGAGCGCCATGAAGTGAAATTATTCGGGTAAACATGCACGCTAATTACAAAGCCTCAAACGATCCACAAAAATACAACAACAACAACAAAAAAGGAAGGAGAAGACTACACAAAAAAAAAAAAAAAAATGATATAATATTTTATGAATCAATTCACGAGAGCGCCAAGTGGACCACCGTCGCAGTCGCTGTCAGCGTTTGCCGCAGCGTCAGCGTCGACGCCAAGTCCAAAGGCGCAGGCACACGAATATGGCCAAGCGCACAGTGGGACAAAATGGCACATTAGTGTGGAAAATAATCTAGCTCTGTTATATACAACTCATACTTTTATTGAACCCTATAAACTTTGTAAATTATAATCAATGCTTAAGAATAGTTTATTATACAATTAAAACAAATATTTTGCTTTGCAATAAAAGAAAGTTATTTAAATGTTTATTAATTATATTTTAAAAAATATGTTATTTGTCGGCTCATTATTGTCTATCTCTGAATATAATACGTACAATATTATCACAAATGCAAGTATATTATCACAAATGCAATGATAAATATTTTTCTTAAATACTTAAGATTAAGGATGCATAACAAACACATTTCAAAATAATTTTTTAAACAAACTCAACTAAAATTACAAAAAAAAAAAAAATTCATAAACCCGAATATCAACGATGTATTCGATTAAAAACGCTAAATTATTAACTGAAAAATGTATATGGAAGGATAGTTAGTTTATTGTGCTTTGGTCCCACTGTACGCAGGCGCAGGCACACGAATATCGCCAACGTCGTCGTGCAGTTAGCGAATGAGCCACTTAAAGAGCCACAAATAATAATAACGACTTTAACGACAAGCACAGCAATAATAACAACAACAAGATCAAGACCCCCGGCACGCCCCCTTCTTCGTATCGCCTTCTGCCTTCTTGCCTTCTGCTGCTGTTACCGCCTCTGCTCAGCGCACAGTTGGAGCCACACAACATGCTGCTCGGCAGAGGGGGCCTGAGCGGGGACTGAGGGGTCTGTGGGGGGGGGGGGGGGGGGCACGGCAAACCCAACAAAGTTGAGGCTTCGCGTCCGCCCGCTTATGACTGAAGATTTTTTTTTCTTCATTTTTCTGGTCTTTTTTTTGATTATGACGAGAGGAGCCTCATCATTGCGATGATGATGATGTGGATGATAATGATGGAGCTGGAGATGGAGATGGGACTGGGGCCTCGCCTTAACAAGCTTAAACGAACAGGTTTATTATGATATGGTCAGCATCGAGGTGGCCAATCACACAATGCCCCTCAAACTGTAAGCGAGCCTTGCGAAAGTCCAAGAACATTCGTTGCCAATGGCCAAAATGAGTCACAGTTCTGTTCTGGCCTGGTCTGAAATCGTGCAACTGTAACTTGTAATTAAAGTGATCGATAGACATTAGAGAGAGTGCTTCGACCACATCTTGATATCGAACGTTGGTAAACTAATCGAAACTGATCTTTCGTTTTTCTCGCTTTCGACATTTCACATTTCTCACACTTGTCTGAACTAAAAGAATACCAAGTTTTAAAGTTTGAGATTAACTAAGAAAGCGAGAGAACTACAGATTCACAGGGAAGGCGAAAGAAAATTGGAAAATAGATGGATATATTGTATTATTATTATTATTATTATTATGTAGAAAATATAGGAAATATAGAAAGACAATTTTTAGAAACTTTTGCAATTCAACACGGAAGTATGTCGGAACCTGTCTTCTGCTAATGTATTGGCCTCATTTAGATGAATGGAGTTAGTGGTATTACAATTGTAGATTGCGTATACACATATGCATATATCTAAATCGAATTGTTGCATAACTGATTAGACATTGCACCTGGAACTGATATGCGGCTGTCAACAAATATTTGCAACTTTGACGCCTACGCAAATCATTGGTAAACCCGCCGGGCAATTGCAAAGACAATCTCACACCTTAACACACACACACACGCACTCACACACACACATTGACACTCATATTGACACACACACACAATCATTAATACTGTTATGCCAATTGCGGGATTCACATCGTTATGAATTGAATGTAAGGTGTTATAAATTTGAGAAAGCTCTAAAAAAACAATGTAAGCTGTTCTTAAATGCGCTTTAACTGGAATTGCGAGAGCTTTTTTATTAAAGCTGAAATACTTGTTGAAATATCGGTTGACCGGTTAATACTTTTCTTAAAGCTCACTTAAGCTATCTCCAAACTCTTTGAAGTCATATCAAAGCACCTGATATATTTATGGCTTTCCTTCGAATTTCTTCCAGAATCTTTCAGCTTAAGGCAAGTAAAGTTTTCTAAGCGTTTGTTAAATTGTCCAACAGAGAGCTTTTGGGAAGTTCCTTTCCTTTTTTTGCACTCCTTAAGCGAGTATGCTACTCCCTAATACAATTTTCAAGTTTATTTAATAGCTTCCTTTTGGGATATTATTTATCACACACGACCAAGAAACAGGGATCCATGAGTGTCGTAAAGGGAATCACATAAAAAAAGTCAAAACGTTAGCTAGTATTTCGTGGTATTTAACTAGCGTTGGATGTGGCATGTCCGATAATCAAGGCGATCATCATTTTTGGCCAACGTCGTCGCACTTAAAATTCTGTGGCCATAAAAATCTCATTCATTTCCCTCAGTTTCAGTTGTTTCAGCTGCCAGTTAGAGTTTTAGGTTTCTCGGATACGGATTTCGTCTCTCAGTCTCGACTCGGTCTCGATAGACTCATCACATCCGCGCGTAATAAAAAGCACGCACGCACCGTCGACACCAACAAATGATGGGGGGAGAAAGAAAGATAGACAGATAGAGGGGACAAAAGTGAGGTGAGGAGGATGACATGAATGAAAATTGGTAGCTAAAGGTCTGGATTCTAAAGGTGCAGCATCCGTTCATCGTTTTGGTCATCATCATCTAATCAAAATCAACGATCATCGCGTTGAAAGCCCTAAAAATGAGCAACCTCACGCCGCTGTCATGTAGGTCGTCTCCCTGACCCAACACCTCCCCGCCCTCACCCCTCTGCCCATCTAAGACTCCTCAGTTGCACAGAAAGCTCCAAATCGGTTGCGTGTTTGGTCATTTGTAACACCTAACGGTTGATTTGTATAATCATTTATTTGAAACATTATAATTAACATAAAGGTTGATGCGTGTCTTGATTCTTTTAATCGATACCCATTGATTGAACTAACAATTTGACAGAAGCGATTAAGGAGTTTTCTATTCCATTTTAGAATCGAAAAGTCAGGGGATTAGCATAAATAATTGGGGGTATAATATGTAAAAGTATGGATGTGCTTCCAGATAGAGTTGATCCACATTTTAGGAAATACTTGTCGATAGTTAGGCATATCGTAAGGTATTGAGTTACTATCGATAGTGTGACAATTTGTGATTTAGTAATCAAACAATATCAATATCTTCCCTTACCGTGTTATCTATAATTTTAATGAAATATCCATAGTACCAACAGTTAAATATGATTATTAAGAACGAATGTGAGCAGGGCGTAGTTTATTTTTCTTTTTATACTATTGACAGTCTGATTTCTTAAACATATTAAGCTCATACTATCTATAAAATCATTTATTATTTCTTTAGCTTTTTTTTGTTTGATGGAAGTCTAAATAAAATAGCAGTTGAAAGTAACGGAATGAAAATTTATGAATGCAAAGATATCAAGGAAATTCCCTAGTCCCCCAACTGATCACGTGGACCACCCAAAATGTTAGGTTATGAATCGTATTAGAGAGCTCAACACCCGCGAACCAAAAAAAAAAAAAAAAAAGAAGCGAATCGAAGGAAATTGTCAACAGACAGACATTTGCAACTGTTGTTGACCCAAGCGACGAATTTGTGCAATGTCCAGTGGCTGGCGGCGGCATGAGGCAACTACCAACTTGCAACGTGCAACGTGCAACGTGCAACTAGCAACGTGCAACATGCAACCAAGTCAGAGAATTGAGATGGAGACGGGACAACGACAACAACAACAATAACGACCACAATAACAACAATGTTTGGTCGAGGAGAGCGAGACTCTCTACAGAGATGCTGATGGAGGCGGTTGCCCACCCACGCCGACAACGGGGCGTATGAAAAACAATTTTCAAGCGGGTTTCGCTGCGATGCGAACGGGACAACAAGCATTGTTGTTGCTGCTGCTGCTGCTGTAGTTATTGTTGTTACTGCTGTTGTTGTTGTTGTCTTTCAACATTTTTTTGACTTGTTGTGATTATGGCGGGCCGCCGTCATCATCGTCAACGTCGTCCGCCCGTTCGTTGATTTCATAATCTCTTCCGTTGCCATTTGCTGTGCACATTGTTGTTGCTGCTGTTGTTGTTGTTGTTGCCGTTCGTTGTTGTAGATTTGTGGGTGACCGCGCACTCTCTAAAAACGTCAATCACTCAATTAAACTTAATTATAATTGCGAAGCGATGATGGCGGGCGGGCAGTTTGTTGAATAAATTCAGAAGAAAGGCAACAAAAAAGTCCAAAGCAAACTATGGACCGCCGAGGGGGATCGTGTTAAACCCCATGATGAGGGGATCGTAGAGGAGGTGGCATATGCTGAGAGTAGAGAAAATTAAAGGGGGAGGCAGTAAGACAGAGAGAGTGTAGGACTAAGGCTAAGGGCTAGTTGTCAAGAGGGTAGGCGCAGCTGGAAGATCGACTTTGTGCCGCGACTTCCAGCACTTTGACGTTATCTCGCTCTCTCTTTCTCTCTCTCTGTGTGCTGTGTGTGTTGTTGTTGCTTCTGCTCGTTCAGATTTCAAGAAATTCGCAGAAAATTGTAAATGCACGACGATGGACAACGATGATGATGATGATGATGATGGCGACGCTGGGGCAAAAACCACCGTCACCAGCATCACCAGCACCAGCAGCATCACCAACCGTCACCATCATCATCACTTTGTTGGTTTCAAATATTGCTCGTTGTCTGTGGCTATCTTTTTTTTTTTCTTTTTTTTTGTTTTTTTCTTCGTTTTGGTTTTGTTTTGATTGCTCAGGCCTGAGAAAAGAGAGAGAGCAGAGCTTACAGGATGTTGTCGCGTTATGCAAAATGCGCTACTCCCCGCCCCAAGCTGCCTGTCCCCCTACCCGCCGTCGCCACCCACCCAACAGCTCCTGCACCACCACAAACTATAGGCGCCCACCCAGAAGACAAGCGAATGGCCACTGGCCACTTCGATCGAAACGAGACGACACGAGACGAGACGAGACGAGACGGAACGAGAGTCGCGACTAGGGATGGTAGCGTGCTGAGTTATCGAATCGATCGATTGCGAGTATTTTAATTATGTCTAGTATGCTGTAGAGCCGTGTAGAGTAACTGAAGAACGGTGTAGAGTTACTATAGTAGTATGAAAACTAGATAAACGGAATTGTAACGATGATCTGCTCAGTGTATGGTTGTGTAGAGTTGTGGAGAATTATGTAGAGTTAGGTAGAATTATTTTATTTGTATGTATGGTTGTGTAGAGTTGGTGTATGGTTATCAACACTTGATTCAGTGTAGACTAGTGTGTAGACCACGTGTAGACTAATTTTTAGCTGGTGTAGAGTTATATAAAGCGGAGCACTAATGTGTAGATTCTGTGTACTGCTTGTAGACAAATTTTGAGTTGTTGTAGCAATGTATTGAATAATTTTATGTTAAAAAAAACTTTGTGGACACTTGTGTAGAGTTGGTGTAGTAAAGTGACTAGTGTAGAGCAGAGCACTGTTAACTCATGTAGAGTTGACAAAGCTATGAGTAGACTTGTGTAGAGTTGGGGTATCCAAAGAATACATAAATATAGTGTACTGGAACGTTTTGTAGAGTTGGTGTAGGTGGTGTAGCAATATTTGGAATGGTAAAGATTAGTGAAATGAAATGTAGGAAAGTGTAGACTTAATGTATTGATGTGGAGAGTTACATTTAGAGCTAAGTAAAGTTAGTTTAGACTCGTGAAATGTTGTTTCCGTATATAAAGAGTAGTGTCCATCCCTAGTCGGGAACAAAGTCTATCGTCGAGAGCGTGAAGCGTCACAACGGGTACTTTCACCTAGACGACAGACGAAGCGTAACCCTCGAGGTCTACGCTTGAAGATCTTTCACACACTGTGACAAAATGCTCCACAGCAGGGCACAGACAAAGAGGGGGCGTGTCTGGGGCATAGGGAAGCGGGAAAGTAGGGAGGTAGGGGTACGCACTTGCACAACAATTGCATTGTTTCTCGGGGAGTTCGCATGAAACTCTCCATTATGTAAAGAGGCGACGCAACATGTGGGCGTCAACTGCATTCAATCATTAGACCGAACAGAGACAAAGTGAACGAGGTGGACAAAAGTGAGCAAAGTGGACAAGTTACCATTCGACCGATGCGTTCAACGTTGTCACATATTTTTACGCTTTTGCTATTTGTATCAAGAAAAAAAAATAAACCAGAAATTGTTGTTGTTCTGGTTATACGAAGTATCTAATTAGGGGGCGGCTTTGTTGTCGGTTCGCCGGTTGACAAACAGTTGGACAATTTGTAACTGGGATTTCGAAATTGGAATAACAATTGCAATTGCCATGCCAAAAGGTGGGGCAATAAACGAAGGAGAAGAATACAAGAGAACGAAGAAAGAAGCCTGAGAATAAACGAAAATTATGAAATTATGGCAAGAACTAAATCTTACATGAGATACAGAGTGCCATAAACGATATCATTTAACTGCAATAGAATTTTTTTCCCATTTTATTTGCCGTTTTACAATTTTACTGATTTCATTAACAATTTATCGCTGAGTAATAATTAATTTTTGCGACCCTTCATAATTCTCTCTGTCAGCTTATCGCTTTCGAGGATCAGGACAGTGGAACTCCAACCACTCATCACATCACGATCCATCGCACTGATCGTCGAATGACAAATGTTTTCTAAGAGTTCATTTGGATCCAAATTCGGTCGCCATGAAGTCTGGCATACGCCATATAGTTGCTCAGATCCTGAGCCGAGTACGGCAAAGTCCTTTGTGACATTGGTCTGACCAAAGAGATCCAATAAACAGATATATGGTTCCATAGTATTTTGATCGAATCCAGCGACGATTGATTCAATATAAAATGGAGCAAATCTATGTTCATAGAGATAATTTGAGAGCATATTTGCCAAAGCAGTCGGAGTGATGTCACACATTTCTCTCAGCTCGTAAACATCCTTGCGGAATCTGAGCTGATTTCGCACTGTCGTGATATCTGCATTTAGTCCTGAGAAACACACCAACAAGCGCTCTCCAAATTTATATATATTACTCAATTCCGAATCCACAGTTCCTGTCGCTGTTTCAGTCTCAATGTCAGTCTGATCCTGTCCTCCATTCCGATGTTCTGAAACAATTCCCAGACAGTCCTTGCCAAGCATTGCCACCACGTTACTTGCTGGATTCATTTTAAAATTGTTCAAAGATAAAAAATATATAAAATATATTTGCTTATATAAAATAATTTGTCGTTTCGAGCAGAACAGAATGAATAAAATGAATGAAAGCTGACAGCAAATATGACTATGTGAAATATTTTTGTTGTTCTATGCTTTGACTGTCAATCAGTTGTGTTTATTTATTTACAATCAGCTCGTTATCAGGAAAACTAACCGCTTAATCTTTAGTGAAGGAAATTGAACCGTAATCGAAATAAATTTTTTTTTCAAGAACCGAGAACCTATAGGTTTGTACCCAGTAAGAGTTCGATACATTTTTCGAAAAACTATTCTTTATTACTCTTCGTTTCAGTTTGGCTTATTTTGATAGAATACATGCATATGTAAGTAAATATCTGCCAATATACAGCAAGAACGTTAACTTGTAAAAGTGCTAGGTCAAAGGTTAGAACAACTTCAAACTATCAGTACTTTGATAAAACTGGTCTGATTAAAAAAAAAAAAATTATGATCATAATTTTGCCTATTAACAATATCGGATCCAAAAGAAAAGAAACCGACAAAGAACCTTTTAACGAAATATTAGTTTCTGAACGTACCTGCACCGATATTTGTATCTGGTTGATTCCCTGCCCGTGATATATCTTATGTTTAATATTTTTTAAACTTGTTATTTATTTAGCTTCAATAGATTCTCATGTTCTTTTCTCTCCCCCATTTTGTATATGGAAGTCTCGCTGTATTTCGATTTATTCACATGCCCATTTGTCAGTTAATTTGATAATTTCGAATTTCCCAAATCTGTTGATGTTATGCGTCATTGGGCAGAGGCGAGAGCTGGATCTGTTGTTTATCCGACTATTTCTGCAATTGCAATCGGCACAGCTGTCTGAAAGAGGCAACTTCGAGTACAACCACAATGTTGTTGAACTTGGGTTCGGGATTCTGGATACGCTATTTGGAATTGGAATTGAGATATATTGAGTTTGATATAGTTATTGCAGGGGCAGAAATGTATATGGGGGTGTGTGCATAGAGATGGTTAACGGTTTTCAGTTTCTGAAATGCAGTCAAGTACATTTAATTGCTGCAAGCCCTCAATTTTAATTCCTACGAAAATCTATTTTCTTTTTTCCTCCTCCATTCTGCATTTTCTATTCAATAATGTTTTTTGTTTGTCTATTTTCAATTCGCTGCAAATGTTCTCAATTTCATTGATTTCAATTGTTGCATTGCGAAAACTATCGATTACAATGCAATGCGCCAAACAAAAGATGGAAGCAGCAGCAACAATAAGTAGAGAAAGGTAGAGGGAGTGCGAGAGGGAGGGAGGAAAAGTGCGGGTGTAGTTTCAGGAGGTACTTAACAGATTGCCAGTAACAATGGGCCAAATCGTTTAGAGCCATTAAGTGTATCTGCTACCTGGAAACAGATCACTCCTCAATTCACTCCCTACGCTTAAAATAACCTCAAATTCAACCCAAAAATCAAACCTACAAATATCGTTAAAGTTATATATATAAATACACTTATACATGTATATATACATATATATGCTAAGTCAGATTGTTTTTCCACATTAAAATTTTCATGATGTAATAATTGTTTTCTCTTAAATTTTTTCAAAGTTCTGGAAATTGAAAAAAATACATTGTTTATATTATTGATTTCATTATTAATAGTACAACATTAATTAATTATAGTTTTGAATTTGTCGTTGCATTTAATATATTTAAATTGACATGCAAGTTATGCTAGTGTACTTATTATTTTGATGTAGGGTGTACAAATTTTAATTGAAAATTTGTATGATTTTATTTAATTATATTACTATTTTGTATAACCAAGCCTTTTTTAAGTTTTCAAACAGATACAAATGTTTTAGACCATAATCCATTGCATTTATTTGGATAATTAATTTTCAGTTAATAGTAATTTGTAATTCAAACGATAATAGTGTAGTTATTTTTTTCAGTATGAGTGTATATTTAAATTGATATTCAGTGACATGCTTGAAAATAATCGATATATTTGGCGCATTCGTTTGTTATCAGTGCAGTTCAGTTGATCGATACTCTGCTCAATTGGTCACCCACATATGGCGATCCCTGGAACACCCCTCGAGCATCCCTTGGCCCATTCATTCACTGCCCTCGCCCACAGTCGGTTGTTTGGGCACTTTACGCGTAATTGCCGCACATCGTCAACGTCAACGTTGTCGTTGTTAGTTTCATTGTTGTTGTTGCTGTTGTTGTTGCTGTTGTTATTGCTGTTGTTGCTGTTGCAGTCGGCTCTGAGGCCATTCATCAAAGCCCATCGATTGGCATTGGGGCGACTGTCTGTTGAACAAGACCTATTATTTGTAGGTCATAAATTTTATTGCTCAACTGCCGTTGCTGCAATTAAATCTCAATGGCTGATGGCCACTGTCGACCGTACAGCGGCATCTTTGTCATTTGCTGCCTCTCCTTGAGGCAACAATACAAACACGCTACTTGCCACCAACTCATAGACAGATACACAGATAGATAGACAGTTAGATAGATAGAAAGATACATCGATTTAAGCAGCTACCACCCCCACAAAATTTAAACGTTTAACCCTCACAGCAGGACCTTTTAACTCCCTCTCTTCTCCTCTGCTTCTTTCTCTGTATATCACCCTTTTGTAGTGCAAATATTTTGACATTATTTGCACCCAAAATGTGGCCCAAAACAGTTGCCGCCTAATGAGCCAATTGCAACTGCACGTTTTCCCTAAACGATCGACCCATCGATATATCAATTGATCAGCTGATTTTTATCTACAGTTAGTTAACTGCCAACTGTGTTAACTGTGTTTACTGTGTTAACTCTGTTAACTGGGCCTTATCGTCGTGCCCGTCGCCCGCCATTAGCCACAAATGTCGCTCAGCTATCGCCACGGCTCATCTCATCTCAATCTACTCTCTTCTTTTTAGCCCATGACTAGCGGTTGCTTAGCTTAACAAGTGCTGGGATACCCTGTAAGCAGTGGGTGTTTGAGTTGCTTGTGAATTAAGCAGCGAATGAGCAATTAATCCTTAAGATACAAATCAATTGCGTTAATTTCATAGCATATAAATATTTACACAGCCTTAAAAGATTTTTAAAAATAAATGCTTACTTGTGATAAAACATTTTTACGGCAGTCCGCGCTAGTGACGAAAGCTGCACGAAGGGTGTGAAAGGCAAGTAGCAATAAATACTTGCCTCGGATCGTATTTTACGCAGATACTTTATAAAATCTTAGGCGAAAGTCCAACTTTACTGGGTATACACAAGGTTAAGCAGCCTGATATTTTTCATAAATTTCATGTAAAGTTACTAAATTAACAATAGCCATATTAGAGCAGATTTTTAATTATTTATTTATTTACTTGATAAGATAGGTTTAGATAACCCAAAGATGTCTTAGTTTAGACGGATTAAAGCATCGCCCTGTCCTAGCCGGGTGTTAACTGATTTATCTGTAATTATTAATCTATATCAATCTGGCGAGCACTATCTTTGACTTATCAAATAGCTTTGGGAATGTTATCTAAATTTATAGCTGCAATAAAATAATATATTATTATACAATGTCATAGTACAAGTACATCTCTATTTAATCGTATTATTTTTTAATTCTAACATAAATATATAACTTCTTGCAACAACTTATCAATTATAAGTGGAAAGTGGATTCGCTGGAAATGCTAAAAATAAGCAAATAAACCATAACTTTTTGTGAAACTACTCGTAAGTGAAGGGGCAAATTTGTGAAATTAATAGGAATTTCGGATTAGATTCATGGGCAATGCGCTGTACGCATTTTTCCACAGCATGCTGGTAAATGGTTGGAACGTGGACAGCTCCTATTGTATTTTACGCAGAATGGTCAAAGCTGTTTCGAGTGGCAGACCCAAGACGGGAGACGGGAGACGGGAGACTTGAGACGGATGACTCTTAGTAGCACCAGTGGACTGGCAGCAGCACCATTGGCACCACACCCAGGCTATAATAATAAACGTCAAGCGGCAGCCACATTTTCCCACAGGCGCCGCCAACCGGCGCTTGGTTAAATGAGCTACGTGTCGCCATCAGGTGGATGTGGATGTGGCAGTTGCAATGCTATCGCCTGCCCCATGTTGCTGTTGCTGTTGCTGTTGTATCAAGACCGCAGCAATCTGCAACAATCTGTGGCTGTTGGCAGCAACAGAGACCAGGACTTAGACAAAGTCAACCCTTTGATAAAAAATCTGTACTCTGTCTGGGGTCGAGAGTCTCTGTGATTCTATTAGCAATTCCGCTGAAATCGAGTCGCATCTCTATAAACCGTTAAGCCACTGACTACTGCGGACAGCGAAAGGGTGGCAGAGGTGGAGCTAAAGGGAGAAGAAGAAGGAGAGAGAGAGAGAGAGAGGTAGAGAGAGTGGTGTAGTCGGTGGGGCCGCGGCATCAAAGGGCAGCGCCACTTGGCGGTCGTTCCGAGCCGTCTGAGAGTTGCGCGCTTCAGCGAAAACAGTAGCGCCGCTTCGAAACGTCACTTGCGACAAACAACAACAACAGCAGCAACAACAGCAGCAACAACAACAACATAAATGCGAAAGTTCAAAGCCTAATGCGAAAAATTCGCAGAAATCTGTCATCGCCTTGTCAACGCGGCGTCATCAGCAGGAAGCTGAGTCCCAACGAGCGAGACAGATACACAGAGACAGAAAGAGAGAGAGAGAGTGAAAGAGAGAGGAAGAGTTACCCATAAGCTGCCCTTCAGCCAAGTGTGGCAGCTATCTGCAATTGGCGCTACACACACACACACACACACACACACACACACACCATCTCATGCCACAATGCGAGACAAGCAAAAATATTGTTCCATCAAAAATCAGTGCCACGTCGGCGATCATATCAAAGCAGCGCAAATTTCCTGCCACTGCCACACAGCGATAAGAGGCAAGTTGTGGCGTAGGAGTAGCTCTCTCTCCCCCTCTCTCTCTCGTCCCTCTCTCTCTCTCTCTATATATATATATATATATATATATATATATATCTGTTGGCGACAGGACGCTGACGCTGACGCTGCCAATGCCACAGCCACAACTGTCGCTGCAACTGAATTTGAATCTGATTCTGATTCTGAATCTGATGCTCTGGACCCGTCAGTGACATCAACTGGCGTCTATCAGAGTCTTCATACGCTAGCCTAACAAAAAAATGTAAGGCAAACAAAAACATATCAGGCAGAACATATCCGAAGAGTATATTAGCTAAGTTATGACAGTTGGTCATCCATCATAGTAAGTTGTCAATATCATGCAATGCAACTGAAAAGTATGCAATTTCTTCAATTCTGCTTTATGTGTTATTCTTAAACGTTGTTTTTTCCCCTTTTTAGTAGACAAGCAGAAGGTTTCTTATGTACGCTTATTCAATCAATTTTTATTGCTTTCTTTTTACTCTTCTATTCTTAAATGTTCTTCACGCAATAATTGTCTTGTTTGTTCCAATTGTTCTCGTTTTTTTCTCTCTCTCTCTACCTTTCTATTTTACTTTTATGCTTTAATTTATGGTTTTTTTTATCATATTCTCTAACATTCATATTACTTTTTTATATTGACTTCTCTGTCAGTTTCTTTTGCTCTGTCCACATCTCTCTCTCTCTCACTTAAAAGCTTCTCACCACATTCTTAAACGTTTTTTAAGCATCTTATCTTTTTCTACTCGTCGTATTCTACTCTATCACAGTTAATTTGTACATTTTTTCCTTCCCATCTGCCTTTTCTTGTTACCTATGTTATCATTTATTCTTCATATACTTTTCTTAAACGTTTTACGTTCATTCTTAGATCTCACTTTTCTTACTCCCAGTCTATCATTATTTCTTGTGTTATTTTGATATTCTACTGATATCCTTTGAGAGAGTTAAAATAATATAAAATAAATTAAGTATTTAAGTTGAATATTTACTATTTAAATTAAAATTTTAAATGAAACTAAACTTTTCCAATTATATATAAATATTCTTTGCAAGAAGAGCATTTCGAGTTCGTTATTCTGTCCAAATTGACAACTATTTCTCTGGCTTTGACATATTGTCAGAATGCGCCAGAATGTTGTTGATGTTGCTATTGTTGTTGTTGCTGTTGTTGAGACATTTTGCTGCGGCCTGTTGCATGTCATTTGAACGCAACCCGCAATCGCTCGACGCTATTAAACTTCAAAAGACGAATTGCCAACTGGGCGCAGAGCATTTAACGCCAAATTCCGCACAACAAAAGGTAGTCAGCAGGTAGCATAAATATATATATATACATATATATCGAGATGCCTTTTGTACCATCATCATCATCATCATCATTATCATCAGTCGCCAAGAGTCCAGAGCCCAAAGAGTTTAGACTGACTCAACGAATGCCACAAATTGTTGTCGTTAGATTTTTGTGCACTTAATTGCCGCAATTAGCGTGGGGCGCTTTGTAGTGATGCCACGCTGCAAGTGCAAATGGTCTGGCAAATATTTTTTGCCATTTTTGTCCCCAGCAAATTTGGGGTCTAAATGAAAGTAAAATGAGATCGCCACCAAACCCCTCGATTGCCCCTCGTTCAAGCAAAATTGGGCGCCAGCTTGCCGGTGAGTTGAAAGCGTTATTTCGGTTAAGTGAATGCATTCACATACTCATATGCCGAAATCAATTGAGCAGTAAATATACAATAATTAAAATTAAAAGTGAATAAACTCATTATTCATATAATTTCTATATTGCAGATCATTTTAATTTGGATAAAGTTGACGTTTTGGGCAGATTTCAATATTTTTAAACAATTAAAGCTTGAATTGAAGCTTTAAAAAAGTGAATACTTTTGCAAATGCTTAAAATAAAGTAATTTTTAAGCAGCAATTTACAATTGGGTTAAAGAAAAATAATGATGAACACTATGAAAAATTTAAAATTAAAGAATTTTGATAAAAGTTGACGTTTTGGGCAGATTTCAATATTTTTAAACGTTTGTGGAGAATATTTGTACAGAAAAGTTAGTAAAAATATTTATATAAAAGTGAATAAACTTGTGAATATCATGAATTAACCAAATGTAAGCTGATATTTGTGTTTCAAAAAGTAATTACAGTTAGGATTGAAGAAGCTTGTTAAATGAATACACTCATAAAATGCATCTAAATGAACTTGCATATCATATATTTCACTACTATAAAGCACATAAATCGGACTACATTGACTCTTTAGTTCCGCCTCAGTGCCGAATGGTATGTGAGTGCATTCAGAGCTTGTCCCGAGGCGACACACAAAGCGCAGCTCGCATTCACACGAGTGCCAAATGATTCGAACCCAGAACCGTTCACTGCCAACTGATGCTGTCAATAAAATTTGCGTTTGGCGCTGATTTGGTCGGTCGAAATAAAGGTCGAAAGTGAGGCAGAGAGGAAAGGAGCGGAGTTTGCAATGAGGGGTAAATTGGCGAGCAAGAGGGGAATGGAAAGGGGGGAAAGGGGCATTGAGGTGAGCCTGTCGTGGCTGATCAAAATCAATGCGCCATGGAATTGCGAATCAATTGCGGGTCGCAGGCCAAAACAAATGTGAGCCAAAACGGTATCACAGGCAAGAAGCAGGGCAACAGGCAACATGCAACAAGAGGCAACTTGCAACAGTCAGCAGTCAGCAGTCAGTTGGCAGTTGGTGAGTTGCCTCAGATGTTAAACAGTCGTCGATCAAAGACAAAATCCCGGCACGCCAGATCCTTTGCACAAAATCCAGAGACAATGCGAATGAGATGGATATGGCCAACTACAAGCGAGAAATGAGATGGAGAATGTCCCGACAATAAGTTGCAGAAGCAGAAGCAGAAGCAGAAGAAGACAAAGATCCATCCATTCCATCCCAACCCCTTCTGAGCCAACGAATCGACGATGAAGACGACGCTTTGCTTTTTTGGCGACACTGACAAGCCGCTTGACAAGCGAGCGGGAACCGAAGAGAAGCAACAAAAGCAAACGAATACAAATACGAATATCCAGACACTGGAAAAAAATACATGCATTCAAAAATTAAAATTAAATATTTTTGAAAATATCATGTAAATTTTCTTGCATCCTTTAAATATGTATTCAGCAAATGATTTGTCAATTAAAAGTGCGCCGTTTTATTTTTAAATTTGTTCTGAATTTTTGGCGGCACCATTACGTATTCAGTTATAATCTTTTAAAGAATATTAAGAAAAAATTTTTATTTTTTTACGACAGCAATTTGGCTTAAAAATTCGGCTATGAATCAATATACAGCAAATTACAACAACTTTGCATTAAATTTGGCAAATCGGCCGAAAATATTTGATTCAAGTACAAAATAAAAAAAAAGTATAGCTGAGATTGGAGTTAAAAATCGTTGCTGGACAAAGTATTTCGTGCTCGGCTTTAAGATATCCGATTCAACGTCATTTGGAATCGATTTTGCTCCGAAATACCCCATTGTTTTTTTTTCTGTGTACAAATACCCATACGAATACGAATGCGAATACGAATGTATTCAAATCCAGCCACCGAGCAACGCAGATCAGCGACAGGCGATTGTTGTTGTTGTTGTTGCCGCTGTTGCCGTTGTTGCCTCACGTTTCTCGTCGTGGCGCTTGCAACTTGATCGATGAATGGGCATTCGGTCGGTTGGCCCAGGACCAGGACCAGGCCCATACCTATACCCCTCTGCCAGTACCCCTGTCCATGCCCATGTCCAGGCCCAGGGACACGCGGCGCCGCTGCCGTTGCGAATTCAAGCGCCGCTTTTGAGTTGGGCTCACACAATGCCCCCGACCCACGGTACGTTCCATGCCAAACAGTCCAACAGTCAGACACAGTCACTGAATCGATCTCGAGTCTGGTCTGGTTTCTTTTCTTTTCTTCTCGTATATTTTTTTCTTTTTTTTTCTCATCTTATTTTCTTATTATTCTTAAGCGGGGATTAAGCTGTGCGAACCGAACTCATGCGCTACACTTTCAATGGGTTTATTAGGTTTAACAAGCAGGTGTGTTTTTTAGATAAGTACTATGCTCCTATACCTAACTATCTTAGATAAATACTATGCCTCTATACATTACAATATTTGCTCTATTGTAATTCGGGTAGTCTTTGAGCTTCGTTGCCAATATTTTGAATATAGGTGCTTTCTTTGAAGATAGAAACATTTCAATAACAAGAGATTATAAAAATTTAATATTATATCATATGATTTTTATCGTAACTAAAACCAAAATTTATTTTGTGGAATTAATTTGTTTATCTATACCAAGATAGACTTATTCCAACTGTTTATAGAAATAAACTCTTCAGATAACTTTATAAAAGTAATGATGTAAATAGATTAAAATGTTTCAAATATACCTTCCTTTAAAAAGTGGGTTAATGAAGAGAATACTATTAAAATTAAATGTGGACAGGTGGTTATATTTTAGATAGATATTCATTCCTAAATACATAATTTCTAATCTTTCGCTATAGCTTTAAAATTGCTATAGAAATAATAATAAAACATTATATATGATTTATAAAAAAGGTTCTAGGGTTATATCTCGGGGAAAATTGACGAAAGAAAAGGAAAAAGGGCTAATATCATATATATTGAGAAGATAAGCCTAATAACATTTAATTAAGCTGATGTTAATCTAACTAAATGATATTGCTGTCATAATTACGGCACAAAATGCAACACAAACTGAAACTGAGCGAATGAATAATAAATTGAATGGGTATGAATAAGTGCAGCGCATTTCAATTTGATGGTTGGCTCAAACCCTTTTTTTTTTTGTTTTGGGCCAAATGAAATGCAAGGCATACTAGTCATGTCCACTTTGTTTGCCTCCAAATGACAGCTGATTGCTCTCGGTCGCGTCTGTGTCGGGATTGGGATTGGGATCGGAATCGGGATCGGGATCGGGGCATTGGGGGATCAAGGGATCGAAGGATCAGGGGATCAGGGCATGTTGAGTTCTTCGGTTTTTGGGGTCTTTCGTTTCGTTTCATTTCGTTTTGGTTTCGGTTTCTGTTTCTGTTTCGGTTTCAGTTTTTGGTCTTTAGTCTTGCAGTGTTCGGGAAAGGTTCTCAGGTTTTTTGTGTACGCCGGCGCCTTTAATTGGCATTTGAATGATGTGCACACACGCCGCTCCTCGCAACGCGCTCCGTTCTCTCGTCGTTAATGTGCCACAAAACGTTAACCTGCCCCTCGAGCTGCAAGACAGGAGACGGAAGACAGGAGACAGCAGACAGCAGACAACAGACAGCAGACAGCAGTCCCTGTGTCTTATCACTGAGCAGAGCGCCCAGCGACTGCGCAGCGGCGTCTTATCAAACTTGTCGATCGTTGTTTGCGGCCGAGACGCTTATCTGATGCTCGTTTTGGATAAACGCATCATTATTACTGTCGCCGTGACGCTGGCAGCGACGCCAGCAGCGAAACTGAGCGCCAAAAAAAAAAAAAAAAAAAAAAAAAATTAAATAAATAAATAAAGGGTTAAAACAGCGGAACAGTCGGTGGTCGTTTGTCTGCTTCTTCTTGATGCGATTGTTGTTGTTGCTTGTTGTCATTATCAAGCGATCTCAATCGCTGCTAATTAATTTCTAGGCTATTTAAGTTAATTTACATACTAAACAAATGCTCGGCACATGCAACTCGAGCAGCAAACAGCAACAGCAGCTGTGCAGCTCAACTCAATACCCTGCACCCCCGCAACCTCTCTCTCTCTCTCCCTCATACCCTTCCCCCCTTGGACTTACCAACTACGCACTGTGCGTAGGCGTCGACGTCGATGTCAGCGTCAGCGTCAATGCTGACGTTGATGTTGCGAGTTGCCACTGTGCTTAATTTTCGTTAATTAAAGCAAATGTCTGTTCAAGGCTGTGAAGGGGCAACTGAAGTGGAAGGGTGTCTGTATATGAGTGTGGCTGTGTGTGTGTATGTGTGTGTGTGTGTGTGTGTGTGTGTGTGTGTGTGTGGGCGACTGACCAAAGTGGCGGAAAAGCGTTGCAATTGACGGTGGCAAGCAACGCGAACAACAACAGCAACAACGCCAACAGCGTCGACATTTGATTTCCGTGTCATTAAACAGGCAGCACAAATGGTTGCTTCCATTTTTGGATGGACTTTTTCGACTTTTTGGGTGACCAACGCTGCGCTTAATGATGCACTGCACCAACAACAACATCAACAGCATCAACAGCATCAACAATAACAATTATTTCCATGTGCTACTTTGCTGCTACTAAGCTTACTACTTTTATTGCTCTCAACGTTAATTCTACTACTAAGTTTACTACTGTTATTGCTGCTACTGCTATTTCTACCACTGTTTCTACTACTACTTTTAGTTAATATTACCATTGTTTTCACTACACATCCAATCAACAAAGACACTTAAAAGTGCCAGCATAATCTCTAATTTTCCTCTGCACTCTCGAATTTATTGCATAACGATTCGAATTGTTAGAGTATTCTAATTTATAATTTTAATTATTTAACATTTCAATATATATTAAAATTTTTTATTAATATCTTATCGCAAATATATATATCTAAAAATCAAGACGATTTTTATGATCTGTTCAGCATTTTATTTGTAAAGAAAGTTCAATTTATATCTTGAATTAAATAGATTGCGAAATATAAGTAAAATTAAAACAACGTAGTAAATTAGTTTTAATAACAAACACAAAAAACTTCGATGTCTCGTTAATTTTAAATCTGTTGAACATTGCATAGATGAATAGATTTTTTGTATATCTTAAAGATTGTAAGGTTTTTAAAAAGCTCTAGAAATATAAAAAATGTGTCACATCTTTTATGCATTATTAAGGGATATTTTTTTAATTTAAAAAAGAATTACAATTATTTAAAAGATATATAAAAAATAAAAAATATTAAGTGTAGTAGGAAATTTGTTTCAAACAGAATTCAATATCATTGTTTTCACTTTATATCGAATCGATTGCGAGTTTTTTGTTTTTGAATGCTTAAGCCGAACTTTATATTTGTGAAGTACTCACAATTCTCAGACCAGTCAGTTTAAAATATATTTTATGCTTGAATATGAATATTGATAAATCGAATTTCTTTTAAATGTCAAAGCAATTTTCTTTGGTTTTTGAACATTCCTCAACTAAATTGTGATTACATTTAAGTTCATAAGTTAAAGTTGGTTTGGTTCAACAAAAATTGTTGCCGACATTTGCATATGGAAAAGCACAAGCACTTTGCCACATCAACTGTGGTATGATGTGGTGTGTGTGTGTGTGTGTGTCTGAGTACAAAGTAGTTGCCACACCAACAACTAAACTGAACAACTGATTCGATCGTATCTAATAGTCTGTCTATGTCTGGCAATTGCCCCTAACCCAAGAAAAAAAACAAGCGGGAAAGGCTATAGTCGAGATCCCGACTATATGATACCCGTTACTTACTTAAATATATTGAAAAGTACTTTAAAGAAAATACTTGTTTTGCTCTGAAAACTTTAATTCGCCATAACTGTCGTTCTACATGTCCGATCTTGATGCGATTCAGTGGGATAACAGATAATGCTAATAGATAACGGTAATAATCACAAAAAACGTATTATCTTAAAAACTGTGGGTGTGGTGGTTTTTCGCGATTTGCGGGGGCGGATGGGGGCGTGGATTAAATTTGAAACATACTTGATCTGCGTGAGGTATATATAAATCTGTGTGCCAAATTTGGTTACTCTATCTCTTTTAGTTTCTGAGATTTTTTTGTTCAGACTGTTTTTCGCTATTTGCGGGGGCGGAGGGGGGCGTGGCTTAAATTTGAAACAAACTTGATCTGCGTGGGGTATATAGAAGTCTTTTAGTGAAAGTTTGGTATCTCTATCTCTTATGGTCTCTGAGATCCTTTTGTTCATACAGACGGACAGACGGACAGACGGACATGGCTATATCGACTCGGCTATTGATGCTGATCAAGAATATATATACTTTATAGGGTCGGAGATGCCTCCTTCTACCTGTTACGCACATTCCAACGAACACAATATACCCTTATACTTATTTTTTATAAGTAACGGGTATAAAAACCAAACCAAACTCTGAGTATTATTCATTTTGGCGAATGTTATTCGTTTGATTGTCGCAACGCATTCACATTCACATTCGAGACGTTTGCGATAAAAACTTAATAAATAAATTGACTTTATGGTTATGGCGCGACTGCTGAGATACACTGTGAGACATTGAGATACACTGGAGTTACACTGAGATATAAACGCATTACTTACAAAGTGTTGAGGGTATCTACATATGTGTATGTGTGTGTGTGTGTGTGTGTGTGTGCTCTCGTCCTGACGCAGTTGTCCCTTTGTGTTTGCCACAAATAAAACCATAAATAAAACGCAAACGGCGACCCAGGCGCAAAATGTATTCATGAGTAATTGTCACGCGGTCCGGGAGAGGAAAGGGAGAGGGAGTTGGGTGGGAAAACGAAAGAGACAGAGAGAGAGTGAGAGAGAGAGAGAGAGGGGGAAAGGGATGGTTGAGTATTGGGAGGATGCCACTGTCCATGGCATAGTATACAATTGAAGTGTTTTTCGACTGATTTTTATTTGCTGTTGTCATTGTTGCTGTTGTTGTTGTTGTTGGACGGTTGTACGGTTGTACGGTTGCAACCGTCGGGTGATTTTGGGTGGTTTGGGTGGATGGTTGGCGGACGGAAGCTATCGGCTGAGCGGAAGCAACGGCTGCAGTTGGCGTTGCGCCACGTGATCGGAAGGAAGCGCAACTTGCGAATTGATACATCCGATGCAGACACACACACACACATACACCCACACACCCACACACACACACAGACACTCAATGCTACAGATACAATGGCAAAGATAGCACAGATACTTTTAGTATTTTGGCTTTTTGACATCAAATTGTCAGCTAAACTGCCGAGCGTCTGTCGCTGACTTTTCAATTTCACTTTTCACATTTTCACTTAAGTTCACCCTCTCGGGAATAACCCCTACTTCATCAGTTTTGCTTTTCTTTCCACACAGTTGACAAATTAACGCACAGTTTCAGAGTCACTGCTCATTTTGCAGTTGCAACTGCAACTTCCTTTTGCCTCATTGGATTGTGTCAATCAATCTTACAGATTGTGTATTTGTTTTGCTCTTTTACATCCTGATTAAATTTCATCGGTCGAAAGCTCAAATTTTGTATGAAAATCTTTTGTTTTTAATTTACTCTCAATAGTCTTAAATAGATTCTAATCATTACAAAATTATGTCACTTTTTCTACATTATGAAAAAATTTAGATTTACGTTAAATGATGAGATTCTCTCCTAAGAGGGGCAAATTTGATTTAATAAAAAATATAAAGCCACTGAGATTATTGCAGCATTACATTTTATCATATTAGGGTTCTTAATAAATATGTTTTAACTTTGAACAATATTATCTTTATCCAAAGCTTGTTTACAAAAAGGTAAACATAATATAGAAAAATGTATGTGTATGTGAAAAATGTATGAATTAATAATATTATTGTTTTTATAATATATTAAAACTTTTTTTAATCTACAAGGCTTTGTAAGCGCATTAGATTTTCTGCAAGCAAGATAATTCTGCACTCTGTAATATTCTACAAAATAAAAATATAATAGTTAGTTAATATATACTCTTATTAAATTAAAAAAATTTATAAAATTCAATTCAATTCAATCCGTTGACAATTTGTTGTGACTTTATTTTCCTAATATTGTGCCCCTTTTTTTTAACTTTTTATATTGAGATCTTTACAAATAACAACTTGTAGATTTATCTCGCTTCCCTCTTTCCCACAGTTGACAGTTTGAGAGTCACTTTTCCTGTTACAGTTGCAGCTGCACTTTATTCTTGTTGTTGTTGCTTTTTGTCTTTGTTTTTTTTTTTGTTTTTTTTTGGTTGTCTTCTCTTTTATTTATTTTTATTTGTATTTCTTAAAAAAAAAAAAAATGTTTGACTGGCGCCACTTGAATAACTTGACGACGACGTCGCTGCCTGAATCTCTTTGTGGTTGTTGTTGTTGCTCTCATTGTTGTTGTTGCTGTTGTTGTTGTTGCTGTTGTGCTTGGACAGTGGTCCATGCACATTGGCAATGGGTTGTGGCCGTTTTGTTGTCTCAAAATAAAGACGATCCAATCCGAAAAAATCGAACGAGTGCACACTTAAATGCAAAAAGGACATGAAAAGAACACGACTTAAGGATTGCCTCCTCCCCGTCCCCCTCACCCTGTATACCCTGTATAGTATAGTATGTATTTTCTCTCTGTCGCGTTTTTCTTCATACAACTTGGAGCTGTTGTTGTTGCTGTTGTTGCTGTTGTTCTTGCTGGCTGCCAACGCGCTTTTGTTTTAATGCTTTGTTGTTGTTGTTGTTGCTGTTGTTGCTGTTGTTGTTGTTGTTGTTTGGGGGCAGCCGCCGCCGCTTGTCGTTTGATCAGAAGCCGCCACAAAGCCGCGTTGTGTCCGGAGTCTTCAAGTTATGCGCCCGTGCTCGCTCTCTTTCCCACCCTCTCTCTTCCGCTCTTACGCTCTATCTCTCTTGCTCGCTGTTTGCTATCGGTGTCCGCATGGGGCAGCGGCGGCTACTTGAGGCGCCACCAGGCGGCGGCGTCGGCAATGTCGATAACAACAGCAAGAACAACAACGAGCAGGAACAAAATACATACTTGTCTTTTGGTATTGCAGCTTTTGCTTTCGGGATTTTTTCGCACAGGCCAATTGGCGTCAGCCTTCATACCTTAAGCCTACACACACACACACACACACACACACACACATACACACACTCGCACACACATACACACTTGCAGTAAATCAAGCAGCAGCAGCAAAAAAAAACCTATTCGGTGGTCTTCAACTGGCGGCATTTTTCTTGTTCTTCTTTTCATTTTGGCAATTTATTATATTCCCTTTTTTTATTTTTATTTTCATTTTCATTTTTATTATATTTTTTTCTTACTTGCGAATTATTATTATGTTTTATTAGCCCAGCATGCTTGTTTGTGTATCTGTGTGAGTGTGTGTGATTGTGTGTGTGTGTGTGTTTCTTTGTTTGTGGGTGGCAACTGCTTTCAAATCTGTCAAACTGCAATGAGAAAGGTTTTCAAACTGTACAGTTAGTGGGAACAAGTGGGAAAGGCTATAGTCGAGATCCAGACTATAGGATACCCGTTTACTTATTTAAAGAATTATTATTATTGTTGCTATTTTTAGTCCTGTTTGCCCATAGTTCAGCTATATATTATTTTCTAAGCTGTGACTTTAACTAGAACATTGGAAAAATAGCTTGATATATTATTTTATTTTTTTTTATTATATACATTTTATTAACTATTGCCATATTTTGCTTATAAATATATCGTATTTCGTTATAAATAGATAAAATAGTATCTCTTAGTCAAGCATTTTCTTTCTTAAGTATATAGGTATTCAATAGATCCATAGAAATGACAGACGCAACTTTAGACCTGGCAGAATTATAATTTGGTTTGAGGATTCGTAGTTGTAGTTCTAGATCGCATAGACTCCGTAGTATTAATTGAAAATCACATACAAAATTTTATACATTGAATAGCTCATAAAATACCAAAATTGATCAGTAGTATCATCAGTATAATTTTAAAACTATAAAAAATAAAAACAAAATTATTATCTGAGGTTAGATTCTTATTCTTTATTAAAACACTCATTACATTTTAATTATGAATCTTTTAAGTTACTAAGTTTAGACGCTTTAAAGTTATAAAATATACCTAAGAAAAGACAAAGTTGACTTTAACTAAATTGATTTAACTTTTATAGCTTAACAAGTTTTCTTTTTGGCGATCTATTTTGATTTTGATCCAACTAAAAAACATTCTTACTAGCCCGGAAAATCAAAATATTTTAGAAAAAAATCTTGATTGAATCAAGTAATTGGTACTTGCTTCAAGTAAATCCGGAATTGTGGATATTTTTCCTGTATGACACTTTTAAGGCGAAAACCTTAATCCCCAATTGACTGAGAACTTTGATGACATTTGCGGCAGTCACACATGCAGTTCAAACTGTGCTGCAGGTTGCAGCAACAACAACAGCAACAACAACAGAAACAGCAGCAATTAGCTGCTTTGGTTGTGAATAGGCTTTAAGCCTGGCTAAGCGACATAAAGGAAGCGCCAGCAGAGACAGAAACAGAGCCAAAAGCCGAGAACCAGGTCAAGTGCTGCTTGGAGGCACAGCCCAAAAGTGGTTGAAGATGCTGCAGCAAGTGTGCCCATTAGGCAATGACAACAACAGCAGCAACAACAGCAGCAACAACAATGACAAACAAGCGTGAGTTGGCTGAAAAGTTTGACAGGCGTTGTTGTTTGGTCAAAAATAAAAAATAAAAAAAATAAAATACAAAAAGGGGGCAACAAGAAGAATGATAAAGCAACGCCCACTTGGCTGCAGCATGACAATGCCACAACCAAGGGGAGGGAGGGGGGAGTGACAGAGGGTAGTTAAAGGAGCTGCAGAAGAGGAAGAGAAGTTGTTGCAGCCTCAAGCATTGGAGCCTCGTCACATGTTTACATTCAATTAGAAGTTGCCGTGCGTCTTCTTCTTGCATTTTTGGTGTAGCCAAAGCCTTTGGCTTGTTTGCCACCAACAGCAGCAACAGCAGCAACAGCAACAATTGCAACTGCAACAGCAACAGCTGAAAAGTGGAGCAGCTGCTGACAGTGGTTGACCCAAACCCGAACCCGAACCCATTCCCAGTGGGTGGCCCAGTGCAATGAACCACCAATTGAGATATTAGCCGAGAGAAAGAGAGGAAGAAAGACAACGTCAATTGAGATATTAGTGGAGTTAAAGAGTTGAAAATGAGAAATGAGGGGAGAAGATGGTTAAGAATTGAAAAACAAAAAATGGAGGAGTGCAGGTGGAAATCAAGAGGAAAAAAAACAGGATAAAAAAGCTAAAAAGTAAGAAGGAAGAAGCGTCAAAAGAAAATAACGAAAGAAGATGGAGATGAACGGAAGAAAAGAATGGAAAACTGAAAGAAGCGGAAGAGAAGAAAAAAATAAAGCAGGAAAAAATCAAGAAAGGGAAAGAAAGAAAAGGAAGGAAATTAAATAGAGGAAGAAAGAGAAAAAATTACAAATGTCGAGAGATAGTGAGAAAATGGATTAGTAGAAAAGAAACAAAAAAAAATCTGAAAATGCAGAAACTCCGAAAACGGATAAAAGAAGGAAAATTAAGCAGGAAGAGAAGAAAATTTGAAAATAAATACAGTGTTGAAAAATAATATAATAAATAACAATAATAATACAAACAAAGTAAAGAGGGAATATGCAAGAAAGAGAGAGAGAGAAAGAATAAATATGGAGGTGAACAGGAGAAAAAAGAGAGCAGGAAACTTGAAGAAAAGAGGCAGTGAAAATGGGAAGATGCCAGCAGAAACAGGACTAAGGAAGAACATAAGGAGAAAAGTATAAAATAAAAGGAAAGAAAAGAAGAGAATGCACTAGAAAGAGCGCTAAAAGAAAGTAGCAGAAACTGAAATAGAGAAGAAGAATAAAGCCAGAATAGAAAAGGAACACAAAAAGATGGGAAAATGAAAAAAAAAACTTTAAAGGAACTGGGAAATAAAATTGGCAGAAGAGATGAAAAGTCCAAGAAGCAGGGAAAAAAACAGTTGAAGCAGGAGAAGGAGAAGGAGAAGTGAATGAGCCACAGTCAAATGCAATTTGGTCAACACTCATTCATTAACTCGCAATGGGTACTCGTATTATTTTTCTTTTTTCTTATTTTTTTTTGTTTGTTTGTTTGTTATCCCATCTGCAATTGCATTCAATTTAGTTAGAAGCCACTCAAAGCAGATGATCTTCTTTGGCTCCAGCTACAGCTCGACCCTCTCTTCCTTGTTCTCTCCTGCTTTCCTGTTGCCTGTTGCCTGTTCCCATTTCCCTGCTTCCCTCCTTCTTTCCGCCCCTCGATGACGCCGTCGCGTCCGTTTGCTGATGAGATCTGTTGTGTAAGTGCCTCCTCGCTGGTGGTTGCTGGTTGGCTGCCTGACCGCTCAAAGTAAAACGTCCAAGACACGAACCACGCCAAAATCGATATGACTCGATTAACGTGGTTGGACCAGCGTCGCCGTTGTTGTTGTTGTTGTTGTTGCCGTCTTCAGCGTCGCCGTCGTCGTCGTCGCCGTTGTCGGCGGTGGTGCTATTGATGGCCCGTTGGCTGTTCTTCTGCTGGCTCAAAAGCTGTCTTCTTGGTGGCGCTACGTCGCCAACGAGGGTCACCTAAGCTGTTCCCCAAATAACTCAACACTCAGCGATAAAAAGATTCTTAAATACATTTCATTACATCTAAGTTTAGGAAAAGTTAAAGAGAAATTCTGATTAACAGATTCAAAAGCGATTTATTTTTTGTTTGCCTTGAATTTCTATCTGCTTTTCATAGACAATTATTTAATCATTTTAAACTAGCAATTTATTTATAAGGGGCAATTTTTTAAAGTCTCCTTAATTATTATAAAATAAATAAAGTTAAATTTTACATTGATTTCTATACACTTCACGTCAAAATATCTCTGATATAGTTAAATAGACATTGAAAAAGCGGCCCTAAATCTTTAATAGTTATCATTGTGTGTATTTGATTGACTTCACAAATAGTTTTGATCAATTAATATTTTTTAGTTTATCAAAATATTTTACTTGACAAATATGTTTAATATAATTTAATATTCATTCTGTTAATTTTTCCTTTAATTTATAAAGCTATTTATTTTATTTATCTTTAAAAGGATAAAGAATAATTCGAAATTGAACATGTCTTTAATAGAATAAATTAGAATTACTAGCAAAATCTTTGATTCTTTAAGAAGACATTAACTAATGCTGGAGAACAATGATAATCGAAATTTCTCTTTGAAAGAACAAAAGTGTACCTAGAAAATGTTTGACTCTAAAACTGAGCTTTTAGACTTTTCAGTTAAAATACCAAAATAGAAATGTGCTTTGCAGCTTAAAGATGTGATCGATGAGATCTTAAACTTCTTTTGCGAAGAAAACTGAGTTATATTTGAGAAAAACTTGCCTTAAATCATATTGAGCTTTAATTTTAGTTTGAGGTGTATAGAAGAAGCTTTCAACTTTATAAACACCCTACGCTAGTTTTGGGACAGACCTCACTTTATGGCTGTGGCCCAGACAGAGTCTGTGGTTGTTGTTGTGGTTGTTGTTGTTGGCTGTGGCAGTTATTGTGACTGTGTGGTTGTGTGGCAGCTACTTCTACTTCGCGTGGTCGCGTTCATCATTTTGGTGTCTTGTTTTGTGGGTTTCATTGCTTTTTGTTGCTGCACTTAAATAGCTGGGCGGAACTTGATGAGATGATGGGCAATTATCTGCGGGAGGTCCACACACAGAGACCCATAGTAAAAGTGCAACAGCAAGGAGAACAACAACAACAGCAACAACAGCAAAAACAACGAAATATGTCTTACAACATTTGGTTGAGTTTTCTGTGGCAATGCGATTTTTGTGGACGTTGTTGCGTTGCGCATGCGCGCCAGCTTCAGCGCCATCGCCATCAACGCCTCACACACACACTCACCCAGAGAGAGAGACAGAGAGAGAGAGAGAGAGAGGGAGAGAGAGAGACAGACAGAGTGAGAGATGTGTAGAGAGAGACGTAAAGCAAAGTAAACTAAATAAAATGAAACGAGACGGGGCCAAGCTGCGTTTCTGAGGTTGCTGTTGCTGCCACAGACTGCAGAGGCAACGTCACCAGCAGCAGCAGCAGCAGCAACAGCAACAACAACAACAGCAGTGGCAGCAACAATAACAACAACGACTGTGGCTGCGGCAGCCAATCATTGCCTCAAGGCCAATTTGGGGAATGGGCATGCGTAGAAATATTTTGCGAACACGACGCTGATCACGACCAAAGAAGCTCAAGTTGAAGCTGTGGCAAGGCCCACCAGGCAACCGAGGCAACCGAGGCAACGCGGCAACGAGGCAGCAAAGCGAACTTGCCACAGCCATCGTGTGGCGTCGGTGGCGGCTCTGACGGCGGCTAACCAAACACGATGAGGCGTTGTTGGCGTCATGAAACTACAAGCAGCCCACGGTGCAATTGACGCTGCAACGTGGGGCAACTGCCAACTGGCAACTGGCAACTGGCAACTTGCAACGTGGGGCAACTGGCAGCGATATGGCGACGCCAGGGCGATGACAGACGGTACGACGGAACACGCTGGCATTCGATAATTGCTTTAGAAAGTATGCGACTCTCGAGCCGATTGGTTGGCCATTTAAAAATGCGACTGTGAATCCAGCATCGAATTGCGAATTCGAATGAGTATGAGTATGAGTATGAGTATGAGTAGAAGTATGAGTATGAGTAGAAGTATGAGTATGAGTAGAAGTATGAGTATGAGTATGAGTATGAGTAACCGCTCTTGCATCTGGCAATATTCTAAAGTTGCAGTTGCACTTGCAATTAATTACTTTTACGTCTACATCATCAGCATCATCATCATCATCGTTGTCTTCGTCATCGTTGTCTTCTTCGAGCTGTGAGAAATGTTTTCATTTTGCAGCGTCTGCTAATTGGATGTCTTCAAGGGGGAGAAAAAGGGGAAGAAAGGAGAATGAAGTTAAAAATTGAGTGTTGACGGCGTCCAAAATTGAGTGTTGCAAGTGTGTGTGCAGAGTAATCATTGCCAATATAGATTACTCAACACTGGGCATTACAGTTTTATTATTAACTTGGCCAATTTAGATTTACAGTGTTGAGTATTGAGTATATAGTTTTTCAAGTGAAAAACATTTAAAGTTCCATTCACAAATCAATTTCTAAAGTTATTGTCCATGCTAATTTTCTCAATTATGACGAGAAAAGTTAGAAAATCTTAAAGAGTCAGAGTGAGAAATTAACATACAATTTAATATTTTATATTAGGGTTTTCTCACTCAACAAATTCTTAAAGAAAATTGATTAAGTTATTGAAGAAAGGTAAATGCGATATATTTTTCGTTTGTTATTAAACAACTATTTAATATTTTACAGAATTTTTTCGTCAAAAATTTTCAAAAAGTTTTGAAGAAACTAACTATGGAAAGTTAATACAAATGAGTAATGATTCAAAATTATTTTATATCGCCAAGTGAACTATTTTGAGGTTTTGAAATAATAGGAAGTATGAAAACACTTTTCACACTAATTCTAGAATATTTATGACTGTGAGTTTTAAACATTTTATCAAAAGTTCGACATATATTTATAATAAAATCAAAATGTTTCTTCAAGCAATGGAGATTTTTAATTTTAACATGTCCGTTTTCTTTTGAAAAAAGGAATAAGTTTTGAGAAAATTTGTGAAAAAAAATGATTAATACCGTTCAGAGCTATTTCCAAAATCATTATACTGTTTCCCTTTAAAAAAAATCGCACTGTTAAGAGGGTAACTTAAAAAAGGAATTAATGCATTTAGCTGTAAATTGATTGAGCCTTTTATGAAAATTGATTAATTTGGGGCATGTGGCATGTTTAGCTCTTGCAGTTGTTGTTTTTGTTGTTGTTGCTGTTGTTGTTGATCTTGTTGAAGTGCCGCAATGTCCTGGTTGCGGTTTTTGGCCTAAGCTTTATCCTTATCGACATCAGTTGTGCCCAAAGAGGACACTTCAACTCAATTAGTGCACGTTTAACAAACAAATCAAGAAGAAACCAACTACAACAAAGCCTCAGGCTACGGCTCAGCCCCTTCAGGATGTCAACCCAAAGAAAAAATGAAAAAAAAAAGAAAAAAAAAGAAAGCAAACAAAAAAAAAAACAAAAACAAAAAATCAGCGAAGGAAAAACATGTTGGTCTGCAGCCGGAAACAGTTGAATGTCTGTATGTGTGTGTGTGTGTGTGTGTGTGTGTGTGTGTGTGTGTGTGTGTATGACGTTGCCAGTGATGCATACATCCTAGTTGGTCCTGCTGCCGCTGCAACAGTGGCCTCCCATCCGTTGGGCCATGCTCTCATCTCATCTCATTTCAGTCAGCCATCCATCACTTTCAGCTACCTCAAGTGTGTGATTGCTATCAACAGCTTGATTTTAATTTTTCGCAAAACAATGCAAAACTCTCTCTCTTTCTCTCTCTGTTTGTCTGTGTTCTGCATTTTTCCAACTGTTTGGCTGCGTCCTGCATCCTGGCACTTCCTTAGCAGCGAAGCGGATAAGCCGCCATAGTTCGTCAGCTGAGTGGAAAAATCATGAGGAAATGCTTGTAGTTTACTCCTGTTTATTGTTGTTGTGCCTCTATCTCTCTCGGTGAAAGGTGTACAAAAGGATGCGTCGAGCGGACGAGGACGAGGACGAGGACGAGGCTAAGCATGAGTATAATTACTTTTGTGCAATTATGCGATTAGTTTATAGGCCAATAACTCACTATGGCGAGACAGACAGACTTAAACAGACGATGCTTGATAACATAATTGATGCGCTTAGAAAGCAAAGCCAAAGAAAACTGAAAGAAAAGCAATGAACGAGATAGTTAGATAGAGAAAAAGAGCAAAAAAAGGGGAGAAAAAGAGAAAGAGAGTATACGACTCATAAAAGATTAGTCATGCTAGTTGCTTTGATTTAATCAAAATAACAAAATATGTACAAACATATATCCACAATAAATCCATCCATAAAACCATATCAATACAGTGAGCCAACAAAATTGTTGCACACCATCAATAATTGGCATACACAGTCCGAGACTAACACTTAAATCGCCAGCCCATTAATAAAATGCAATCAAAACTGGTTTAAGTGGTGTTTGGTGTTTGGTGTCTGCCACCTGCACCACCAAACACCACACACACACACACACACACACACACACACTCTCGCACACACATACACACACACACAAATTGGCCCTGGGGTGTGCTCATATATTTTTCACGCTCATAAAATAAATGTCAAGCATAAACCGTGTCCAAATTGAGAGACAAACAAATTACTAAATAAACGCGAAATGAAAACAACAAACAACCCACAAACTCAAGCGAAGATTGATAGATAGACAAAGCTAGATAGTTAGATACACATGTAGATAGATTGATAGTTGCTTAGATAATGGCTTAAATAGTTGACCAGATTGCTGGTGCGTTAAGACGTGCAACCACAGTCAGTTTGTATTTGTCAGTTGCAATTGGTATTGTGGAACTGGAATTGGAATTGGAAATTGAACGCGAATTATTGAGACAATCAGTTCAAGATATGCCATGTGTAACAAATGAAATTCTTATAAGGCAGAGGCGTAAGCCCAAAAGGGGGCAATTCTAATCTAATAGAAAAATCAGTTACGTAAACACTTAACATATTAATAATATTTTAAGTATTACACTCAAAATACTATATATTAATTTATACTCCCAGTCCCAGCTAAAAATTGTCAATTAAAAAATTCGTCGAAAAGTAAAAAAAAGAGAGAACCAATCTGTATAAAAAGATTTTTTTTTTTTTTTAATTTTCTACAAAAGTTTTAAAATTAGTTGAAAGTATGTCATGTGTAATAAAAGAGCGCTTAAAAATTAAGTATATTACCAAGAATTTCGTATATACATCAAGACATAAATAAGATATATATAAGATATATATAGAAATATATAGATATATACATAAAATGTATAAATATAAAGATATATTATTAGAGTCAAGAATTTTATATTAAATTTCTTGTCAAATTTAGCCTAAAGGATTTTCTTGCTTAGAAAATAACTCGCATTGTTATTCAGGATTAAATATAAACTACACTTTTAAAAAAAAATAATACAAATTTTAACAAATTGCTGCATACAAAAATTTAATTTACTTTCGGTTTTATAAACTTTCAAGACCTAAATAAATATCTAAGGCGTATTATACTATATTTGAATTCAAAATAAACTTTATTTCTTAGGTTTCCCATTTTGAATCCCTTTAAAAATGTCTTAATGCCGTCTCTGTCTGCTCGCCTGTCTGACTTGACCAAGCAAGTGTCTCTAGCCAAGTCAGACACCACCATCAACAACTGACACAGCAACTGATACAGCAACAACAACGGCTCGCCACCCTCAGAGTGTGTATCAATCTCTTCCTCTTCCTCTTCACCCCTCACCCTCACCCCTAAGAGCAGCACCCACACTGTCACCCCACACCCACTCCCACACCCACACCCACACCCACACCCACATCCCGTTGACGTTTGCCAACGCCGCATACAAAATGTAAATATTTAATTTTGAAACAGTGTAACTAAAGGGATTTGAAACGCGCGTGGACAACCGTTCTGATCCAGTTCCAGATTCTGGTTATGGTCGTGGTCGTGGTCTTGGTTTTAATATTCCTCCTCGGTTTCGTCCTGGTCCAGCGACTTGGCTCAGAGTGTCCGGTGTGTCGTGTGTTGTACTTCCCCGAAGGGGGGGTGGAAGCAGAGTGAAGAGGGAGCTGGTGGTTGCTCTGAAATCAACGGAACCCGCAGCATTCGTTACGGTCCATTCCACTGCGACATTGTCTTCTGTGCGTGTGTGTGTGTCACCCCCTTCCCCTCTTTCCTACCCTTCTCTCCACAGATTTGAGTAAATTTCCTTTCCCTTTCCTCACTCTTTGCTCCGTTGTGACATGTGAAAAGTTTCCTTTCCAGTTGCCTCATTTCTTTGCGCTTTTTCCTTTTTTTTCTATTTTATCTTTTTCATTATTTGAGTTTTTTCTCAAGTCACTTGGTGTGTGTGTGTGTGTGTGTGTGTGTGTGTGTGTGTGTATGTGTGTGTGTCCTGGCCACAATTTGGCTACTTTACAACATTTTGCATGCCTTCTCCAAGCAGGAGACATGAGGCAGCTTTCTTGCAACCTTGCCTCAAGTCGAATCCAAGCCCATGCACAGATCCATTCATGTCACATAACAAATGACAAGAAGCCGTGTCCTTATACGTGTGTCCATGTGTGTATGTGTGTGTCCTGCTCCTTTTTTTTATGGCAAAATAATATCGAGATAAGCGACGCATTACGCAAAGACGGAGACTGCAAAAAGGGGACGGTGGCAAAGTCCATTGAGCTGCGGGTCCCCGGAGCGCGCTTAGTTGACCCAAGGGAAGCCTATTGGGAGGGGGGGTGAAGAGGTGGACAGTACACTGTAAAATCTCTGTTTAAAATTGTGCAACTTTTTAATCGATTGATTGCTGCCTGTTTAGTTTTTATGCGGGGCTTAAGACGCACGCACAAACTGACCGAACTCCCCTCTCTACCCCCAACCCTTCCCCCCTGTCACACACGTCACATCAGCTCCCACACACACACACACACACTCACTGTCCAGGTTCGTTGTCTACGTCTAGTTTTCTTGATAAGATCAAATTGCAAATTGGGTTCGCTTTTAGGTTTGTTGCAACTTCAACTTCAGCTTCAGATTGAACTAAAAGATTGTTACGCTTGTATTTAATTGAATATTTAGTGGAAATTGACTTAAGCTAAGCATTTTAAGAGCTTTTTGACTCCGATATGCTAGCTATTCAACCATAGATTTAAAAAAAATGTATTTTAACATTACATTTTATTGAAAAACAGAACTAACATATCGCTCATTTACTTGAAGAGTGACATTAGTCAAAAATCACGAATTTTAAGTTAATAAATAAATGTTCGTTATGTAATAATCTATGTTGTGCCAGAATTTCATAATCCTAAATGCGTTTCTCTCGAAATTTCATTTTTTGAGATATGTAACTCTTCATATAAATGAGCGATATGTTCATTTAAAGAAACATTCATCATAAAATACTTATTTTCTGTATTAAAAGGTTCTGGAATATTTCCCAAGTCTTTTCAGCATAGAAATTGTGAGCTGCTTAAAGCTTTCCATCTACAATAAATTTCAGATGCTCTGAAACTTTAAAAATGTATTGAAATATCGACAACTCGATTTGCGTGGAAACGATTATCGAGTACTTCAACTCTATGATTTTTTTGACGATCTATCGAGCTGATTCATTCGATTTCGAAATCGGATTTACATAACTACTTAAGAGTCTGCAAAAGCACATTATCTAAAGCTCTAAGAACGCTGAGATAAAGTCAAATCAAATCCTTTTCTTTATCTCACAATTAGGCTGTATGTTTGTTCGTTTGCCCGAAAGAATCATTTGGATTATTTTCGATATTTGTTTCCTACTTGGAGTCGTATTTCGCCCCCTCTTCTCTTCTGGCCATTTAGTTAGCTTGATGCCCGCTGTGTGTAATCTTAACCACAATCAAATGTTAAACAAAATGCCTCCGGCCGACTGCACAGCGGGTGCTTTAAAGCAATAACAATAACAACAATAACAACAGCAGCAACAAAAGTGACAACAGCACAAGAAAAGAGGGGGGCAACAAGGGTAACAGGGGGTTAAGAGGGGGCGACAGGTCACACCTTCTTTGTGGCAATGACTATGCAAATCTACAGCAGCCGTGGCAGCGACTTTTGTGGCAAGCCGTGTGGCATCAACCACGCATTTAGTTAATTTTGCATGCGGAGCCAAAAAAAAACGACAACAATTTAATTTCCCAAAAGCCATAAAAATAAAATTTTCAATTGTGTCGCTACATTTTTCGTTGGGTTTTGTTGCCCAAGGGTTGGGGGTGCAGATGGGTCGGGGTTGGTGGGGAGTTTGGTTGCTGCGCTTGGCAGAGCGCAAAGTGACAGCCAACGCTGCCAATGACACTGACAGCCAATCCTAGACCCCCACCTAAACGCCCACACCCCCCCAAAAAGCAGCCCACTACCCCCGCTCTACCGCTCTACCAACCCCAGACGAGGCAGGGCGCATCCTGTTGACGCCTGCGACTGGCTGCCGCGTTGTCTGTTGGCTTTTTGGCTGCCAACAACGCGGAATATTCTCCGTTTTTTTTTTCTTTCTTATTTTTTTTTTATGTTGACTACTCATTGAGCCGGGCGAGAAGCCAACCATCCAAACCATCCAAGCCACCCAAAGCACCCCAACCACCCACAGCTGCAACCCTCTCGCGCGCATAAATCACAGCCGGAGCGACAGGCGACATGCAAATGCTTCAGCTTCAGCTTCTGTAGCTTGACTTTGTCGCCGTTTGCACGGTTATGGTTTAGTGTGAGGTTTCATGAGGTTTCAAGGGACTGCAGGGGGCTGCAGGGGGTTGGGGGTGAGCTGGGCAACACCCCGCGAATTGAAATGCAATTTGCTTTGAGTGCACATAAAAGTCACATAAGCAAATTTTCCCCGCCAAAAAAAAAACAAAACATAACCTGCAAATATGCGAGGGTTAAGGGTTGGAGGGATAAGGGATTTAATTTTTTATTTTTTTGGGACTTGAGTCGGTCACTAAATGTGGGCAATCAAAGGCTTAACACAGCCGCCGCAAAAACGAACGTGCGTAACAGCCGCAATTTGGAAATTGTAATCCTCGACCTTCTGCTACCCTTCCACCCCCTCAGTCAGTCCTAACCCTGGGCATATCATCATCATCATCAGCAGCTTGCCACAAATTGTCGCCCCATATTGACAGACAATCAACCACTTGAAAAAGCATACGGCCAAATCAAAGCCACAAGACAAGTTATCACAGCTTTTCATTATGAAGCATTTAAGCAAACCCCAAAAAACCTCCAACTTCAACCCCCCAACTCAATTTTCAAACCCAAACCCAAAACCCGAAGCTAAAGCTAAAGCCGTAATGTAACCGAAACCGCGCACCCTTGTGGTCTTTCTTAAGGGTATGGGGTGGGTTGATAGCTTACAGATTTCGGCTTTGTTTTTTCTATTATTCGATACCCTGTACTCAAAATAGCAGTTAATTGGGTATGCTCAGGTGGTGATCAATTCCAAGACAGGTAAAAGAAACTGAAAAATAAAAAAAAAACCCGATGAGCTCATCACCAATTAATGGATAAAAAGGCTGATATAAGAACGAACAGAAGATTTGTAGAAAGGAAGAAACTACACTAATGATTGGATAGAAGAATGGTTCATTCTAATCCTTTATAATTCAATCTGTTCAATCTTATGTACATCTTTGCTCTATTTGTCTATATCTCAAAAAAAAAATTATATAAATTGTAAGAAATATTTTCCTAGGATAATGTTTTTCTACCCAACTGAATTTTAAATTTTTTACTAAATTTTAATAAATTGTATATATATCTTTACACCGTTAAATAAATAGTTATTTCAAGCTACAGGGTAGCTGCAAGTCAAACACTTTAGCCAAACCCCAATCTTGCTTGATTTTTTGCTCTCCGTTGGTCTTCGCAAATTAAATTAGATGCTTAATATGCAGCGAACGTTTCATTTGTTTTGCGGCTAGAAAATCAACGTGGAAAATTAGGCAAACAAACAAACGGAAAAAGGAAAACGGAAAATGGGCAAAACGGGAGCTAAAGCTAAAGACCGAATTGGTATTGGTAATGCCACTGAGGCTGGACTCGGAGATTGGGAATGGGAATGGAAATGGGAATGGGATTGGGGGTCTTTGGAATGGCAATGGCCAGAAAGCCCAAGGCAAACCAAAGGCCGTCTCGTCTCTTCTCCCCTCTTTTCTCCTCTCCTCTCCTCTCCACTCAATTCTCACTGCTCTTGCTCTCAGAGTTCGAGTTCGAGCTCGACACACGAACGGGCAACGCCCACAGCTTAACCTCTAATGAGGCGCATTACTTCTGTTTGGCCACGGAGCAGAGAGGGGGGATGGATGGAGAAAGGGGAGAAGAATTGATATCATTATCCCGTTAAAACTAATCTTATTTATCTGCTCGCCATGCCCAGATCATTCGTTTGTTAATTCTATGTAAACACTCGATACTTTTGCTCTGACTTGAATAAATATTGGCATTTGGCCTCTTGAGTTGCATTGAATTTTAAGCACCTTTTTGCGACAACCCCCACCCCCTTCCACCTCCCCCTTTTCTTTACTCCCTCACTTTTGCTTAGCTGAAACAAATTGCTAAGTTTTATTTGACATATTCACTTTTATATGCAATTGCAAGCGACAAATTGTTATTCACAAAAGTATCTTTTTCAATTTAATACTAACCATCAAAGAAGAGAAATGTTACCTGTACTGATTGCAAATTACATTACTACTTACTAAGATCATTGCTCCATTCAACTTTGCACCAATATGAAAGACAGCCGTTCTTATATTTAATTATTATTAATTTAATTTGTTTATAAGATTATATTCTTTTGTATTACTTTAATCATTGCCTCTTTATTGCTCATGCATTTAAATTTTATTGAATTCGTTTACAAAAATTTAGTCTATAGATCATGATTTTGATGTCAATGCCAAGGGTTCCCCCTTTGCAATTTTGAAAATTAAAAATTTTAAATTTCAATCCTTCACTTTCAATCAACTCCTTATATCATAATTAGCATAAGACAACACTTTAAAGTGGATTTTGAGACGTTTCATTTTTTTTGTAAAAAACCATGGCAAAAACGACAAAAATTTGGACTTGTAAAGTTGCTAAATTTAAAGTCTGATAAACTTCAAATTGTCATAACTTTATCAAAACTCATTCGATTCTCAAGCGGAATATCATATTGATCATTATTCGGCCTATAAATATATTTTGCATTAATATTTTATTAATTTCTTTAAAAAAATATATACCTCTAGATTCTACCAGATATTGATTTCGTTCAAAAGCTCAACATTTGATTAGGGAATTTTTAACGTTTAACAATAAAAAGGAGTAAATAAGTAGAATATTTTTGTAGTGAAAAGCAATTAAAAATGGGCTATGATTGCCAACTATAAATGCCAACACTTTCTTTGCAATAAGTCAAAAAGACACTAGGTAAATTCGAAAACCATACTGGATGGTCAATGGCCATAACTAACTAGAACTATTGTTGAAGATACCATACATTTTTGAAAGGCAGCAGCTGGCCACAAATTGACCTTAGCTTGAAAGTCCATTCTCTGTGCTGTCCAGTCATATGCAAATTTGTTGATTGCTCCAGCTACAAGTTCAGATCCAGGAGGAGTCAGAGTCAGAGTCAAAACAAAGACAGAGACAGATACAAATACAGAGTCAGAGCCATGTTTCAACTGGTCAACCACAAGACGAAATGCGGTAGAAAAACCACACAATAAATGGGCATAAATTACAAAACATGATGAAGACTCCAATGGAGCATGGAGATGGATACGGCTATAGATTGGCCAAGGATTGTGTGTGATGTGGCCAGGCCACAGTTGAAAATTGATAATTTCTGTGGCAAGACTGACAGACTGACAGACTGACGAACCGACTGACTGTGTGGCGCCATCGAGTGCGGCGTTGCCACTTGAATTTTTGATTTAACAAAAGTCTCATTTGTAAAACGGCCCCCAAAACTGGCCAACAACAAAAAGAAGCAGACAAAATTCAAATTCAGGCAGCGGTGATAAAGAGGGGATGGGGAAGGGAGGGAGGTAGGGCTATAACTGCCACAGGAACGGGAGCTGCTGTGGTTGCACAGCAACCAAGTTGAAGTTGCAAGTCGAAACTGAGACTGAGACTGAGACTCTGAAAACTTTTGCACAACAACTGGGCAACAATAATAATGTCACGTTTATCGTGTGCAGCTAATTACTAACAAAAAGATAGTTTGTAATCCTACACAGGCAAAAGTCAGGCCAGTTAGCCAGGCCGAGAGCCAGCCGAGCGTGGCCAAAAGTGCCCCTAGGACAACCGAAGACAACAAACAACAACAATTGTTGTTGTTGTTCTTGTTGTTGATAAGGACCAGTAGCTGTTTCTGTCCAGACGCTCTGTTAACTTGTTGTTGTTGGTTAGTTTAGCTAGCCAAGCTAAGCGAAAAGCCCTGCAAAACTTCTTGGCCCAAAACATGTGCACAAAATCTTTGGCAACGAGTTTTGGGCATTAGCACACGCCTGAATTTCTTGTCTAAACACTAACACACACACACACACACACACACACACCCATACACCCATACACCCATACACACACATACCCACACACACACACACTTGCAACTACAACAAAAGTTCATGCAAATCTGGCCACACCCACATGGCGCAAAAGTTTATGCATATTATGCCACAACAGCTGGCAGTAGCATATCCACCCCAATTCCCCACCCCTCCCTCTCTTATCCCCCCTCCCCACGCCTGACATTTGTTGGCCAAGTTTTGTATGTTGCAGTTAGGAGCAGTTTCTGGCCGCAACGCAAAGTTTAGGCTGCAACGAGGCGCGCATTAGGTGCCTTGCACTTGCCACAGCCGCAGTTGCAACAACTGAGAACGCTCCAGGCGGGAGTGCTCGATTACCAGATACCCTGCCCCACACACGCATCAAACCACAGAGACAATCAACAAAAATTGTGGTTCTTGAAGCATTTCTTAGTTTTTAGACGAACATTAATGCTAGATTACAATAATTAGTTCTACATAATTAATTCGTTCATTCAGAGCCACAAGTTCTCAAATACAGTCGAAAGCAAATGTTCGACTTATGGAGACTTTCGAGTTATGGGAGCAGAATTGTTTGCTCAGTAAACGCTATTGCTACTCAATTTTGTTCGAGTTAGCTAAAATTCGAGTTATAAAAGTTCAAGTTACGGAAGTTCGACTTTATAGAGAAAACATTTTTGACTGTAAGATCACTTCTATTTATATGTATGGGTTTTAACTTAAAACTTTTTAGCAAGGACTGTTATCATTATAATTATGATTAAATTTAAATAACATTTTTTAAATCTTAAATAAAACTCAAGGTGTTATTTTGACTTATAAAAAAACCAACTTGAGTTTTATTTTTATTTAAAAAAATGTTTGAATCAAAAATTAAACTAATAAAATTATCATTAAAAATATATCATATTTAGAGTTACTAGAAGTATTGTTTTGTTCATTTGAAAAAAGAAACTTATACAGGTCTATTACGGTTTTCACTTTCGGCAAGATTTATCGGAAGTGTAAATTCTTTGAACTGTTCTAATTTAATTTCAGAAACATTTTGCATATTCCATTTCCTTTGACTTGATAAATTTAAATGTGATAATTTGAAAAAAAAAATAATTTTGAAGTACTTAGAATAATTGCAACTGGAGAAAATACATTTTATAAAATCCTATAAAAGTGGAAGTGAAGGCCGGAACAAGCGTGATATACTTAATTTAAAAAACCGGTAATTTTTGTGTCAGAGTGTCAAAACACAGCCAAACAAAAAAGATGGCACAGAGCCAACATTCTTATAATCAAACTCCAAAAAACACCAGAAATGAATTACTTTTAAAAAAACCTTTCTTTATTTGTATATAAATATATTATATATATGTATGTATAAGTATATCAACGATAATACACAAAAATGCGTATAAATATGTATGTATGTATGTGTGAGTAATTGTTAGTATATATGTGTGTGTGTGTGTGTGCATTTAATATTTGCTCAACAAGTACAATATTTAAAACTTTTTGACTTTGGCAAGAAAATAAAGTTAACGATATTTTTTTTTAATTTCAAAGAGTTTTGTTAAAGCGCAGTTTCACTGTACTTCCGAGCAAAAACAACATCATCCACGAACAAACACACTCACACACACCTATGTGTGCTTATGTATTAATTTTAACAAAGGGCCTTAACGATTATTTTGAGGAACTTTCTGATTTTCTAACAAAAATTTGTAAATTTTCCCCAAAAAAATAAAGTTATTCTTGGCAGCGCGTGTCCAATAATTTAATTATTATAAAGTAATAATTTAAGTGTTTTTTTTTAGCTTTGTTCATTTAATTGACACGGTAAAGATAAACAAATATATATATATAGAAACATAAAAACAAGTACCACAACAATATTTATGGATAATTAAGGCACAGACAGAGTGGACTGTGCGAATGAATTGTTGTTGAGCAATAATAATATCAAACTCTCTTCCACTTACTCTATAGCTCTCTCTCTCTCTCTCTCTCTCTCTGAATTTTATCTGACCATCTCACTCGCTCATTCGCTGATCTTTATAGATTATATATATAATGTCATTAAACTAATATCGCATTGCAATTGAGACTCAAGACATACAGAAATATTCAACGACAACGAAATGAAATGAAATGAAATGAAATGAAATGAATATATGCTTTACAACCAATACGAATATTTTGTGTTGGCTGTGTTGGCGATTAATGTCGCGTCATTGTCAGATTTGTGGTGCTAAACGAGAGCAGATCTGCCTGGTCGGGTTTGTCGCGTGTCGCATGGTAGGCCTCGCGTTCGCGATCCGGGAACTTGGTGGGCAGGTTGGGCGAATGCAGATTAACCTTCGCCTCGAATCTAACTCCGGCCACCTCCACCTCATAGTGCCCGGACAGCACGTACTCGTTGCTCACGGCCAACTCTTGGCCCTGCTCATCAAAATTGCGAACAAATCCCAAGCAGACCTGTTTCTCGAACGTATAACCATATCCTGTTGTCGTTGTCATTCCCACATAGACGCCATCCCGATAGATTGGCTCACCACCCCAGCACCACATGTCCACCTCATGATCGTGATCATTCAACAGCAATTGCACATACATCCGCTTCACTCCCTCCTCCCGCTGCTTCAGCAACGCACTGCGTCCAATAAAGTCCGTTGGTTTCTGCAATTCAAAATGCAATGGAAATCAACGATTAATAACTAAACAAATATCGGTTGAATTAGGTTCCAAAATTTGAGATTCGCTTATGTCTTTCTTTTCTATTGTTGAATATTAAAATATTTTTACTTATAAAAAGCGTTAGGTGATTTTTAATAAGAAAAAATATACCTTATTCATGGAATACTATCGTCACTCGAGAAATACGATGTTTAAAAAAAGCCTATTCGTTGACAGTCGTAAATTATACAATTATTTAAATATTATTTTATTTATCTTTAATTGTATTTATTTATTTTTGACCTACTCCTAAGTGGTATGGCTTCCTTAATAGATATGAAAATTTAATGAAATATAAGCTGTCGTATTTAAAAGGAAATCTCAACATGGACAACAACAAAAATGTACAATTAAGATAACTGATAAAAAAAAAAAACAAACAAAAGTTTTATTTTGTAGCTTGTTGTCAAGAATAACAGATGATCGAAAATAAGAAAATAGTCATACAAAAAACAGCAATTATAATTCGCAAAAAGCGTCCCTGAACACAATGTAAATAATTGGTTCCTCAAAAAAAGAAATGATTTTTGATAGCATTTATGAGCTTGGTATTACATTTGAAATTGTAAGTATAATGATTGCCTGATAGAAATAAATTTATTAGTGTATACATTTACTCACATTAAACTTGACACGCCAACTGCGTCCACACTCCAGCGGAGTGGTAAACGTATCCAAATCCTGTCCCCAGAAGGCATAGAACTTCTCAATGCGCAGTGCACGCGTTGCATAATATCCTGAGCATAGTAGAAAACAAAATGCAGATAAATAAAAAGAACTGGAGAGAGAGTGTTGAGAGAGGAAATGCACCTGCATGCTGTATGTTGTACTTCTGTCCCGCCTGATGCAGCCTGGAATAGACATGCAGGGCATATTCGTTGGGTATATACAAAACATAGCCGAGTTCACCCGTATGCGTGATATTCAATACACGTATGCCATCGGCCAGACCAACATCGAGTTCCTGCAGAGAAATATAATTAATAAATCGAAATGCTCTAGGGGAATGCTCAAATCCTGAACCTGCAGTTGAGAAACTGTGCCCATCAGCTCAGCTCAGCTTAGAGAAGGACTCATCAACTGGTCGCTTACCTTGTACGTGAAGAAGGGGAAGCTCTTGGGTGTGAGATCATTGTCGGTGAGCTCAGAGAGCAGGATACGCGAATAGGGACCCATTATACAGATGGCTGTATACATCGATGTCACATCTGCCACATTGACCTTGGAACGCAAGTGACTGGGCGTATTTTTACGTATCCAGGACATGGAACGTGTCTGTTGGATAGTCGGAGCAATCATCATGTAACTGCAAATGAATGATTATAGTTATAAAAGAAACTGTAGCATCGTCAGTGGATCAACGTAACTTACTGCCTCTCAGAGAGTCGCGCCAGAGAGCAATCGTTCTCATAGCCACCATTGGGATTCTGCATGCCCGTGTGTATAATGGAACCCACCGCAACATCCACATCATTGGAGCACAGATATTGCAGCAGTTCAATCACCTCATTGCCCTTCGACCAGAAATCGTATTTGGTAAAGGAACTGTAGTCGGCAATCCCGATCCGCTCGCGACAGGCACGATACTCCCTGGCCACATGATCGAACCACGGCGGTTTCCCAAATGTCCGTGTCTGTGCAATGCGAAAACGCGGCAAACCAAACTCATCTGCCGAGAGAGAAGAATGGTATTACTAATTATTAGGAGAAGTTTCAATTCTTTAAAGAGTCAACGTAAAATTTTTTCAAATCCTTAACACACACACAATTAATGGCAAATTTAAAAAAAAAAACCATCTATTATTTTGATGTGCAGAAAAACTTAAAAGTTCTTCTAGATACTGAAAAATGTTGGACAGTCATGAAAAAAATTTAATTTTTAAATTTTGATGCAGAATTAAAAAAAGGATGATAAAAAAATGGTCAATCCCCAAGAAATTTGAGAGAGGTTTGAAAAAAGGGATTGAAAAAATTTAAAATTCCAACTACTAGACATAACCGAAGCCCTAAATGAATTGGATCGGATTGATACCCAGATTTAGATTTAAACCCAATTATGTCCAGTTGTATAAGAAAATATTAAATGGGGTCTCCTTTAAGGCGTTAGACATAAATATCTGTAAAAGTTATAGACAGTCAATGTGAATGATCCACAAATTCCCAGTCTCCTATTTGGGTGTCCTTAAAGTTAGTTCCTATTGTGAGATGCTGGAACAAAAAGAGGGGATCAAGGTCCTTCGATATTCGGACGTAACTGTGAATAATCCTCACTTAGTGGAGTATTTGTATAACAAGTTGTGCTCCAGCAACTGATTCCCCTACTGGGAATTCCTAAGGGTTAAGGATTATCCTTCACTTACCTTGCTTGTCGTGTAAATCAAAGTAATTGGGTCGCTCGTAACCCATGGATTGGCCAAAAACTGCACCCGCCTCCTTCAGCTGTGGATAGATGGGCGACATGCGCAGATTGCGTCCCGTTTGGAACTCCTCAAAGGGATAATTGATCTCAAAGTGTTTGCCCGGCGCCTCCTTGCAGCGATCTCGCAGGAATTTCCGATTGTTGTGCAGCCCAAGAAATCGACTAATGTCCAAAATGTGCAGATCCAAGTAGGTTGAACCCTTGGTAATCAGATCGGTGAGGACACGTCCAATGCCACCGGAGGCGGACACGCCCATTGTCTTATTGCCAGCGGCCACATAATAGTTTTGAATCTCTGGCGCCTCTCCCAGTATCCACTTGCAGTCCGGGGAGAAGACCTGCAGCGAATTGGTCAGACGATCCAGGGACGCTTCACGGAACGAGGGAACCCTGTGCAACAGTGCATCGAGCAGCTCATGAAAGTGATCCCAGTCCGGCGGATATTGCCGTGCCTCCTGCGACAGCGGTATGATGCCATCCTCGTAGACCATCTTCGCCTCCCGCTCGTAGCCCCCGGCCAGGATGTGACCCTCGCACTCCCGAAAGAAGATGCGTCCGTCAAAGTCGCGCACAAACGGCGTATTCGGATCCAGTTCGGCAATGGGCTTCGTGTGCAGATAGTGATGCTCCACGGCCTTGAGAGGCACCTTCACCACCGGCTTGGAGAGAGTGCCCACCTCACGGGCCCAGAATCCGGTGCAATTGACAAAGTACTCGCAGTCCACGTCGCCGGCAGTTGTCTCCACGCCGGCGACTTTGCCGTGCGCACTGTGAATCTTCTTGACCGCACAGTGCTCCACAATGCGAACGCCCAAACGACGCGCCTCCTCGATGAAGGCCTTGCACACCAGGTGCGGATCACAGACGCCATCCTCGGGTATCCACAGCCCTCCCTCGATGCCCTCCAGCGAGAGCAGCGAACAGTGCTGCCGACACTGTTCCGGCGTGAGAATCTCACAGTTCATGCCCCAAGCAACCGCCTGGGATTTCATGCGATGAAACGATGTCATGCGGTCAAAGTTACGCGCCAGATTCAAACTTCCCACCTGGCGCCAGCCCGTGGGCAATCCCCGTTGTGTCAGCTGCTTGATCAAGTCAATTGAATACTCCGACAGCTTCAGCTCCGTATAACTGGGCTCAAAGCGTCCAGCCAGCCCGCAAGCACTCCACGGCAAATCCCCGCCAACGGCGTCCTGTTCAATCAGCAGCGTCTCGCTTCCCCAGCCCTGCAGTCCCATATGATAGGCCACCGAGGCGCCAGTGATGCCACCTCCGCAGATGACCACCCGTGAGTGTCCGGGCAACTGGACAGCCGGCTTCTCATTCGGCTCAATTGCATCCTGTGGCTGGAATTTGCGTTTACTCAACACCTTCTCATCCGCCGGATCCGCATGTCCCGTTGCCGTGCTCAGCAGCAGACGGCAACCAATTTGCCGTGTCCTTGACAGGTTGCCACTGACGTTGACTCCGCTGTTGGCGGCATGTTGACAACATGCAACGCCACGGAGTAACTTATACATTGTTGTTGTCGCTGTCTTTTGTTTATGTCACTCTGTTGCTCTCGTAATTCGTTTTGTTATTGTCCCGTGCTCAATAAATATGATTGCAGTTGCTTCTGCAGCGACAGTGTTGCCAGCTTTTTACAGCAAAACATTTCCGATCTGTCAAGTCGTACCAATTTAGTCAACTGACCAAAATTAGTTAAATTTCTAAAATTATACTTTTTCGCATTTTTCTTAATTTTGAAGCCAGAAATTTTTAAATTTTTGCAGAGCTTTTGTTAGAATTTTGTCGATTTCTTTATAATAATTTTTTTTAGTATCCAATTTGCAATTTCTCTCCCCACGAAATTGCGACTTTTAACCCTTCATTAAAATGTATACCTTTATTTTATCGTATCTCATATTTCAAACTTATTTCAATTCATTGGAAGTAAATAACATTTTGCAGTTTTCTAAACTAAAATTTAAATTTTTTTTATGTTTTTGGTTGGCAGCAGTGCTGCCAGACTTGTAGGGGAAAAACAGCTGTTGCTGTCGGCGACGGAGCCGTCACAGCTGATTGCTGATTTGCAACTTACTGTGCTGCCACCTTTTTTTCATAAATTACCGATACCAGGGCTGTCAATTGCCTCAATTGAGCCAAGCATTTTGCGTTCGCTGCGTCGATCAAAATTATCGATACTTACTGGCCAAATTCAAATTATTACTTAGAAATCTCGCAATTTGTGTATTTTAAATCAATTGTTATGCAATTTATTTATACGCTATGTAAATATAATTTGTTCACAACTGTTATATAATTATTATTTTCTGTTTTCTTTCGTTTTTCATGTTTGTTTTTTTTTTCATTCCGTTTTTTTTTTCGTTTTTGTTTTGATTTTAAAGCAGTTGCTTTCAACAATTGTTTATGTTTATCAATCAAACAATCAATCAATCATTACTGTATAATTGTAATTTGGTTTAACTACAACTACATAGACGACATAGATGTACGCTGGGTTTTCCCTTACGAAGAGACCTTACGAGCTGAGAAATGTTAACAAATGTACAGACTTATATTGTTATTACAATAATATTGAAATTGTGTTTTTTGTTTGTTATTATTGTTGTAACAGGATATTGGAGCATAAATAAACGTCGTTACGTACAATATTCAATTGTCGCTTTATCGACAGTACCATATAACAGTGACAGTTAGGTATTTAGGATATATAGGGTATAGAGTATTTAAAAAAAATGGTTTGGGAAACAATAAATTGATTTATTAAAATACTGCTTAAATTACTTAAAAACGGCGCTCTCTAAAATTACATCTTCGTCTTTACATCTCGCTTACATTTAATTTCCATTATTTTCATAATAATTTGTTATATAATTTGTCTCCTTTTGTTTTTTATTTTTGGTTTATTACTTTCATCGATTAAATCTGTTAAGTAAGAAAAAAGTGCGCTAGTTTCTTGTCATAGCTAAAACGTCTAAACACTTTTTTGGAGTTTTCTTGCATTCGTTTTTTGTTCATAAATTTTTTAATTGCAATTCTTTATTCAATAGTTTTAATAATAATAATTATCGTATATTAATTTTCTTATTTTTTTTTTGACGTTCGATTTAAATGCTATAAGTATGTAAATACCTGCCTAACTCAGTATTTTATTTAATGTTTTTTATATTTGTTTTTCTTTTGGTAATTCTTTATTTATTTATTCGCTATATTGAAATTTCTTATATATGCGTGGTGTGTTTGTGTGTGTGTACGTTAAAAACTATTTGGCCTTAATTTTTAAGAGGGTAGACGACAGGCTACACTACGCTACATGTTGAAACAATTCTGTCATTTTTATATTCTATTTTTATCTCCATTTGTTCTCGTTTGTTGTTGCTGCATATTAATATACTGCAAATAACTTTAAAAATAAAATCATATTCTTGTTGTGTAGTCTAGTGTAGATTAATTGCGGTTGCTGTGGCTTGCTACTTATAAACTTGCTTATATACAAAGTCTGCTAACAATCGAAAACTGTAACTGAAATCGCTGTTAACTATATTTTATATTCTTTTTTTTTTCAATTAACACTAACTGTTTTGGGAGAGAGAGAGGAAGGGGGTAGGGACAGGGATGCAGTAATTGAGGGAAATGTTGGAATGTCATGGTATTACTTTAAATACGTATATATTCATTATATCCTTTGCATTTTCAATTTGTGCAACAGTTTTCAACTTGCAAATGTCTGTGCGATAGAGAAAGAAACAGTAAGAGTGAGTGTGAGAGAGATAGCGTGTAGTAGTAGTGAGAGAGATAGAGCTAAAAAGTTTCTTTTTTATATACAACAAAATATATATGCAAAATATTTGCTATTTGTTTAAGTTTTCCTTTGTTATATTGTTGCTTTACCTTCAATCTTCTAATTGTTTATGTTTATTTGCATCTGCACAGCAGAGAGAATAATTTTCTTATGCAATTTCCATTTCAATTTGTTGTTAATATTACTATTATTTTTTATTTCGATTTCTTTGATTTATTTATTATATATATATATACTGTAAATGTATGTTGAATGTATGGCTGTGCTTAAGGAATTTTCCATTTTCCTAATATTCTTTTAATTTTTTTGTTAACGTGTTCAATTTGTTGTTAAATATGCTTATGTAATGTACATTAATTTCATTTGACCATGCAAACGTCTATATATGGTACATCTGACATCTGACAACATCTGGCAACGTCTGGTATATGGTATGTGTATATTTTATTGTTGTTCTTTACGCTTTTGTTTTTTTGTTTTTCTGTTTATAAAAAGGGAGTATATGTATATTTATATTTATAGAGTATATTTAACGCCTAACAAATTTCCTCTTTAATTTTATTTTGTTGTTGTTGTAAATGCAGTTATTGACCTGAACATTTTGTTAATAATATTTATTTATATTATTATTGTTTATTAATTAATATAATGTACGTATGTATTCATTATGTATTTATGTATGTATGTATGTATGTATGCATATAAATGTATTGTATTTGTTTATGTATTTATATATATATGTTTATATGTTTTTTGTTGTTGTAAATTAGTTAAACATTTTCTTATGGCATTTTTTCTTTGTTCTCTTTTACGTTTCTCTATAACTTCTTTATTGCTTTTGTTGTTGTTGTTGTTGTTTTCAACAATATTACTTAATGGAATTACAAAGTTTTCTGGTGTTTTTGTTGTTGTTGTGCTTTTGTTGTATGTTTTACATCTTTCATGTTGTTGTTATATTCTTCTCATTAGATTTCTGACGTCACAAAAATTACAAACGTTTCGCTGTCTCGCAACGGATTTTTAAATAATAAAAAAAAAATTACAAAAAAACAAAATATAAAATAAAAAGTTCAAAAAGTTTTGTGTGTGAGGCATAAGGATAGGGTATAGGTAGGGAGGTTACTACTAGGTTTGGCTTATGTGCATAAATAAATAATCATAGCTTAAAGTGTACTTAACAAGGCTCCAACTAACTTAAATACATAAAACAAATATTACAAACTAAATGTATAGTTATTGTTATATATATTTAAAAAAAAATAATTAAAATAATATATATTTAATTATATATGTATATATATATATAGATTAGTTTTGGATAAATACATTTAACAATAGGCAACAACACGGAGCAAATGTTTTAGTTTTGTTTTTTTTTTGTGTTTGTTTGTTTGTTTTTGGTTTGCAGCTGCATCAATCAGTGTTGCAACTGCAACTGGAGGTTGCAACTGCAGGCGGCAATTGTTGTAACATATCAGAATTGTTAGGAAACAAAGGCAACGCTGGGATTGGGCGGAAACAGGAGCAGGGCGTGGCATATACAAGTGTCAATGCTGTGTGCGTATGTGTGTTGTCTCTCTGTGTCTGATTGAGTGTGTGTGTGTGTGTGTTGCATGAGGCACGACTTGTAGTTGCAACTTGCAACAATTTTCGCTTTGCTCTTACACTTAATTGAACTGAATTTACATTCGATTTTTATCTATTCTCTTTAAAAATTGCCCAATTGGCAAGAACAAATTGCTAAAAGGGAGAGGACTGAGTACTGAGGACAGGGGGAAGAGGAAGGAGCTTGGTTTGGATTCAGCCAGTTGTGCCACAGTCAAAATTGCCTATAGTGAAACAGGCTTTATTATGTCGAAATTTCAATTTGAAATCAATTCATAATAACAACCAGTTTCACTATAGGCTAGTTCTACTGTATTGCTACATTTTTGCATTTTAACTGGATTCTTTTTTTACACAATTATCAATTTTCTTATTATTAGAAAAATCCGCAACGCAAGTTGGCTTTGTTGTCGTCGTCGTTGTTGCTGTGGTTGTTGCTGCTGCTGTTGTTGCTGCTGCTGTTGTTTAACGCGTGCGTCTTCTACGTGCAACTCCACCGCCATCGACATCGTCGCCAACTTGTCGCGGGTTGGGCAATTTTTATGACGTCTCTAAAAATCATACTTTGAAAGTTTTCTCCCGCCGCTGCTGCTGCTGTTGTTGTTGCTGCTGCTGTTGCTGTTGCTGATGATGACTGCGATGCGACTGTTGCTGCTGTGCAGTGCCATTGGCTGCCAGCAGCGACATGGAGCCAGCGTTGCAAAGTGCTGCTGTGGCAGCATCCTCACATACATAGCTGGGAATGCGATGATCTGAACGCGATCTTTCACGATCGTGTGTGCGATGATGATGTTGCTGCTGTTCATTGACAGCAGCTGCTGCAGCTGCCGCTGCTGCTGCACCATTGCGTTTGCTGCTTGCCGCCTGTTGTTGCGAGCGACGATTGCCCAAACGCTTCAGCTCATAATCACGTGCATCTGCAACATCAAATGTTGCAGCACGTTGTTGTTGCTGTTGCTGCTTGCCATGACGTTGCTGCTGTGACTCGTATTGCTGCGGGCAATATTCGTCGTATTCATGATCATCGCAAAGATTGGCATTGCAGCTTGTTTGCTGTTGCAGCTGCAACTGTTGCTGTTGTTGTTGCTGAGAGCGATGCTTCTTGGGCGGCAATGGAATGGGCGCCTGGTTGAGCTGCTGCTGCTGCTGCTGCTGGTGGTGTTGGTGTTGTTGGTGTGTCTGTGTGCTGGCTGAGGCTGCCGCCGTTGCTGCGTGCAGCGATGTTGCTGCTGTGCCCGTGCCCGTCGAGCATGTCGCCGTGGCACGTCGCACAACATCAACGCCGCCGCCGCAGCAGGCGCATTCCTACAATTCCGTCACAGAATATAAATCATTGCTGGCATGAGCAGAGGTTGCAACACCACCACCAGCAGCTGCAACAACACCAGCACCTGTACCACCAGCGGCACCTCGTTTCAGCGAGCGATAGAACAACGCTTGCTGCTGCTCCACGAGCAACTGTTGCTGCTGTTGTTGTTGATGATGCTTGCTGCTGGCGCTAGTTGAAACAGTGCCGTGGTAGTTGTTGTTGTGTTGTCGTTGCTGCTGCTGTTGTTGCTGATAGAAGGCCGCCTGCTGCTGCTGCTGTTGCTGATGGTGATAGGTACTGCTGTCGTAGGAGTGCTGCTTCTTCATGCTGCTCAACATGGGCTGTGCACCATATAGTCCCTGTTGCTGCTGCTGTTGCGCCTGCAATTGTTGCTCTGCGTAGCTTCTCGCATTGTCTAGTGTTTCAGCGCGTCTTGGACGTTCCCTCTCTCTATCCCTCTCACGATCTCTATCCCTCTCACGCTCACGCTCACGCTCCCTCTCTCTTTCCCTTTCCCGCTCTCGCTCTCTCTCTCTGTCTCTTTCCCGCTCGTAGCCAAAGCTAGACGATTGCTGTTGTCGCAAACTCGCAGATTTTGGCGGCAATGTTTGCATATGATTTGCATTGTTTGCATCTCTCGAATTCTTGTGACGATTCTTGGGCGGCAACGAGGGAGGTTGTTGTGGTTGCTGCTGCTGTGTGACAAGTTGCAGCTTCTGCTGTGCTGCTGCTGCTGCCTGGGGACGTTGCAACGAACGATATTGTCCCAAATTGGCGGCACACAGCGGCTGTGCTGAGATCTTTGTTTGTGTTGCGGGCGTTGTCAAGTTGCTCGGCGATTGCACGGGAATCTCGGGCAACGGTTGATTCACTATCGATGCCGGATTAAGAGAACGTTGCACGCGTGGCGCTGCCGTTGGCGCCGCCGACTGTTGCTGCTGTGCAGCTGCTGCTGCTGCTGCTGCTGACGAGGGATAAACGCTGCTGCTCTCGATGCTGTAGACGGCGGAAGGTGGCAAAATGTGCGTTGTAGGTGGATGATGTTGCTGTTGCTGTTGCTGCTGCAGCTGTTGTAGTGCCAGCAATTGCTGCTGCTGTTGCTGCTGCAGTGCGAGCAACTGTTGCTGCTCCTTGGCATAGGAGCTGCCCACGCCTGTGGTGCCGGGTATTTCCGTAAAGGTGTTGACTATCTTTGGCTTGGGTGGTGGCGGTGGCGCGGGCTGTGGTTGCAACACTTGCTGCTGCTGTTGTTGTTGGGGAGGCGGCGGTGGTGGCACCACCTGCTGTTGTTGCTGCTGCTGCAACTGCATTTGCAACTGTTGCTGTTGCGATGGTGGCGCTGGTTGCAGTTGTTGCTGTTGCAACGCTATCGTCGTGCCTGGCACCAACATGTCGGTGGAGCCGGCGGCATAAACTTGTGGCATACAATCGGCTTGCTGACAGTAGTCCTTCGATACGGTGGCTATCGATGGCGTCTTGGCGCTGCGCAAATTGGGCGACGGCGATGCTCCTTTGAGGGAGCCACCATAGCGTCCCACATGCCGCAATGTGGCACATTTGTTCGCCGTGGCAGCGGCAACGATATTCAAATTGTTGTTGCCACGCACCGCTTTGGGACCGATGCTTATATATTTGGGATCAAAGCGATTGAAGCTATTGTTGGTGACATCACGCGGATCACGATCATCGGCTAATCCATCATTATCCAATCCATTGCCCGTTGATTTGCACATTGCATTCGCTGTCTGTGCCGACAACACGGAGCGTATGGAGCTGCCGGTGGAACGTGGCAATGTTGCCGATGCAAAGATATTCTTCAATGTGTTGCTGCTGCTGTGATGATGTTGATGCAACAGTTGTTGTTGATGCTGATGTTGCTGCTGCTGTTGCTGTAGCTGTTGTTGCTGCTGCTGTTGTTGTTGTTGTTGTTGCTGCTGCTGCACTTGTTGTTGTTGTTGTTGTTGCTGCTGCTGCTGTTGATTGATGTTGCTGCTATGTTGCTGCGTGTTGTTGCTATTGCCTGCATACGTGCTGCAGGCAAGCGAATCTCAGTAAAAGTCGTTCGATTCGAGCGTCTTACACTGTTTGCTGAGCGTTGCATATTTCCCATTATTCGGACCCGGCAAATACGATGCCGACTGTTGATGATGCGACGGCAGACGTCCCAGCGTATGGTGACCAGATCTATAAAAAAAAAAGCAGACACAAAGTTAAGTTGGGTTGTCTTTATACGCACATCTGCAACAGTTGCTGATAGTGTGGAAGCTTAAACGTTAACTAGTTTGCAACATGGGGGGTAGTCAGGCAAGCGGAATTAAGAATATATTGGGAGCTAGCATTAAAGTCTACATTTTTTATTCCTTACTATTTACTCCTCGAAGCATACGTATTTATTTATTATAGTATAACAAATTCCCTCTTTGAACTACACAGTTTTTTCAACAAATTAGAAATTCACAATTCAGGCTTCAACGATACATTATTTTTCGCCTCTAACTTATTTTTTTAATTTTAAATAATATTGGGAGAAATTTCCTCAAATCTATTTAATGTTTCATATAAATAATAAATTCTATTCCTATATCTGGGATATAAATGTGATGAAAATCCTACTTTCAAAAAATTAAACACTTTTTAATACTGAAAAATAAAATTTTAAATAGTTAAAAAAGATAGATTTAAAAGTTGTATTGCAAAGAAAGTAGTATAGTCGAGTCTGAAAATACTGAGCTATTTATATCCAAGTTATTTACTATATAAAGGCTGACATTTTTATGGATAACTACTTGTAGTGGCTTTAAGAATTTCGTTTAAAATTTAAAGGATTTTGATTAATTTGTTAGCAATTGACTGTTTATCTAAATATAGCAAAGACAATAAAAAGAGTCATGATTTCAGTATGAACAGCCATGGGAGAATGAGAACAAATTGTGTGTAAAATGAGTACGGATGTGTTTTTGGAACTATAAGGACGTTCTTCTCAGCAAAACCTACTAACTACAAATAGGACTTTTAGTGTAGACAGTCCGATTCAATAAGATTTGAACTGTCTATGAGTAAAAGGATGATGATTTAATCCCCTTTTTGGTTCTTACTGTTGTGCAATTTCTACTGGAAAATCGACAGAAAGTTCACAAGAATACAGACAAATTTCCTCATTTTCATTAAGATATCTCTCGTTTTCTCTCTTTTCAGTTTATTCATCTAATTTCTATCATATAAATCGACTTATAAGATGTTTAACAATTGTTGATTAATTCGTTAGTTAATTTTAAGCTTTTGTTAGGAATGAAGTTTAATTTGCGACACCTATTCCATGAGGTTCCCTATGGAAAACTATGTGCTTTTCAAATGAATGGCAAATGAATGCTGTAGGTAAGCTTTCTAGAAATTATATTCAGTATATGGCGCCTGTGGCATGAATACCTCTACTAAAATCTACATCCTTTTTAATTTCGTAAAAATATATACGAATTGTGCCTATATGTTGATACTATTAGTAATTTTCAGCTTTAGTTAGAAATGGAAATTTAATTTTTAGTTGCCCGATGCATGACTACCCCTACTGTTTTAGGGGCAAGTCTTCAGGGGTGAAAGTGTCGTGTGTGCGTTATGCGTAATAGTGTTGTCCTTGTACGATTTTTTGCTTTTTACATATATTTATGTACAGATTTTGAAGTTGACTTCAACTACACAAATGTACAATTATGGATGGTACATAGGGGCGTGTGCGGTCATGCAGATGGGCGTGGCCTAGTGCAGAGGGCAGTGGGCACACAACAACAACAAAATGAATATTAAAGTATAAGAACCAAAAATATAATGAAAATAATAAAGTAACAACAACTAAAGACAACAACATAATGTACACAGGACAAAAAATACATTAAATGAAAAGAAAATGAAAATAAAAATGATTCTTAAATGGAAATAAAATGAAGCACTATTAAGGATCTTAGATTAAAACTAAACTATATTGTAAATTGTCAAATGAAAAGCAAAAAATGAAAGGATAAGAAATTAAACTTCATGCCTTGTGCCATGCACCAAATCATAGCCGGGCGGCGGCGACGGCGAACGTCGGCTGACAGAGGAGTTTCGATTGGGCACAAATCCCAATCCCATTCCCATTCCCATGCCCAATCCTAAGCCCGATGCAGTTGATGTTGCCGAAGCCGCCGCCGTTGCTGTGGTCGAGTTAGTTCTATGCTGTTGTTGTTGTGTATTGTTGTTGTGGTGGTGGTTGTTGTTGTAGTGATGGTTGTTGTTTTGGTGGTGGTTGTGGTTGTTGTAAGTTGTTGATGTATTGTTGCTTGATGGTGATGATGCCAACCCTTGTCGCAATCCCGCCGTCCCATTCCTATATGGTCCGACTCCATTGTTGCCACCAGCCAAGCTGCCACCACTAGGCAGTGTCCCAGTGTGTCCAGCTGCCGTGTTGCCCGCAGTGCTGCCACCAATTGGGCCACCATGCGCCTGCTGATGATGCAACAACGTGCGATTAATGGTGCCCGTGCTCATGGGCGCCGTTGGCGATATGCTCGCACTTGGCGCATTCGAGGCGGGAAACAGAGGCGCCGTCTCCGACTTGTCGCCATCCATTGCGGGTCTGAAAACAATTAACGCAGATTAATATCGATTGAACTATAACAATTAATATGTTTTATTAGTCTTCTACCGCTTGCTCAGATATATCCAGGCATGGGAGTCCGCATAGACAAGTATTGTCAGCAGAAAGGCGGTCAGCAATCCTGCCACCATCATCAGACTGAGACCGAGTAATCCTCCTCCACATAATCCCTGCAATGCCTCCGCATAGTGTCGATCGATGGCACGTCGGTCCAGCGTTGTCGAGAGTGTCGTTAAATTCTGTTTCGTCTGCTCCAGATCATTGTCCATGGAGTGCAGTGTGCGCTGTATATCGATGCGTGGATACGTGTCTTGGCTCATGCTACATTGAAAATAATTCAAATTACAATTAATAACAAGTTCAAATGCGCTCGACTGCACAGATATTCTGCGCCAAATGCTAAAATACAACAGCACATACGTGATCATATTTCTATAGATTAACCCCAAAACTGTACATTATAAAGATGCTTTACTCTAATACAAAAGTGATTACATCTCAAGACATAATTCTGATCAAAATCGAATAAGTTCTCATAGGAACGATCGCCATGACAAATAGTTTTTATTTGAATGAAACTCATAATATATTTGTTATTTTCTCTTCTCAATATTGTTATTGTTATTGATAAATTGTATTGAATGTAATCAGAAATATGAATCAACTTGTTGCCTTCTAATTCGATCTTATTTTTAGGGCGCAGAAATCTGACTGTTGTCTCCACTTACCGTTGCATCATTTCAACGCTCTCACGAGCACGTTCCACCAAATCCCGAGACTCGTTCAGGCGCAGTATGAAGCGATTTCTTAGCGTGCCACAGTTGAGGAAGTAGACATAAGGACTGCGCTGTATTTGCCAATAAAGAGAGAGTGATAAAGTGAGAATAAGAGAGAGATGAGAACTTGGTAAGGACTTACCATGCCCACCTGTCGGCACATGTACTCATGGGGTCGCATACAAAAGTCGCCAGCTGCCACACTTGAGGCAAGATAAATGCCAGCCAAAAGCCAACAGATGATGATGCAGAACAGACCCGAAACGCTAAAGAAGATCAAGGTGCAACGGGAACGACGGGCGACGCCAATAACGAGGATAGTGCACAGGAAGAGGAGGAGCGTAAGGAAGGCCAATGTGGCAGGCCAACGTATGGACTCGTAGAGTTCGCCCAGCTACAAGAGAAGAATAGGGGAAGATGAGAGAGTGACAAAATTAAAAGAGAATAAATATTAAGATGGAAGAAACAAAAATGGAAATAGAAGTAAGAAACGTAGATGGAGGTTGTTGAAAAAAGAAAGGAAGGATATTAAAAGGAAAGAAAGAATAATATATTGGGGGAAAAATGATAGGAACAATAGAAGGGAGTTAATCAAAAGAGACGGTAAATGAGATAGAAAAGAATAAGAGAGAAAGATGGATATAATAAAGATCGTATAAAGTAAAAGTTACAATAGTTGGATTATGTTATGTGACACCTACATATAATATGCCCATCAATGAAGTCTCGTTCTCGCTGCCCTTGGTCTTCATAAAGTACAAGACCATGTTGTCGAGAGAGGTAACCGCTCGGGACGTATTCTCTCGCACCAGACGTGTCGTCTCGATGAGCAGCATGACAGCCGTTTGATTGTATTGCGGTTTCTCCACCTGATGCACCACATTGTGTGAAGCCATTTTAGTTTCGAGATCATGCTTGATGGTTTCAGTCTGCAAAGATCAATGAGAAGAATGTAGAAATGAGAGTGAGAACTTGTGGCATGTGGTCAATAATTTTACATGCGATATGTGTTTGAAATATAATTAACTTCTAGTTTCTTCCGCGTTCCATTTAAAACTCTTTAAGAGAAGATCATTTGGAGATCTTCAGAATATTCTACGTGAAATTCAATACAAAAAATAAAGATATAATTTTAATGAGACAAGTCAAATAAAAATATTCCTTGAGTTAAGACTGTACTTCAGCATGCTAGTTGAATTCCAATAAGAAAGAGTCATTTAAAGAACTCACTTAATGTTAAGCCATTATACTTCTTCCTTCCTTCTTCATTACTCCAACTATCTTTCTCTCTTATAAGAACCCTTCTTCATCAAGTGAAAGCAAGAAAAGACAATCAATTTAGGTATTCTGTCTAACGAGGTCTATTTCCACCTCTGGCCAAACTCTCGACAAGTTGATGTAATTCGAATAGATTAAAGTTGACTTTGCTTATACAAAATGTTGTCGTATGTGATTATGAGAAAGATATGCCGAGGCTCTCCCTTTTTCAAACAGAACGACAAGAAATTCCATTGAAAGTCAGCCAAGTTGGCGAAGGGTTCTTTTGCTTTTGCTTTGACTTTAGCTTTGTTGCCCATTACTTAAGTCCTGAGTTGAGTCCGTTGCGTTGACTCACGAAGCAGGTGAGCGAGCAGTTCAAAAGTTAATGACCAAAAATGGGTAAGAAAAAAAGGGAAAACCCCCACAAAGAGCTCACACACACAAACACAGACAGATACATAGACGTACAGCTAGACAGAGAAAGAGAGAGAGAGAGCGAGAGACATTCAAACAGGGAACAAAAGACCAAAAACGTTGCACAAACATATAAATATAGTTTTTTTACCGTAATGCTTTTGCTTCCGTACTTCTACAGGGCCATTAAATACACAGAGACTTGCAGATAAAAAGTGTAAGGCAGAGAGGCAGATAAACAGAAAGAGAGTGAGAGGGAGATGAAAAGACGGGCAAACGTGGCCGGGCTTAGGGTCGCCTAAAAGCAGACTACAGACTCACGCACAACCTGTCTCCCCATCTCTCTCTCTCTTTTCCCTTCTTCCACGATTCTCTTTCATGTGTGCGCGTGTATTTCGCATATGTGTGTCTGTGTTTGTGTGTTTGTGTGCTTAGTCCTGTGCCTAGATAATTAATAGCGTTTTACTTAAGAGCCAAGCAATGCCAGCCAACGGTTTAGGCCACAGTATCATCTTGTCGGCACCTAGACACTCCTTCAAATCTCCCTCCGAGTAAACCCAACCCCCCTTCCACCTGCAGCTGACTTTGCGCCTTTATCTAGTCCTCACACTCTTCTATCTCTTCCCTGTCTCATACCATATCTCATTTTCTCTTTTTCTATATCTCTCTCTGCTTTGCTTTGCGCGCTCTCTTAACCTTTTGCCTTATCGGCTTCGTTTATGTGCATATACATAGATATGGAAATGTGTGTGTATGTGTGTGTATGTGTGTGTGTGTGTGTGAGTGGTGTGTGAGTGGTGTGTGTGTGTGTGTGAGTGGTGTGCTTGTGTGTGTGTGCTGACAAAGTTTATGAATAGGAAAAGCAAAAAAATCTTTGGCGAGCAGGGAAAACACCATGTCCTGTCCGCTGTAATTCATGTCCTGTCTTATCCTGTTTGGGATTCTATTTATCGCAGTCGCGTCCCAGAGATGCACGATTTGCATAGATACTTTACTTTAATACACATACATATTTGTATGTAGAGATAGGAAAAATGCAGTTATTTTTTTATGGGAAGCCGAAGATTAACCTGCTTATCTGTAACACTTTAAGCATGACAGTTTTATACAATTTCCTAATCAAATCTATAGGAAATATATTTAAAGCAAAATGAGTAGCAAAGTGAGATGTACAGTGGCCATTAAAACATTTACAAGTAATATTAAAGTTTTGAAATTTAATTTGCATTTTCTAAAATAAAGAATATACAGAATAATATCTGTCTCATCTTTCGTTTGGTATGCAATGCACTTTACTCACCTGTCGTTTAAGATTGAGCACAAGGTTCTCCACCTGCTTGCCGGAACTGAAGGCCTGTAACAGGCCATTGTGGAAGTCATCGTTGCCATATAAACCTGCAAAGGGAGACAAGAGAATAAGAGAATAATAGAGATTTATTAAGATTGAAGATGTGCAAGGATACAGAATAATTGGCACTTGAAAAATATGTATGCTTTTCAATTCTCTTCTCTGCTTAAAGTTTATAACTCAGCTACTAAATTGTAAAAAGATAAGGCTGATAAGGGAGGATAATAATCAAGAGTACAGAAGACAATTAACGAATGGGACAAGAGTATTGTTTAAAGTTCATACTTTATCAATATAAGAAAAGAGTGTTAATAATGAGGTTAAAAGCAAGAGAAAATTCCAACAAAGAGAACATTTGAGAGCAATAGATATTTTTATAAAAGCATTCAAAAATATTTCGATCATCTTTTTAAGTGATCGTGGCACGTGGCAAGAAACTAAAGGAACAACATAATACAGTCTTTCTCTCTCTGGCTCTTTATATTAGAACTTCAGCTACATTTCCATTTGTCGGCAAAGAGCAAAAGCAAGCGAGTAAACGATTGCGTAGACATTTTTAAGTCAATTAAGAGCGCTAATTAAATTATTATTTTATTATTGTATGCGGAGGTTGGATTATAATGATGCTACATAACAGTAACGCAGTCGTTTGACTCATTCACTCACTGTCGTTGTTATTGTTCTAAGCCCAGTAATCAAGGGGTACAAATGGAATATGGATTTTTCTCAGGAGCAATAAAAGTTATAGCAACCAAATTCGGAGAATGTAAGCGATTTATTTTAAATATTTTCTTTATATTATTTTTAAATTTTTATTTTAGTCATATTGGAACTGGGCATACTTCAGTCGAGCACTTTGACTATAGCGGTCTTAATTGTTGATGTTTTGGGCTCAACTCGATTTGACTTGGGGCGTTACCTTTGTCTGTTTGACACACTTTGGCCAAATGGCTAAATTAAGTGTTGACTTTGTTGTTTTTTTTTTACGTAAGTATATTGTTGTTATTATTATTGTTATTAGTATTTCAACTTCCCATTCCTCTCATGCCTGACACTTGACGCGACTCTGGTCGATGGTCGCAATTCCGATTACCGGCCGCCCATAAATCCAGATACGTGCCAAAGCCACAGTTGCCACACGTAATGGGGCAAATGCAACGTCGCGACGTTTTTGGCTAATTGCCAAGTTAAACACGCGACGACGACGTCGACGGCGACGTGCTCTTGCCATTTTGGGCGTGACCATTGGCCAGCACGAGGAGGAGCAGGAGGAGGATGTGAATGTGGAGGAGAAGTGCATTGTGCTCTGTGGGTTCATTGCACCCTCAGGGAACAACAACAACAACAGCAGCAGCAGAAACTTACCTAGTCCAATGGCCGCACAGGTCATCAACGTTATGATGACCAGGGAACAACTCTGACAACGTTGTGCGCTCGGTTTGCGCTGTTTGCGATCGCAGCATCGAGTCAGCAGATAGAGGAGCAGGCCGAGCAGCGAGAGGATCAACAGGCCGGCGGGTATGGATGCCAGGATACCCAAGCTCTGAAAAAGATGACAGGAAATTCGATTTAAATAAGTGTTATAAATGTTATAGATCATGCTTAGTTTAGTTGATCGATTATTGTAAAATTGAAATCAGAACGAGAGATAAAAAACATATTGATTCATTTTAAAATAAGAACTGGGTTTATATTGCCGCTTATTTTTGACAGTGTGACCATATTCTATGCACAAGACTAGCTGGATTTAAACGATTACTATCGATAACTACTAATAGCCGGTAGCTATGTTAAATGCTAATGTCTTAATATTTAATTAAGAAAATTTGCTGTTTATAATAATTTATTTAAATTTGCCAGTTTAAAATGACAATGTGACCATATTTCACTATGAAGTACAGTCTGTTATGCTGTTCACTGCACATAACGGTCAAATTTCATGCTCCTTCCAAGAATCGACCGTTCGTCGTAACAGGATAAAATCAAAGGATGAAGGATAAATGTGAACAGAAGGAGGAGGGAGTGAAGAGGAAAAAGAAGAGAGGAGGGGGCGTGGGTGTGGGTTACAAATTTGTTTCAGGATATTGAGTGAACTTTTAATTGAATAACTTGCAGCTCGTTTTCTGCTGTTTGAGTTGCTCTCGTTGTAGTTGTCGTTGTCCTTGTTGTTGTTGTCGTTGTTGTTGCTGTTAGTTGGCTGCGCTCCCAAAAAAAAAATTAAGGACGAAACCGAACACGAAGCAAAAATGTGTAAATATACGTCTGTAAAGTTAATTTTTTGTCGCTGAGCCTTGTCGGTTTTGGGGCGAAAAATTTAATTGAATTGGCAACACTACGCCTCGACAACAACAGCAACATCAGGGAGCTGGCAAAGTTTTGACCAGAGTTGCCAGGGTAACAAGGTAACAACAACGTTGCAACCCAGTAGAAGCCAACAATATTAAAACGGAATACATGAAAATACCGTTGACTTAACGGAAATTTCATTTGTACTCATTAAAAAGCAAGTGAGCATGCACAAAGTTCAGCTGAAACGGCTAGCAACATACCCTGTTGTATAAATTGTTAATGAAAGGTTTGTTTACCTAAATACCAACTATATTTGGTATTGGTATTGATAATACTATGGTTTTCGATCCCAAATCTGGAATTTTTCTCTATTTTATTATTGTTACAATTTAAATTATACAATACAAAAATTATGAATTATAATAATAAACAAATTTTATTGTTTACTTTTATTTTTAATTTGTAGTATAAAAATTGAATGTAAATTAAGATATTAAGCTGGAATTAAAAGCGTAATTTTATAATGAAAATTGAAAGTAAGAGTTTAATCTATTTCCAAAATACCCTATTCAAAATGAGTATATCTGGAGGTTTCTATTCATTCTGATCCCATTTCCGCTTTCATTTTAATAAACCTCAAACACTTATTATGCGATCCCTGATTATATAACAACTAAAAACTGAAAAGCACAAAAAAGTATAAACAGCTAGTGGATGTATTCTTAAGCGGAAATTTCATAAAAGTGTTATTTATTTATTTTTCTGTCCAGGCTGTCAAGCGTTGTGTCCTTATTCGACTGTATCCTATATACATTTTAAATTGAAAAAAAAAGAAGTGGGATTGTAGCTCTAACTACTTAATCTACTTCCCTTTCTCCCTTGCCCTCTCCACTTCAACACACAACCGTCTCCTTCTCATGCATAGCTAATTTCTACCGAGTAATCATATTGTAGGGTGTATAAATATTCAGCACATGTGTGTGTGAGTTTGTTTGGGGCAGGAGTTAAGAGTCAGGTAGGGGAAGGAGAGGGAGGGGGTGCCACTGCTCGAATTACAGACTGTGATATTGGACACCGTTGGCGACGTTAACGTCTGACGTCGGGGACTCATGACCATCATGAGTCAGCGATCGATCCACGGAGAGAGAGTGGAAGAGAAAGAGAGAATGCCACTTGAGACAACAACAACATCAACAATAACAAGTAGCTTGTCAATCAAGTTCAATCAGAATGAACAAAATGCGTATGTGGCGCGCTGATGTTGCACAGCTGTTGTTGGGGCAAACTGGACACGGGGCATATATACATTTATTATTTATATGCATGTTACAAGTCGCCTTTTGTACGTGCAACGTGCAAATAATCATTAAAACTAGCGAGTGGCACCTGCCACATGCCGCATGCGTCAGTCTTTGAATGTGCCTCAGATTGTTAGTTGTTGTTGTTGTTTGCGTGTCCTCGCAGTTGAATGACACTTGAGAGCGTGCAGCAGGCTTTAACTATAATTCCACTTCAGTCACCTTACACCGCTCCACCCCCCTCCCCCACCCCATTTACACCCCTATCCCCGACCTACCTTCACCTCTTGCTGTACCCGGCAAAATGAAGCGAAAATTTGGCTATAACAAGGCTGCACGACAAGCCATACAGTTTACCCCTTAACACCCTTTTGGAGGGGTGGTGTGTGTTTGGGGGTGTGGCAACAACCCTTTTTGCCGCTTGCAACGGCGCTTAAAATGGCAAATTATGCGAACGGCGAACGGGCAACGCCATTAAATTGAATTAAATCAAAGCAAATTGCCATCAACATCAACTTCATCAGCAGCAGCAGCAGCAACCGTAGCAACAACAACAACAACAACAACCTTGGGGCATTTGCCTACCCCTCCACAGACCCCCCCCCCCCCCCTCATACACCATATAGCGATTGCTATGCTCCGTCTTGTTTGCCCTTCCGCAGCAAGCATCCAATTGAGTCTACTATGGGAAATGTGTGAAATTTGACTTGAACAAACATCATGTCATAGCGAGATAGAGAGACAGAGAGAGAGAGAGATAGTTACTATCTAGCAACTGTTAATACAGCACTAGCTAGTACGAATATTAAGAGCAGCGTTGAATCAACAAATGTCACAGCTGGAAGGGAACTTATGATTGTAGTACTAAAATAATCACAATCAGTAAATCAAACTAAACTAAACTAACTTGAATTCAGCAAATATAAAGAAAGATTCTATAGACATATGTTACAAGTAATCAGTCTATCAATTGATCAGCTAATATAATACAACTGTTCAATTCTAGAGGAAATATATTCATATTTTATACGACCAGAGTAATAGGTAAAAATGATTTGATTTAAGCTGATAAAAATACGACTGCGATTATATTTGAAAAATGCAAAAATAAATTAAGAGAAATTAAGTTGTAATTAAGTGAAGGTTAAGGTATGAAAGGTACGTTAAATGTAGTAATTGGTTTAATATAAATAAATATATCATGAATATATTATGATTTGAGGAGTTTTTTAAATGAATCAGGAAGGCACTTAAAGTTGTAGAAAGAGCAATTAGACTTTTGATTAGATAGATTGATAGATGGTTCTGAGCTCAATTGTTTGAAGCTCTGTGTCTAAATATTTATAAGCATAGTTTGCAATCCAAAACTTAGACAAGCTTCGATTTGAACAAAGCAAACGATTCATATTTATATTGACATTGCAGGTAATTCAATGCGGTTCTCGATTGTATATAGTTTACAGTTTGAATTCGCAATGGAACTACCAAATAACTTTATTGCCGTTACTTTTCACAGCAAGTTGACAGCGCTGATTTGTTGTTGTTTTTGTTGTCGGTTTTTGCTCTCAAAACTAAACTTCAAATTGCAGACAGAGTTGAGGCGAAACTTTCATATTTGTAATGCAACACACAACAATTTGCTGTTGTTGTTGCAGCTTGTGTTGTTGTTGTTGCTGTTGCTGCTGTTTGGGACCTGGTCTTGTGTCTTTGGTCTTTAGTATCTTTTGGTTGGGGGGATATACGTAGGCGTTGCTTGTGGACGCTCTATAACATTTTATAGCTGCTGCTTTGGCACTTTGTTTCCCTCTTTCCCTTCTCCCTCTTTGCTATGTCCCTCTCTTTCTCTTTGCTCCTCAGGCACTCAGCTTAGCCCCGAAATTAGAACGTCAACATTGCCGTTGAGTGCGATCCAATGGAAAAACCAGTTTTCCTCTCACACAAATATACATACATGCATACATATATTTATGCCCTTAGTCAACAACAGTTATAAGCATACACAGCGAGAAAAAATCAAGAATCAATCAAGATTGAGATTACTAATGTCGAGAATCATGATCTTATTTAAAATATATAATTTCTTAACTTCGAAAGATTAGAAATTTTAATTTTATTTAACTTATTTCGAATAAGCACTTTATTGTTGTTCTTAAATCAAGTAAGGAAGTTATTCTGATAGATTTAGACTAGGTGCTTATCGATCCTCCTTATGGTAGCCAAACAAATATTTTGAATTTCAAGGAAAAAAGAATATAAGATCTTCGCTAAAAATGTTTCAATCCTGTTCTGTGGACATTTGGAGCCCGAGCTCAAAACTTATTTAAAGGATTTTTAGTACTCATTTGCAGTAAATCAAGAGTTTTACTTGATTTGTTTTGCAAATGTTTTGTTATTTTAAACTACATCGAATAATCGCAATTACTTAATTTGAGGTCAATCAAACTGAGTATTAGTACGAGACAGTTTTCTCTCTGTGTAAGATGACATGAGAATGATATGCATATGTATGTGTGTGTGTGTGTGTGGGCATGTGTCTGAAAGTATGTAGTTGTGGAAGTAAAGCCAACTGGCCCCAGACAGTCGACAAATGCGACATAATATCAGAAATGAACTCGGTTATATGACGATCCGCTTCCGGGGCACGCTGTGAGTTCCCTTTGCAATGCCAACTGCAACTGCAACTGTAATCAGTGTTGCACAATGCTAAAAGCATACTACAATCTGCAAGGCGTTGATAGCTCAAACAGAATTCTGAATCATATAACACAACAACAACTACAACAACAGAAACAACGAGAACGAATAAGAAAATATCCCCCAGGCCGAACGACAGATTGGGAACAGATTGTGGCATGCAACAGGGAAATGCAAAGGAATCACATGCTGCTGCTCATGACCAAAGCAATGCCAAAAGGGATTCAGTTTCATCAGCTGCTGCCCCAAAACGGAAACGTCATCGAGCTGCAGAGATTCGACCGACGCGACGCACCGGAAATAAATCCGACACAGTCCAAACTACATCAAATCAAAAATACAAAAGTGCTTTACTACCAGATACCCTGTGTAGATATTAATTTATTTATTCACTTTAGTTCGTATTGCTACAAGCTAATAAGCTGATTTTTAAACCTCTACTCACAATTACAAAAATATTCAGAAGTATAAATACTTCTGTTAAGTAATAACATTTGGTCAAATACTTTATAATTAAATTGACTTATACATATTTTTATATTTCTTAAATTTGTAGTTAAAATATATAGTTAAAATTTTGAACAAAAATGCTTTCAAATTGCTCTTAGAAATGGAAATTTCAAGAAAGAATTATTTAGCATTCTGGAGTTTTTTCTGCACAACTTTATGATCCCGCCTTGTGGAAGCTTTTATGACTAAAGGGTATTAAAAAAAAAGAAAAGAAAAAAACTAAAACCGGCTGGCCAAGTGGCCATAGACATAGAGGTAGAGACTGGTTGCTTGTGCTCGATGAATAAATAAAAAGCAAAGGCAAATTATTGAAAAGCGTCGCCAGAGGAAGTCGAGGAAGTGCGCACAAATGGCAGGTAAAATTATGTACACAAACTCATATCGAGTTGGGGATAGGAAGAAAAAGAGAGGGAAGAGGAAGTAGGAGAGAAGGGGACAACTCAGCAATAGTTAGGTCTGGCTTTTGACGTGACAGGCTGACATTTCATATGCAAATCACGTGACGTGACGCAGTAACAAACTACAACAAAACACTCAAAGAGTGTGTATGAGAGAGAGAGAGAGAGAGAGAAAGAAAGAGAGAGGGAGACAAAAGAATGGACACAGCATGGAATTACAATTGCGCAATTTCTAGATGAGAACAAAGATCGCATATTATATTTAAATTATAAAAATACACAAAAAGAATTGCAATTGCAAAATGCAAATGAGAAAACGAAACAAGCCCAAAGTGGAACGAAACACTATAATAGAACAAATAGATGACATATAGGGAGTGATAACGTATTCACAAAAATGTCTTCTCAACATTTTTCGAAATAAGATTGTTTACAAGAACATTTGCATGGATTATAATTAAATTTTCGATGAATCATAACAGTTTACAGTGTAAATTTCATTAATAAGAAAAGAAATTTTCTTACTCAGACTCTAAAAGAATATTTAACGAGTCATCGAAATAAACATTGCATATTTCATTCACTTTTGGCGAAACGTTAACAACTTGGAGTTTTCATTAACTGTAAGAGAATAGTTAATGAAACAGTTAAAAGAGTCTGCACTGTAAAATGCATTGACCGATGATGTTAATTTTATTGTCGAAAAAATGATTTCTCATTCAATATTTTAAAAAGTTAAGATCTCAAATAATTATAAAATTTTTCAGCTGCTTTTGATTTTCATATTATTCCAATGCCAAAACAATAAATGTTTATTTTGGGAGAACAATGCACCATAAATAATGCTCATTAGTTCTCAATAGTTTACATCTTGACCAAATTAATATTTTAGTCTTGTATTTTACCTTGCACACAAACATATTTATTATAACTATCAATTAATATATTTGCCTTTGAAATGCCATCAGATCAATGTTAATGATGAAAATAACGAAAAGAAGATCAATAAGTAATTGATTTTTATGTAGTCTAGCAGCTCATTAAAAATAGATGATTGAAATAAGACCAGCTAAATGAAATTTCCGAAAGTGCTTTGTAGCTTTCATCACCAGTGCATGCTGAATTACATTTTGAATCAGATAATGCACATGGATATGTCATTATCACATCGAACAGATCGTTTAACCAACTGACATAGTTTCATTAAATGCAGCCATAAAGATCTGATCAACATCATCATCATTATTATCATGATCTGCATCTTTGCAGAACCAAAAGTCAATTATGTTTCTGGGACCAGATCATAAAATCGATGAGCATATAAACAAATACAAGGAAAAATACAACACAAACAAAAAATAAACAATACGAAAGCATTGCAGTGAGATTTCTTCTAAAGCTATTAACACAAAAAAAAAATCAGATACTTTATACACACACTCACACCCATAGATAATACGCCTACGCTAAACTTTCACACAACATGAAAGAGGCGGGGCATATGGCTGTTGATTTCTTCTTTAAAGGGGGAATGATGCTGGAAAGATCAACAGAAAAAGCTGAAACATGACCAAAAACAAAAGTCTCTGTATCCCAAACAAAGAAAGAAGCAGACCGAGAGAATAAGAAGTGATGATGATAGGAGTACCAGCTTTATAGGGGGAAAGATTTCCAAAATGAGACACTTGGGACGCCCACCAAATGAGACCAAAATATAAAAACGTTGATATTAAAGTTCTCGGCACAAAATCGAAACTGAAATCGAAACGTTTTTGAACTTGAACTTTTTTTCTTGTAGACTCTAGCACAGGGTATTTTCAATTTGTCAAGAAATATGTAACATACATAAGGGAATTTAAGCCATCTTAAGATATATACTTTTTATCTAAATAACTGAACAAAGGGAGAGCATAATGAAATTTGGTTGGCCTTCAAATAGAAATGTGATGTTTTCAAACAAATATGTTGCCTATTAGAAAAGTTTGATTGGTTTACACTTGGCACATGTTGTCAACAAATATGTAACACCTTGAAAAAAATCTCACTAAGCTGATCTTAAAACAAATGAGGTTTGGTCAAATTTGATATAGCTGTAATCAATCTTACAGTTGAATTGTTGTAATGTAATTCATATTGTAAGAGTTCAAGCGAGTCTATAGCTTAACTCATCTACAACTGTTCTTTTCCTTAAAATGCACCAAATCATTGGAATTTCCATCATATTATTGAATTATTGTGCTCATAGATCTATTGATTAAATACTTTGGGAGTGCTAGATCAGCCTAGGGTATTAAAACTTCGACTACCCGCAGCTAGTATGAGTTCCATATGCTCTTCATGTTTATTTTGAGTATGACGGGCCATTGAAATATGCAGTCGTGATGGAGGAGACTAAGGCAGGGGGGATAAACCTGCTGACTGGTTCAGTTAGTCAGAGTCGAGTCAGTTAAATCGAAGCGTGGGCCAAGGCTAAGATTGTTCAACTGTTCTCTCGACTTTGCTGCTCTTTGACTGCTTTCTGTGTGGTCTATTAAGTGCTTAAGTTGGCAACTTTTTAATCGAATGCCGAAGAATGCAGCTGAGAAATAGGGCTCTTAAAGAGATGAAAAGGAGGAGAGGAAATTTTGGGGAATTTAAAATATGTAAACGATGCAAAGAGGCCGCTCGGGGCGCCCCTTTAAAGTATGTATGAGTATCTATGTTTGTGCCTCGAACTCGTATATCGAAATCAAAACGAAATTAGAGCACCAGACTCACCAGCCAGCAAAGGCAAATAAACATTCCAAAGTTCCAAAGTCGACACGACGCTTGTTGCACAAATAAACAGCTTCAACTTCAAATGAGATAAACAGCAGCAGCAACAACAACAACAACTACAGAAACAACAGTTGCAAGGCAGTTCAAGTTGCAGTCTGTGGCAAAAAGGTCTCTGATTGTCGAAGAGTCGCCATAAGTCTTCCCCAGTAACTGAAATGCATATATATCGAAAAGTGTATATATATATATATATATACGATATCAGAAAGGCGAGGACACATTCTCAAATGTGAGATTGAATGGCAGAATTTTTATGACACAGTCGTAAAAGCAAAGCCTACAGAGCACAGCAAAGAGATACAAAGATACAAATGTATCTGCTAGTATACTATATGGGCAACGGGGCAATCCTATGTATCTTTTAGGTTGCATCTGGCAAATGTGAGGGCAGCTGCCATACAGACTGTCGGTCTGACTGTTGTTGATTTTTTTTTTTTTTTTTTTGTTGTGGTTGCATTTGACAGTCAGGCAGCCGGAAAAACTATTTGCCAGGCAAAGGCCGTGGCGAGGGAGGCAGAGAGAAAGAGAGAGAGATGTGAGCTCTGAACTCTCGTGTACATCATTCCGGGTTGCATTTTCAATTGCAATATCCCAAAATGAAAGTCAGCAACTCAACTTTGGCAGGCAGACAGAGCGACAGTCAGACAGTGAGATAGTCCAGAGAGTGCCTGATAATTTGCTTGAGATACTCTCGTATATGGTTTTTCTAAATTTAGACTCTGGCAGTTTGTTAACTCTGACTTTGTGGGCTGAGCTGTTCAACAGCTGGCGTCTGTGGAAATGCCTGCTTGCATCTGTGCGAGGGCAGTTTTAACAGTTACGATTGCTGCACGATACTCGCTTTAGGGCTATAGTCTTCTAAAAATTCTCTTATATTTATATTTAGATTATATCAGTGGTGTCCAAAGTGTACATTTTCGTAGCAGATGTGATAGGAAAAATTTACTTTATAGCCTACTTTATACTTTATATTATTATATAGATGCAAAAAAAATGTAACAATAACATTGAACAGAGGAAAAATATAATTGAACTATTTAAAATTAATTTAGCATCTGCTTCAAACAAAGAATTTATGTACATACTTTTTAGAGCTATCCATAAATACAGTCCAAATTAATAGTAACAACGCAATGTCCTGTCTGAGTGTACAATTTAATGAGGTCGGAAATTAAAGCGTTAAATACACTTTGCTACACAACTTGTAATAGCATCTACAGTGGTATTACAATTCTAATGCCCACTGAAAAGGGTATGGCTATCAAAAGGGAAGGCAACAATAAACGATGCAAACGCATTGAAACTGAATCTATCGTTAATAGATAGATGTATCTGTGTCTGAGTGTTGGGTACTACGGGTGCAGAAGTGTTTGGGGTGTATGGGGTGTAGGGTATGCGGGTTGCATTGGTAGAGCACATTCAAATGTGCTGTGAATCCCCTTCCTCTTCAGACTGCCCGCACGACAGTGACAACAGTGCGTCATCACCTTGGAAACGGCAGACAATTAGACAGACAGACAGAAAGACAGCGGAGGTGCCATTGCACGGGTGGAGAGAGGGAGGAAAAGAAGGGAGGTAGAGGCTCTTCATCAACACTAGAAAACAGCGCATAACATCACATCACCTCACATCACATCACATCGCATCACATCATAAAACCCATTGAGGTTGTATCTGAGCAAGGAGGGACAGTGAGGGGAGGGGAGGGGAGTGGGCCTGGGCCAGCACTCGACGCTGTTGTTGTCATTGTTGTCAAGAGCAATTGTGTTGCTATTTGAAGGTTAAATTGATCATCATCAACAACAACAACAACAAAAACAATTACAACAACCAGCAGAAAATGCAATTTCTGTAGTTAAAGACTTGGACAAAGGGTTGACATAGGAGACGAAAGACTAGAGAATCGAGTCCCTTACAGATCTGGATGGGAAAGAGACACAGTGTGACAAGTGACTGATTAAACGCAATTTGAATTAACAGACTAGACGAAGATACTACTATAGTTGTCTGGTCCTTACATATATCTGCTTATTATGAGTTCTGCGTTTTATACATGCACTCTCAAAGAAAGGGATAAAAGTATGCATACTTGAACTCCACTAAATAAAATGTGAGATTTTTTACACTCAAGTATTTGTTTTAAATTTAAGCAGAGTGTTTGTAAAACAAAGAAGCTCTGTTTAAGAAACACTTCATTAATATATTTAGCAAATTCAAACATCAACTGAACTAAATTCAATGAATACATTTCAACTGGTATTTAACTAAACTAGCTACATAGATTTTCTTCAAATTCTCTCCAGTTACAGAATTTTTTTTAAAGTAATTTCATTATGTAAACAGCTGAACTTATATTAACAAATTCAATAATAGATTCCGTGCACCTTTAAGTTTATACTGTTAGTTCGGAGCCAGAAATATTTTAAAGTTGAATGAGCTGATTAAGTCTTTCATTTAGTCACCTTTCCCTCCCCCACTCCAAAAAATAATGTCACTTTGAAACAGACTTTAGAATATAAAAAAGGACCTACTTTGTACTCCCCACTTTTTATCTTCCCCTCTTACCATCTATTTATCACTGTCCCTTTATCGAATAATAAATTCTTATGCAATATCAACCATTTTTTTGTCGGCTCGGTTTCCCCCTTTCCTCAGTCTGTACCTTTAGCAAGTCGCGTTCCACATTTTATATTGAGACCAGTTGAAGAGCAAGTGAGAGCGAGAGGGGTGGGGGGGAGGGGGAAGAGAAAGAGAAAGAGGAAGAAAAAGTTGAGTCAGTCGATAAGCAGATTAGCTTAGTGGGCTCATTTGCCAGCCAACCGCAAACAGAATTGGCTTAAGTGGTAGCTCATTGTCAGCCCCATTGTGGCACAGTGGGTAATCCCATGTGACGTACTTAGCTCAGCCCTCTGGCTATGTGGATGCCACGCAGACACACACAGCTGTCGATAGCCGACAAATAGCTAACGTTGTATCCACCTGCCTGGCACACTCCCTACCTCCCTACCTACCTCCCTCCCTCCTTTACTCCGTCTCTTCCTTTAGGTGCTACCTCTCCTCGGCTCCTCCCCTCTCATAGCATCGACTGCCTTTTGCTGACGCGCGTAAAAAACTACGCCCAATGCAGCGCCGTCAGCTGACCTACATCCGCATCCAAGAAAAAAGCCAAAGCCAAAGCCGAGCCAAGCCACGACACAAGAGTCGGAAGAGCGCACAGGGGAAAAGGGGAGCTATAAGAGCTAGGGGGGAAGTGGAGACGGGGGAGACGGGAGTGCAGCTGACCTGAATTTGACAATGGCAACATTGACGACGGCTGAAAGCGTCTGCTCGGTCTGCTCGGCTAAAACGTCAGCCGGCACGAACTTAACCAAAATCCAAATGCGCTTTTGGGCCAGGCTAATTGAAATCTAATTTTACAGCTGGTGATTTTACTTCTCGCTGAAAAAGAAAAACTAGTTTAAGAATCAAATTGCAAAAACTTTTGACTCGAACGAAAAGTGACCGCAAAACAGGATTTGGTCGTCGTCCTTGGCTTTTACTTATTTATTAGGAATTGATTCTAATCAAATTGAATTTTTAATTTAAATTTGAAAAAATAACTATAGTTATTAACTACATTATTTATGATATTATTATGATTTTTGTTAATTTAAATGTTTTATTTGTATTTAATTTATAATTCCTGGGTAATTGGTTGCTCAGCTCTTATCAAACCGACAGACTGATGATAAGTGATAAACTAAGGCTTAAAGGGATTACCCAATCGGTATTTTCAACTGTCGCTTTGTCGGTTTGTCTGCCTGTTTGTCAAACAAAGACAGCTGCAAATTGAGGTGAGTGGATGCAAGTTTTGATGAATTTTTCATCTTTTTTTTTTGTTTTTTGGGTTAGAGGGTTCGTTATCCATGCCCATTGATACAAGCAAAAGAAACCAAACAAAAAATGGGAAGCCGGAAGTGAGTGAGTAGTTCCCCCTTTCCCTACCCCCTCTCTCTATGCAGTGCCACCATTACTCTTCGCCTCTTCAAGTTGTCAGGCCGCCTCTTTGGAGAACAAAGCAAAGGTTGCGGACGCGGGCGCTGTGAAGGAGTGAGAGGACTAGGAGAAGGAGGAAGAAAGCAGATGGAGGAGGGAGAAGCATGTAAGAATCCGGGCACATGCAGCGCACATGGCAAAGCCAAAGCGGAACGTTGTGGGAATGAAACAAAAAGGGCTCGACACACGACACACGACAAACGACGCAGACAACAAAAGGCGTAAACAAAATGGGAAAATTTATCTGAAATTTATTATCGTTGTAGTTGTTGAGAATTTTGTGCAATTGCAGCTACCACATAAACGCTGCAGAGAGCGAAATCCCCAAGAGAAAGAAAGAGAGGGATAGATATATGTAGTAAGAGAGAGAGAGAGAACAAAAGTCATACAGGTAAATGAGAGCGTCTGTTTTTGGCAGGCAAAAAAAAAAAAACAAAATACAAAATGTGATGGAAGAGAGAGAGAGCACAGAAATTAGGAGCAGGCACTGCAGCAACAACAACAATTTATATGTATATATATAGGGTACACATCACTATTTGAGGAAAAAACCTAAACAAATCAAAATGCAATCAACGCAAATGGGAACACACTTGAAGTGCATAAGAGAGAGGGAGAGAGGTAGAGTACAGTGGGGTCTCAAGTGCAGCTGCCACTGTGGAGCACCACTTAAAGAAACTACTCCAAAAATCTATTGGTATGAGCGAAGAAGTTAAATAACACATATAAACTATGGCGCTACTTTGACACACACACAATCACACACACACACACACATACATATATGTATATGGGGGGTTTCCCCATGCTGTGAGTGGGTGGTTGGGTTGTTAAGCTTGGTTTAAGTACTCACCTCTAGGTAAACATCGCTATCCGGATTGAAGGTGTCATTAACCCGACGAAATGTGTAATTCACATGCGGTATTGAATGCAGGATTTTAACGAGTATGCTCGGCTGTTCCATTTTTATGGCTCCTTTTGCAACGTTTGTCGCTATGCTTTTGCTGCAGCTTCTTTCTCTCTCTCTCTCTCTCTTTCTCTTGTTGTTGTTGTCGCAATTCTCACTCTCTCTCTCTCTCTTCCTCTCGCTTGCACTCGCTTGGCTTGCGTTCCTTTTGCCTTTTGGTGGAATGGGTTCCTTTATTGTTATTATGTGTATGTGTTTGTTGTTGTTCTTGTTGTTGTTGTGTGAGGGAGTGTGACTCGAGTACGGCAACGTTGCTGCTGCTGCTGCTCCTGCTTTTGACGTCACAAACGCCGCGCTGCTCAGTCGCTGCTCTGCCGCTGCTCTGCTAGCGACAACAACGGGACAACGGCGTCTCGTTTCAACGCAAAATTGACTTGAGAGTTTAGCGCATTACACTCACTGCTGCGTAGGTGAAAAGGGGGAGCAAAGAAGAATGAACATTTGTATGCTTACTTACGCACACACACACACATGCACACGCACGCCTTGCGCAAAGAGCGACAGCAAGCGAGAGAGCGCGAGTGAGAGTGAGAGAGAGGCGGCTGCTGTGGGGGTGTTAATGCGTGCGCTTCACACGCTGTGCCAAATTCCAAATTGTGCCTGCACATAGTCATGCTCTCTCTCTCTCTCTCTCTCTATCACTCTCACTCACACGCTCTCACACAATGCTGCCTAGACTTTGCGCTCTCTTTGTTCTCTTTTGTGAGTCCTGTCTGTGCGTATGTGTGCGTGCGTGCATGTGTGTGTCTGTTTATGTGTTTGTGTTGCCTGCGCTAAATTTTCACTTTCACTTTTCACACACACCCAAAAAAAAACACAACAACAAAAATATCCGCATATAAACCGAGTTTACACACACAAACTGTAGTATATAACTGTGCATAACTTGCACAATTCTAGACAGCAAGGAGAGCGAGGGTAGAACCCAAAGTTGCACAAATGCAATAAAAGCATTTGTTTTGATTTCAACTGACGACGCCACCGCGTTTGCCGCTCTCTCGCTCGCTCACACAGACGTTGCTCTCTACTCTCGCAACAGGATCAAAAAAAAAAAACCAAAAAAAAAACTCGAATTTGCAGATGAAAAAAAAACTTAACACACTTTACGATTAAAATGGAAATTGAAGAAAATGCTGCTTATCAGTGTTGAGCACTTGAAATTTGTTGTAATGTTGTTGTTGTTGTGATTGTTGTTGTTGCACAGCGCGAACAGTTATTTAATTGTATTAAGTGTAAGTCCTTTTCCTGCCGTCTTCTTCTTCTTCTTTGTGGAATTTTTACCGACGCGCACGTTACAAAAATGGACAAACGGACAACAGACAACGGGGCGTTGTTTCATTTACCGTTTCGTTCCGTTCCGTTTCGCAAGCTGCGTTGTTGCCGCGTCTGCGGTCCAAATGCGAATGAATCGAAAAACCTGCGCAACGTTTTTCGCCCGCAAATGCAAACTCAAAGGCAAAGGCAAAAGCAATAACAAAAGCAACAACAACAACGGCAAACGAACGAAGTTCTCTTCGCTTCCTTTTCTCTCTCTCTCACTGTCTCTTTGCTGCACAACTTGCATTTGCTCTCTGGCCTAACTGTTCCTATTAGCTAATTAGCTTAAGACAAAGTTAAGAGAGAGAGACAGAGAGCATAAGATCATGTCAAGGCGATCTGTCAGCAGTTAGTTAGAGTGCAATTACTAAAGGTGTGAGTGAGCAGACACTCACAATTCATATCGATAACAATTACGATAACGATGACAGCGCTTAAGGTGGTCAAATTTAAAAATGCAATTCAACTGCAAGTTAACCTTTCTTTTTGTTCACTTTTCAGCTGAGTTTTCAGTTTTTTTTTTGGTTCTCTTTTTAAATTTATGTTTGTTGTTTATTTTTTTTAAACATTTAATATGTGTGCCACTTTTATCATGGTAAGCATTAAACGAGTTTTTCCTCCAATGCAACATCAACAACAACAACAACAACAACAACTAACGAGAATAACCGCTTAACTAGTTTTGCTGACTTCGGTGACAACATGGAGTCATTGTATCCAAGTTTCTAGTTTCCAGGCACGACTCTACTTAAGTGGAGTAGATGGGGAGGGGGAAGAAGCTCCATTTACATGCATAAATATATATATATATATGCATATACTTATGTGATTGTAATGTGAGCAACCTTTCGGCAAATGAGACACAACAACAACAACAACGACAACAACAACATTAAATTCTTAAGCTGGCGTCAGCGTTTTATCGCCCGCCAAGTCAATTGAGGGGAAAAATTATTATTAGTAATAAGTATTTGTTCAATGGCGGTATTGACTAGTGTTATTGTTGTTGTTGTTGTACTTATATCTCTTGTTGCTGCTCATGTTATTGCTGTTGTTGTTGTTGTTGTTGTTGTTACACAGACCATGCATGCCGCATATCTTGTTCATGAATCAAAAAAAAAAGTTATAGCAAAAGGCTACAGTCGAGCCAACCCGACTGTCAGAGACCCTGTACTCATTGTGTGAAAAACAAAAAACAATTGAAAAGGAAAATAAATAACTAAAGCGGATATCGAACAGCAACAACTTTAAAAGTTATAATAAAAATATGGTTTTTAAAAATATTTATATAAATAATTCTAAAGCGGGAATCAAAAAACAAATTACAATTGAAAATAAAAATAACGTTGTATGAAAAAGTATTAATACAAAAACTTAAAAAACCGGAAATCGAATCCAGGATCTGATTAATGTGAACGTCTCTATCTGGGTTCTTTTTATAGAACTAGTTAGATTAATTTAAAAAAAAAAATAAAAAAATAAGAAAATTATTTATTTTTGTCTAATCAATTACTTCTCTAATTGTATATAGATTATTGTGTCTGCCACGCCTACTTCTGCCCGTTACGCACATTTCGCTTTTGACACACTTTATACACCCATTGAACTTTTTCAAGTACAGGGTCTAAAAAGGAACTAAACGAAACGAAGATATAATAAAAAGTAGGTAAACAGAGGAGCTTCACGAATTCTGGCTCCCATCTTATCAGCACATGTGAAAAGTAAATAGGTAAATAAAATGAGAATGAAAAAAAAAGAAAACAAACTAAACTGAACTGAACGTAACGTTAATGTGATTGTGAATTTCGTATGAACATTCGATGAGTTGAGTTGCATTCACAATAGATGGTGGGAAGAGTACCGCCCGCCAACTGGACTTGAACTTGGACACTGTGTGCCTCTCTCTCCATCCAGTGTCTCTGTCTGAGTCGATAAGCGGAATTGCATTGATTTGAGTCGAGAATTGCAGCTATGTATTTTTATAACGAGATCAAAATGCAGTTTTTCAAACATAAACCAACACACACACACACATACACACTTGCACGCACGCATACATACACACACACACACGCACGCACGCACGCACGCACACACACAGGAATAGCGGGTTACACGGATACACAAACAAAACGAAACAAATCGAATCGCAATTTGAATTCGCATTTACACGTACTTTTGAGCGCAAATGCAGCGCGTTTTTAATTGAATTGTTTTCTTTAATTTCAATCAGTCCTCACTTTTGAATTCACATGTTCGATTTCATTCAATTCATTGACAGTATCTCTATTTGTTTTATTGCGACGGCGACAGCGACTGCGACGACAACCACGACGTTGACGGTGACGGCAACACACATACAACTGACTGACCACCGTTGCCAACAAAAGGCTGCCACCCGGTACAAGGGCTGCCACCCCACAACATTTTTTGATCTGGCAACATGTTCCATTTTTAGTACAATGCCAAAAATCATAACTTCAAAAGTTTATTTACATTGCATAAATCTTAAGTTATTTTTTTAGCAACCTTTTTGTTACAATTTAATCTTAATCATCTAAATCTCATCATTGGCAATCTGCTCCGCACTTAACATCTGCAAACGCGGGCAGTTTTAACAATTAGCGATTATTGTTTTCTTAATTTTTGCATAGTTATTGTGATACTTAGTCAAACTTTTAATACTTTTAAAAATTAGTATTGTAACATCTCTCCCTGATGGATGACGAGCTTTAAGCCTTCATCGACCTTTATTTGATTTAATTTCGATATTCGTTGGAGATTTGTCACAATAGGTTTCTTATTTTTTCATCTTTAAATAACGCGCGCGATTTCAAGAGCTGCCAGGCTGTTCGCACGCTTATTGTATAAGAGGTTGCCAGAAGTTCAATCTGTTGGTATTTTTTTAATCTAGGTTTCAAGGCTACCACACCGTTTTTGTGTTGTTTCCTGCAAAAAGTTGGCAGCACTGTCAGCAATTGAACGACTTCGATACACGCTCTCTCTCTCTTCTTCTATATCCAAAATGGATCAACAAATTGCAGCTATTCCCGAGAGTGAGCATTATTTTGAAGGCGTTGAGAAGTTGTTGGAGGTCTGGTTCGACGAAAGTACAATTCCCAGTGGAGATTTGCGCAATATAACGCGAGAGCAGTGGGAGAATCTGCTGTGCCACGTGAAATGTGAAATAATCAGCTTCAAGCGAAATGATTATATCGATGCCTTCCTGCTGAGTGAGAGCAGCATGTTTGTCTCCCGGCGACGATGGATTCTGAAGACCTGTGGCACGACGACGCCTCTCAAGTGCCTGGAACAGCTGCTGGAACTGGCCAAGGTCGAGGGTTATGCCGTGGTCAGCGATATATTCTATTCGCGGAAGAACTTCACCCGACCGGAAGTACAGAATTCACCGCACAAGGGTTTCTATGAGGAGGTGACCTACTTGGATTCCATATTTCCCGAGGGCAGATCCTATTGTTTGGGCTCGATTAATCTTGAATGTTGGTATCTGTACACGTTTAGCAAACCGGAAGTGAAGGCTCTGCCGGATGTTATTGTTGAGATGGACAACAACAAAGATGCGGATGCAGATGCAGATCAGGATCCCGATCCGGATCAAACCATTGAGATTCTTATGCAGAATCTGGATAAGGACATCATGGCATTGTTTAGCAAAGATAAATTCTCCAATGGCCACGATGTTACCCAGAGTTCCGGCATTGATCGCATACTGCCGGACATGCTCATCGATGACTTCCTGTTCGATCCGTGCGGCTATTCCATGAATGGCATCAACAAGAAGGGCGAATACATGACCATTCACATCACGCCCGAGGAGAAATTCTCGTACGTGAGCTTCGAGAGCAACGTGGCTCTCAATAACTATACGCGACTGATCAATCAGGTGATCAAGACCTTCAAGCCGGGCACCTTCATTGTGACCATCTTTGCCAACAAATCCTCCCTGGCCTACGAGACAATGAAGGAGCTGGAGATTGAGTATTCCACATTGTCCAACTGGAAACGCACCGACATGCAATGCTGCAATTTCCCATCCTATAATCTTCTCTTTGCCCAATATTCCCGGGGCACCAAATCCACCTAGAAGTACCTAGAAATAATACTGCTACAGGGTCTACTGCAATTCCAATTCCAAAAATTCTATGTTAATAAATATTCGTTGTTATTCGTTTGATAAATTTGTAATACTTTTATTTTGATTGAGATTGCAAATCAAACCGATTCGAATATCGGTTCAACTTGGGATTTCGAATATGTTTTCGCCGTTTTCAGATACTCAAAATCTTTAATTATTGATTTCGTAACGGATATAGAATATAAAAAAAAATACATAGGTGCTAGAAATGTTATAAAAATGTAGATTTCAAAAATGATCTGTTTTACATGATCAATATTTAAATTTAAAACTAATATTAGGATGAAAAACGATGATACATCTTAACACAATTGAATTCAACGCTTGACTCAACCGAATCTAACCTATTTACATGAATCGGTTATTTCGGTTTGAATAGTTTCGGTTTTTTCGGAATCGGTATAAAACATAAGTCTTGTTTCGCTTAGAGTTGCAGTTACGGTAAGCAATTTCAATCGGTTAAGTTCCTGATTGAGAGGATTAGCTCTTGGATTTGAAGAAACGCGCTGTGCGCGCTTGAACGGCACCAAATCCATCGCTGGCCACGTTCAGATGACGAGCAATCCACGCTGGAAGCTTCTGCTGGATGCGTGGACTCGTGTAGCGTTCGTCCAGCAGATAGACACAGGCATAATCCCGGATGTGACGCACGGAGCGACCAATGCATTGATTGACCGACTTCATGCAGAGATTCTCGTAGTATTCATTGCCGGCTCCATTGCCCAGTTGCTCGTCCAGGTGACGCATGCGCTCCTTGAGCTCGGGTGCATGGCGATTGGGATAGGGCAGACCCACAACGATCACACCACGTCCCAGATTGTCGGCAAAGTTGAGACCCTCGGACAGTTTGCCACCCACAACGCTGAGCAACAAGGCGCCTCCGCCCTCTCCAATGGTCTCTGCATATTGCTGCAGCAACTGCTCCACACTTCCGCCCGCTGACTCCCTGAAGATGCGCTTCCTCTGGGAGATCCGCTGCAGAGCTCCACTCTGCTGCAGTTGCGCATACACTGTGTCCAGGTAATCGTAGGAGGGCAGGAAGCAAACCAAGCCGGCGGGCAGAACACTGCTCAGATTCTGTAGCACCATGGTGAGCTCCTTGAGCTGGAGAGGATTAGACAAATTATCGATTGAATTATACAGATAAGTTAAAATTAAGTAAGCTCTACTCGAAAGTGCTCAACCAAGAGATATCGTAGTTCACTTTTTTTCAGAGATAAAAAATCAAAATTATACAGACGGAAATTGAATTTAAAAATATTAATTTAAAGATAATTTGATGAAGTAGTATAGATTAATCCAATGTTTCTATTTGTCTTTCTATTATCGAAATCAGGAATTTGACTTAAGAGTTATTTTAATTATTAAAATTAATTTAACCTTTCCATTTCGATATTTAAATTTCAATTTAGAAATCATAATAAAACTCAAACATTCAATAATTATTAAAAAAAGTTAAAAATAAAGGTAATTTTTTCAAATTTTAAACTAAAATTATAATTATATATCAATTTTTGTAATAAAAGTAAAAAATTAAACTTAAATTTCCATATATTTTGAACCGATATGCGGTTCATATCCTTATCAATATCTCAAAAACTAATATAATATAAATTAAATGGGGATTACTATTTTTTTGATTCGAAATTAAAGGAAATTAGTAGGAGTTATTTTTGGATTTTAAAATAAAATAAAAAATGGGAATCTTATATATATATATAAAACTCTTTGTCCTGACTGACTGATCATTGCAGAGCACAAACCATTAGTCCTAGTAATTTTTAGAGGATTTACCATGAGGGGATTAGTACGCTGTGCGTAATTGAAGCAGAGTGTGGCGCCTGTTGGTCCAGTGGGCAGGACGAAGGGCAGCACTGCATCCGAAGGCACCACATGACTGTAGAAACGCTCCACAACACGCTCCGGACACTGGGCAAAGAGTTGGGCGGTCAATTCATGTGTGGGTTGCATTGTTCCACCGGCAATGATAAGCTGCAGGAGCAGAAGACGAGGGATTAACATGGAATATTGAAAGATTCAATTGACTCACTGAACGCGCCTCGGCGACAATGTCCGCGAAATGCTCGGCAGGATTGAGCAGCAAATACTTGAGGGTTTGCGCCTTGGGATTGAGCAGGATCCTGCCATCGGCTGCATCGCTGGTGAGTGTCTCCAGGAAGGCGAGCAGTGGACGAATCGGGGAAGGTTTAGGCTGCGTGGGCTGCTCAAGAGCCTGCTCCTGCTTCTGCTTTTGCTCCTGCTGCTCTTCTTGGAGTTTGCGTTTCTTTGTCATCTGACTGAGCTGATGCTCCTTGGCCAGGCGTTGGAGCAGCTGCTGTGTGGCAGGCGGACGATTCTCGCTGGGCTGCGGTTCACGCAGCTGCTGCTGGTTGAAGCCATGTAGCTTCTGGGCGAATCTGGTGCGGCTGCAGAACTGCAGCACGGCATGCAGATCGATGTTGAAGAAGTCACCCTCGGAGCTGAGCTCATAGGTGCGCAGCATGCGTGGCTCGGCGTCCAGCTGAAGCAGCTGCAGCAGGCGACGCACCACAAAGATCAGCTGATTGATCCGCAACAGATTGGCGCTGCTCAGGCGCCGAGCATAGCGCGTCTTGTAGGCGCCCAGCTGCTCCTTGGCCAGCTGCAGCTGTGACAGCGTCAACTCGCTGCTGTGCAGCTGGGCAATCGTGTCCAGCAGATTGTGTGCCTCGTCCACAATGATGACAGCACCACGCAGATCGATGCCCAGCTGCTGGCGGGAATTCCGCTGCAGCAGCAACGGATACGGCAGCAGCACCAGTTGTGCCTGCGCCTGCGCAGCCCGGGAGGCATAATAGGGACAGCTGCCACAGGCGGCGCCTTCCTTGGCCAGCTCCTCAATGTCCAGGGGATCACAGAGCGCCACATCGCTGAGTCGCTGCAGTTGTCCAGGCGCCTTAAAGGCACAACGACCTACGACTTCCACTCCTTCTAGTCTGGGTTTCTTGCTGGGATTGGCTGTTGACTTGGAGCGCGCCATGTCCAGGCAACGTTCGTTCATGAGCGCCACGTTGGACAGTCGTCGCACCTGAGGATTGACGCACAGCTGCTGACGGGAGCCGAGCGAGATGCAACGCACCTGGCGACCATGTGGCGTCTTCTTCAACTCGGCTACAATCTGCGCCAGCTGCGAGTGCGTCCGACTGCAGTAGAAGATCTGTACATCTCGGAAGCGCTGCTCACTCAACTCCGGCTCCAGCTCCGTCTCCGCCTCAGCTGGCTCCTCATCGGAGTCCAGCTCGGGCTCTGGATGTAACTCCTGCTGCTCCTGCAGATCAATTGCCTTTCTCGCCGCTCTATGTTGTTGTTTCTTGCGCTGCTTCATCTGCTCCAGCTCCTGCTCCTTCTCCTGGAGCAGTGCACGCAGCCGCTGCAGCTGCTGCAGCTCCTGACGCTGCTGGAGAGTCTTACTCTGCGCTGTTATCCAATCCTCGGCCTCTGCACTCGCCGCCTGCAGCGAGCGCAGCTCCCGTTCCACATTTTCGATCCGCTGCAGCAGCTCGGAGCGCACCAGCTGCTCGTGCTGCTGCAGCCAAGTCAGTGCACCGCAGGTCAAGGTCAGGGACTTGCCCGTTCCCGTGGGACTCTCAAAGATGCCGATTTGCTTGCGTTCCAGCACTCGGAAGAGCTCCTGCATCAGCTGCTCCTGGATGGCGTAGGGCGTGTAAGGAAAGCCAAAGTCCTCCACCTCGGGCGCTGGCAGCACCTTGCGCGGCGAATACATCACCTGCAAGCAACTTTTAAAAGACCTTTAATCAATTTGCAAGCATCCAAATAAATCGCGCCAATCTTTTTATTGTTGTCGTCGTGACGCAGAAAACAATCGCCTTAACGCTCATTTTTGCGTTTGCGTGAAGTTGGCTGCGCGCAAATTTGCGCGCACGTCAAGCTGGCAGCATTCACCTTCAAATAATCACAGTCTGGCAACACTCAAATTGCGCAGTTATTTGAATTTAAATAAATTGCGTAAATTTTGTAAATAGCTGGTGAATAAGTGAAAATAAGTGAATAGAAAAAAAAACGTTTAACGAAATCAATCAATTACAAACGGTACAACACACTACACGAGCATGACCAAACAATTCTCGATTATGTAAATCCTTTACTGCCATTATTTTAAAAGATTTTATTAATTTTTTGTTGTCACTGCAATGATTAGTAATCGCCGAAAGACGCTGCAAAACTTGATTGATTGCCAATTAGTCATGTGCAGTATTAAAATCGTTTCTAGATATTAAATCTTTGAAAGCTCCACGTTTTATATGCGTCAGCGAAAATAAAGATTTAGATTCAGACTCCCAACGGCGAATGGCGTCGCTGTGGACGCACCTTTTGACAAAATGGCGTTGATACGTTTGTTGTTATTATTATTATTACTATTGTTGTTGTTGTTGTTTTTACTGCTGCTGCTGTTGTTCTATTACTATTTGTTGATTGTTGGGGAACGACCTGCGGCCATATCGATTTGAATATGAATATGAATTTTGAATTTGTGAATTTGATTTGCAGCTAATAAGTGCGCTGCCAATGAGCATTGATGTTATTTGAACTATTCAGTGTATGAGTGTTGTGGGCGTTGCGCACAGTGGCTAAAGATCGAGATTTGCCAAGTCTATTTGTGTGTGTTTTAAATGCGCCGACATTACTCATACGCAATGTTGGCTGTGCTGACCTTAGCCAACGGCCAAAATGCAACTTGGCTGCACCTTGATTGACTGACTGACTGACTGACTGACTGACTGACTGACTGACTGATAGAATGACTGCAATAATGCAATATAATAATGGCAATGATTGACGGGCATATGCACATAATATGCGCAGCAATTCGAATACAATTTTCAGTTGTTGTTTGTCACAAACACTGCAACTTGCAACCTGCACAAAGCCCCTGTCTCTGTACCCCTTCTCTTTGCCCCCCCTGCCCCCTGCCCCCTGCCACTTGCCACTTGCCCCACCCCGCCTAAACGACGTCTTGGCCGTCACATCCCATTTGTTGCGCCAAATGTTGCAATGCCTCAGCTAATGTCGCGTCATGCACCTGAACTTGTAGCCATAGCATGCCAAATATGCATAAGTATGTTAGTATGTGTGCATATGTATGTGTGTGTGTATTGCATATTTTTGCAGCCTGCTTTAAATAAATATGCAATTATAACTATAAATCCGCAGCTGGCACAAAGTGCGTATCTCAGATGCAAACACAAACTGACTACGTTAAACCCAAACCAATTCTAGAAATTTAGAAAATTACAAAATAATAAAAAAACAGGTATTTTGACTTTCTTCAACTGCTTTCGAAATCACATAACAAACTCGTCATTATATTTCAAAAGTTGAAAATCCTTTGAATATAGTCCTTAAATTGAGTTTTTAGTATACTTATTCATTTGTAAATATAGTAGATACTTTTTTACTTTTTTTTTATTTTCTTCTTGCCTAATATAATACAAATATTCTTAAGTTTTCCATTTTATAAATTTATAAAAATTTATTTGTAAAGTGCATATCTGAAATTCCCGTTTGAATAATTTAAATTCGACTTTTGAAAGGCGTTTGAGCCATTCTCCGCCCTTAGGTACTTTCTAGCATATTAATATTTATGTGATATGTGGGCTTTAAGCATGCCACGCCCTCTGGCTTGACCTTCTGTTGTGAATTCAGCGTGAATTCATGTTAAGCCATAGAATGTCTGGCAGACAGCGAGTCGACATCAACAGTTGGTGTTTTCGTTGTTCTCGAATGCTTTGGGCCCTGGCCAATGCTAATCTTGAGCCTTTTGGCCGCAAGACAAACCCATTTATCACAGGTTGCACTTGTGTTTGTTACCATTCGATTTTGTTCTTATACCCTGGACACATTTAATCAGTTAATGAGGTATGCGAAACTGATGAGTGGATATACTTACGATAATACTGATATATTGAGAGATATTAATGGAAAACTCGCTTTTCGCCAAAGCGAATTTCAACTACTTTGAAGATCAATTGAGTTAATTGATTTTCTAAAAAACGACATCTTCACTTTAATTTGACTCTGTATAAAAACTGGAAAATTAAGTTTTTTCCATCACTGTCCATTTTCGTCATACTATCCCCATGTCACTAAGAAAAGAAAAGTTTTAAAAACTTGATATTGGTAACTCGACTTCTTTTTTGACAACTAAATTTTTTTTAGATTTTCACATTTCGATTTCAAACTCTAATTACAGTTGGGATTTTATATTACTGATTTATACTGATAAATTTCATATTTTTACTCATAAAGTTGATCTTCTATAAATTTTAGGTGCAATCTATATTATAATGATTTACATTCGCTTATTTCGAGCTTAAGCTTTGATTTTTAATATTAATCTGAAAATTTCATAATGATTCAATCATAAATAGAAAGTCTATATAAGGATATTTGTTCAGTAATAAAAAATAGAGAGAGAAAAGTAATGCATTATTTTAAAAAGGAATATAGGGTATCTCTTGGTTGTTCACTCCCGTCTAAAACGATTATACTTGCTGTTGTTACTAATGTTGTTGTTGTCTAGGTGGCATAATTTTTCACTTAACGCACAGCTAAAAATACACCACACTACAGGCGGCACTTCTACCTACAAGTGTTTGTGTGTGTGTATGAGGTGTGTGTGTGTGTGTGTTTGTGTGTGTGTGTATATGGGACTTGTCACTGTGATTGCTAATAGTACGTTCAATGATAATGCGTTTCGTTATTTATGAGCGGCATTTGATACGATTAAATGCTATAATTTATCACAACGTTGATTTCCATTCGATTCCATTCGATTTTGACCATTGTAACTGTTCTTTAAACTGCCTTTAGCCTGGTCAACACAATTAAGTCTGACGCACGCCTATTGCTGAAACTGAATGTCATGCATGTTTAAGATTTGCAGTCTGCCTGCAATCTATACCAAAAACATGAACCCAAAAGGCCTTAACGCCAACCTGTTGCTATCAGTCAGATGAGCTGCGTTGGTGTTAGCCAATAAAATAAAATATATACATAAATTAATACACTTAAAACTCCCGAAAACACCTGCTTTTATTCTCTCCTACCTGTAAATTGAAAATTTTAAGTTTCAAGTTTTTAACTTCTTATATCGTAATAAGTATAAAATAACACTTAAAAGTTGATTTTGAGACGTTTAATTTATTTGTAAAAAATCGTGACAAATGTGACAGAAATTTTGACTTGTAAAGTTGATAGGTCCAAGGCTTGACCAAGTTCAAACATTCATAACTTTGTCAAAACTAAACCGATTTTCAAGCGGACTTTTATTTTAATCTTGGTTTGGCCTCTTAATTCATTATGCATTCAAATTTTTATTAAGCTCGATAAAAAATTATTTTTCTCTAGATTCCCCAGATACGGATCTCGATGCTAAGGGTCCCCCCTTTGATATTTTGAAAATTTAAAATTTGAAATCTCAATTTTTCACTTTATATCAACTTCTTATATCGTAATTAGTATAAAATAACACTTTAAAGTTGATTTTGAGACGTTTTATTTTCTTTTAAAAAATCGTGACAAATGTGACAGAAATTTTGAATTGTAAAGTTGATAGGTCCAAGGTTTGACCAACTTCTTAACTTTGTCAAAACTGAACCGATTTTCAAGCGGAATGTCGTTTTTATCACAATTTGGCCCCTTAATTCATTCTGTATTGTATTATTTTTAAATTACTATTATTAAATTCATTAAAAAATAATTTCCTTTAAATTCCACTAGATATGGATTTCGATGCTAGGGTCCCACATACTGCCGTTATATTACATTGACCCACATTCATATTTGAGACTTTGATAAAAACATGATTGATGATGTGATGGATTTTCGCGATGGAAAACTATCAGTTTATGAATGGGATTGGACCACCCACTCGATCAATCCTAGAGATGTCATCGATGTCATGTGTCCAACAATGTGATTCTCTGAGCGATGACCGAACGAATGAATCTATGACACATTTGCCAAGCAAGCTGCCACAATTTGCATTTAGAAGGATTTTAACATGTTTCTCAATTACTGTTATGACATTCAATAAGCAATTAGGCATTAATCACAGACACAGTCAGTGCAGGGGCGTCGAGCGAGAGGGGACCCCGATGTGGGGTGGCGGTAGGGGGGAGTTTATCTTAATCAGAGCCGGCGTATTAATCATCCAAGCGTCGAAGGCATCGCCCAAGCCTTCAACTTATGCATATGAGAATGAGACTGCGAGAGAGCAGAACTCAGAGAGAATAATAGAGGGAGAGAGAGAGAGAGGGCTGTTAACTAACAGAGCGCAGCTTGAAAACTGACACACTAAGCTTTGCTTCCCTCTCTCTCTCGCTCTCACTCTGCATCTCAATCCAGTCGGGCTTCTAGCTTCTCAATAAAGCCGTCGTCTTTTTGCATAATAACATGATGTCATAGTCTTTTTATATGTCCGCCCATTCTTAACCGACCACCGTCCCCCTTTGCCTCTTTTCCTCATGCCCCTAACTCACCCTCTACCCCGTCCCTCGCTCCTTTCATTCACTGTGCGGCAATTGAGCTGCCAGATGTTGTCGCATGGTCCGTCGGTGGGGGCAACAACAACAATCAACGATCTGTGGTTAGCAGTCAGTGTCCCACGCCCACGCCAAGACACGCGCCAAGAACAGCAACAACTGCACTACTGATCGACTGACAAGTACCCTGGAAAGCTACATATTGAAATATTGAGTATGCTAAAAATCCTAAAATTCATGTTTGTAGTATTTGAGGAAAGCTAGGGAAATAAAGAACTCCAGATTAGCTTTGATAATGTCCAAGTTCACATGCATTTCCACAATTCAAGCACACCCCATAGCAGTGTACAGCAGGGTGCATCGATTTTTTCGAAAAAAAAAAAATGGTATTCGTAATCTACTGTCAATTCTAAGATGTTTTTACCAAGAAACTATAGTTCTAAAATCAATTCCCAGTCTCCACTTTTTGAGTTGAAAAACTATGCCTTTTTAGGACGAAAATTATGTTTTAAGGACAATTTGTCTTTGAATTGGAAAGAGTTTTGATACCAATCTTCTCATGATCAGACTAAAAATACCAAAGATATAGTAATAATTCATGTTAAAAATATCAAAAAACACGTTTTTCAACTCAAAAAACGGAGAATTGATTTTAGAACTATGGTTTCAAGGTGAAAGCATCTTAGAATTGACCGTAGATTGCGGTACCAATTGTTATTTTATTTTTGGTCCATACAAATCGATGCACTTTAGTGTACAGGGTATCCAAAATTGAGCATAAAGAATTGAGGCAGTCAGCTTCGCATTAAACGCAGACGAAGGCGTCAACCGAAGCACACTTAAAGGGGGCGTGTCGCATGGCGCTATGAGTAAGACTTGTCTAGTGTTTATTAAGCGCCAGTGTTGGTTAACAGCGCATATAGCGATTAAACACTATAATGTGTTTACAAGCTGAAATCCCTTAAATGCCCAAAACAATAAAAGCACATTTTTGATACGTTTTTTTGACTTTGAAGCAGAACATTTATTTTTACATTTTTGCTTTTGTTTTGTTGTTTGTTTGTTGTATTTTTTTTTTTATTTTTTATTTTATTTTTTTTATATTGTGTTGCCATTTTCTGACTTTTTTTTATGTTTAATAATAAAAAAACAAATATTATTATTCATTATTAGTTAATTTTTATTTTTATATTTAGTATTAGCTGCTTAAAATTATCTAAAAAAAAAATAGAGTTTGAAATAAATTTAAATTTATGCAGAATTCTTGCGTTCGTTTTGACATTTTGTTGGATGTTTTTTGTTGTTGTTTTTTTTTTTTGGGGAATTTTGGAGTTTTAATTTTTCAATTTTTTCGTTTTTAATTTTTTGTTTTTGTGTATTTAACATTAATTTGTTTTTATTTTTAAGTAGCATAATAAATTACATGGGTATTACAAATATTAAAAACATTTATAAAGCATTAAAACAGTTTACTGTGTGTGTATCTGTGTGTATGTCTCTGTGTGTGTGTGTGTGTGTGTCAGTGTCTCTGTGTCTGTGTGTTTTTTTGTGTGTGTAGCTGTCGTTGTTTGGCTTTCGCTTTATATTTTGTGTGCCTCTCTTTTGTGCTTTACAAAATCTAAAAAAAATATTTATTATTCATAATATTATGTTTTTTGTTTTTCTTTTAACAACTGAAATGTTTATAACAAGCGCATATTAAATATGCAGTTAAACAAAAACAAATACAAATATAGCAAAAGAAACTAATTAAATTACAATTGCTTGTGCTCAACTTAATTTAATTGAATTTTTCTGTTGCGTGTACAAACCCTTTATATAGGGCATTTCTTTATTACCCCTGCATAACTTTTATTTTTATCGATATAGTGGACATTTTTATTTTAAAAATATTTATAGGAAACTGTCCTTAATTTGTCCTTTGCTTGTTTAAATTTTGTCATAACTGATTAATATATTTTTTACTTTAGTTCAAATTTACTTTTTGTATGAAAGAGGAAAATCTATATCATTTAACGATTTGCAAGGGTAATTTAACTTCGGTTTTACCGAAGATTTTAGTTTTCTGTTTTATTTCGAATATACTCTTGTACTTTTTTGTCTAGGCTAAATGAAAACGCAAATATTAATTTGCATATATTTTTGCACTTGTCAAAAATATATAAATAATACTTTTGATGCCTTTTTAACATAAATCATTTCTTTCGGTTCGTATTTCTTTTTAGCACAGTTTATGGGAGTTTTTGTTGTTGTTGTTGTTGTAATCTTCTTTTTTACCATTCATTTTCTGGAAATTTTCGTTATAATTATTACACATACACATATCATATCATAAATATTTTTAAAGAACAATCGATATACACATAACTGTAGTATATACTATATGGTATAGTGGAGCCTCGCTATAATGAAACTGAACAATCTTTGACTAGTTCTTTATAGTGAAGTGCCACTGTAGCTTGTTGAGTTTTCATGCCTGCAGCTAAAATTTTGTAAGTATTTCATTTAACATTTAATTTGTTAAACATTTAACAACATTTTTGTATATTTATTAACATTGTACAGGTACTTCGTAGCGCATTTTGTTGTTTTATTTGCTTCGCAACAATGTGTGTGGTTATTTTCGATATTTTGTTTTTATATTTTTATTATTATTGTTGTTATGATCAGAATTGTAACCTATAACTAAAAGCTAAACGAAATGAGTCGAATGATCAAAAGAAATGAAAGATGCGCCACTACTAGCCAAAACTGAATGAGACAGAGCGAAACAGAACGAGAGAGAAAAAGAAAGAAAGAGAGAGAGAGAGAGACAGGAAGAAATGCATGATCTATTATATCTATACTTATTCAACTGTTAATTTGTTTCAATGCAACTTTTAATTTCTTACACAAAAAATCAGCTGCAGGCACTTTTCGATTATACCCTAGCTTAACGTGCACTAGGGTACATATGTTTCATAGGTATGCATGTATATGTGAGAGGTATTCTTTATTATAATAAATATGTTTCTTTTTCATTTTTTGTAGCCGAATTGGTTTTTGCACTAGAACGTTGTTTTTTTTTTTTTTTCTTCTTGGGATTAACATTGATTACATTGTAACATCTAAGTTTTATTTTAAATTTTTCGTTTTCCTTTAGTTTTTGATTCAAGAAATTATAAACAATTACACACAAAATATTTGACCTGAGTTCAATTCAATTTCTTTTCATTTCATTTCTTGGAAGCTGAAGTAATAATATCATATAGTATATCAGGCAGCAAGGGGACAGAGGAGAAGTGGATAGGAGGGTGGACATTGCATTTCTCTATATATATATGTATATAATATATACAACAGTTTTACTGAACTCTGTAGTCAAAATGCTTTATATTATTTTTGTAGTTTTCGGCTTTTCTATACGATTAACAATTGTACACACACATCATGACGATCTCTAGAGAGCCGATTAAGGATCAAATTTGTATAGGGTATTTTATATAGGGTATGCTATGGTATGGTAGACATGTACAACTACAAAGCCGTGCTCACTAAATGCTATATATAAGTATTTATTATTATTATATATAAATAGTTTTGTAAATATTAAATTTTTAGTACAAATCGAGGCAATTTTTATTAGTTAATACAAAAAAATTTTCTTTTTCAAAAAAGGCTAAACTAAAATGGAAATACAATATGGAAAAGCACTTTTTATGATCTCTTTCGGTTAATTGTTTTTTAGGCCACTTTTTGGTGTTCACAGCTGTTTTATTTGTTGCAGTTGTAGTTGTTGTATTTAGTATCAAATGTACACACACAATATATATATATAAGTATATTTATATATATACATAATTATCTGAGTTCTGTCCAAATATTATCAAGCGATAAAACACACATACACAAATATTTTTAAATTTTTGATTTTACTTTTTTCCAAATTACAATTATATTTTCTTCGTTTTTCATTTTGTAAATATTTTTTCATGTTTTCTTTAAAGTTAATAAGGCGAATAGTTTTTGTTGTTGTTGCAGTTTTATAAGATTTTTTCTTTGTTGTTGTATATGGTCTTTTTTTTATTCAAATATATTAATTTTTTTTTATTTTCGTTTAAGAGCACATTTTAGTTTCGCAAAAAATTTTTAACAAACTTACAAACTAATTTATTCAATTTTAATATATATATATATAATATTTTTATTAGTTGTCCAGCGTTTTTATTTTTTAATTTTTAAGGCAACAGCTTACAATGTTTCTTTATCTTGTATTTTAAAGTCACATCTATATGAAAAAAATTAGACATATAAATATTACGCATAGTGTTTAGTTGTTTCTTTTATTTTTTATAATAATTTTTATCACTGACTTTTTAGTTTAGAAAAAAAATATCAAACGTCATCATATCGCATGGTTTTTAAGCTTAATTCATATCATAATTAATATTATTAATTTTCTTTCTTGTAATGTTTTTTTTTATGGTTTTCATTTTTCTTTATTGTTTAACTTTGCATAATCTCGCACAAATTGAATTTAAGTTTAGAAGGGACTTAGAGGGTGTTGTGGTAGGGGTGGTGGGGGGTTGTGGGGAGGGGGTATTGTAACGAAATTAAAATTAATAATTACTGATGCGGCTGTGACTGCCAACAAATTGCCTGTTGCTCGGAATGTTATAGATACACATAAAATATATATATATAGATAAAGATACATTTACATAGATACATTTTAAATATACTTTTATATATACGGTTTATAAGTATACATAGATATATGTCAAATTTAAGGTTATGTACAGGTGCTTTATATATCTATAGATTAGTCAAAAAAAAAGATTTAAAAAAAATAATATATATATATAATTTATTAATTAATTAAAAATTATAGAACAAAGTGCATTACATTTTCAACTTTTTTGTTTTCCTTTTTTTTTGTTTTTCTTTTGATGAGGTAGTCAAGCCACAGAGACACACACACACATACACACACACACGCACGCACACACACACACACGACCGCAGACTATCGAGCAATTCGATGTTGTTGGAACAGGCAAATATATAGGTTTTTATGTTTGTATTATATTCGAGCCAGGGGCGTAGAGGGGAAGAGGGGATGCTGTTGTTGTTGGAAGAACTTGGATATTTGCTTTGCTGTGTGTGTTGATGAGTGGAGAGTGGGAGGAGGGAGGGGAGAGTACAGTTTGCTTACATAACTAGACTGACGATAGCTGGGCGTGGCATGGGCGCAGGGCAGCTGGGGTTGGGAGAAATACCCGAATTAACATTCTCACACACACACACTCACACACACACACACACACACACACACACATACACTCACACCTAGCACCAATAGTCGACATTAGCCCAGTTAGTATCATCCTCCTCCTGTTGTCTCTCGCTCTGTTGTTGCTGCTGTTCGTGTTGCTGCTGCTGCTGCTGCTGCTGCTGCTGTTGTTGCTGCTGCTGCTGTTGTTGTTGATCGAAGATGAGCAACAACTCGTGATCGGCAAGCCGTTGGGCCCGATCTCACGCCAGGCAGCCGCCATTTGTCATAAACGCTGCTGCGCCCGTATCCAGATCAACAAAATCGGCAGCATCATCGGCGAGTTGCGAGAGCAGATCATTTGTGTAGCAACTGTTTTTCATGAGCAACAGTTGCTCCTCCTCGTAACAGGGTGTCATGATGCCAACACCGACACCAACACCGCCATGCGGCAGACCATTATGAAAGTCCATCAAATGATTGTTGTTGTTATGCACCGCCAGACTTGCCACACTTGTCATATTGTTGAGACTGCTCGGATGCACGCTGACAGCATGCTTAATATCGGGGAATCCCTCGCTGGGCTCGAACAGAAAACGCTCGGCACTCAATGCAGTGGTGTAGGGGCTCTGTGAGTCCACCAGCTCGTTCTTCACAAATTCTATGGCGCTGGTGGGCGTGGTCGCTGGAGGCGGTATAACAGTTGTTGCTGTGTTGAGGTTGTTGTTGAGGCTATTATTGTTATTGTTGCTGTTGCTGCTACAGTTGTTGTTGTTGTTGTTGCTGGTACAGCTGTTGTTGTTGTTGCTGCTGCAGTTGTTGTTGTTGTTGCTGCTGCAGTTGTTGTTGCTGCTGCAGTTGTTGTTGTTGGTGGTGGGCGTGGAGATGGCAACCAGGCCTAGACTTAGACCCTCACAATTGGGCACATAGTCGGACACCTGTTGGCTGACCACCAAACTGCCATTCTGGTCGGCATTGTGGTTGTTGTTGTTGCTGTTGCTGGCGGGATTCATTGTCGACTGTTGCTGCTGGTGTTGTTGCTGCTGTGGCAAACAGAGCGCCTCTTGTGTGGGCGAACTCAGGTAGCCAGCATGCTCAAACTCTTGTGGACTTGGCGATGGTTTGCAGTAACCGTTGGGCAACTGTTGCTGCTGTTGCTGTTGCAATTGTTGGTGCTGCGCCTGTGCTGCTGCCACTGCTGCTGCCATTACCGCTGGTGTCTTGGCGCCAAACTTGAACGTTGACATGGATGGTATGCTTTGCATATGTTGCTGCTGCTGTTGTTGTTGTTGTTGATGTTGCTGCTGCTGCTGTTGTTGATGTTGCTGTTGCTGCTGCTGTTGTTGCTGCTGCTGCTGTTGCTGTGTGGGCGTATTGGCAGCACTGCTCGCCTCACTGTTGACTAGGCCATCCAGCTCCAATTCGGCCAGATACTTGAACGCCGGCGATTGCAGCAACTTCGACGGCAACTGGCAACCGCCACGTTTGACGCAACCGGGCGCATGAGCTTGCAACATCTCGAGGAGACGCCTCCGATCCGTTTCCAGTGTGCGCACCTGATTCTTCAACTCGACATTTTGTGTGTCCAGCACCTCGGACTCCTTGATCAAATTCTGTGTTCGTTCCCGCTTCTTCATGCGACATTTGGTGGCAGCAATTTTGTTGCGTTCACGTCGACGACGACGACGATCCTCATCCTCGGGTGTCAGGCCCTTCGGTGTTGACTTCGTTTCGCTGTCCTCGTCACTGGACTCCTCGCAATCCTCGTCCCGGCGCGAACACTTGGAGTTGGGCTGCTCGGAGCCAGAACTCGAGTCGCAGGTGGACAACTTGCGTTTGCTCTGTATGGACAGCTTGAGGCCGGCTTTGATCAGTTGCGAACAGGTCTGCAATTGACAGATACAGAGAGAGAGAGAGAGAGAGAGAGAGAGAGAGGGATACAGTGTGAGTGAGAGATGTGGAAAAACATACATTTTGATAAGTTAACGTCCTTCGAACAAGTAACAAAGTAAGAGTTATCGACTATGAGATACCCGTTACTCAATTTAAATATATTATTTTTAGTTCATTTATTTATATAATTGTTTCTTAGAAAATAATCTTAAATTAAAAAAAAGTTACTGCCCGAACAGCAAAGGCTTTTAAACAGCCATAACTAACATAATATTTATTCGATCTTGACTCAATAAAGTGAAAAATATTATGATAAAAAAATGGTTTGTTCCCCAATAAAAAAGAAGTTTATCTCTAGCTCTCAAATGTAAGTCCAGCCAAAATAATAGTGTAGACAATCTTACGAGTAAATAAGTAATTTTTCTCACAACCAATTTTTGGTAGCTCTAGCTCTTCTAGTGACTGAGATTCAAGAATTGTATTCTTTAAAAACTACTAAAATATACCCTTTTACTCGACGAGTAACGGGTATAGTAACAACGAATGGCAGCGACAACAACAAAAGTTGTTTGTCACCAATAGCCAAATTGGTCGCCAGACCAAAGAAGGCATGCCAATTGCATAAGACGCCACTGTAGAGCACCAGCTAACTCCTCTACCAACCCTCCCCCTGTCGCGAAGCTGACTCCAATTTTGGGGCGTGAGTCGCTGACATTTCAGTGTAAGGCAAAAGCGTTGACCCATTTGGACTGCGATTGAGTCGAGAACTTGCCAAGTTCAACAAGATTTTTCCCTCTCTTCCAATCTCGGTATTTACTACGTTCTCTCTTTCTAGAGAGCTTTCCCCCCCCATTTCAGGTAGTTTATGACGAATCAACAAAACACTCGATTCGCAACGCATTCCTTTGCCACACTTCAGACATGGCCCGATTTTTGTTTATTTATTTATTTGTATTACTTTTTTTTTGCTAACAGGGCAAGGTCCCCATATCGTCAACTGGGTCTGGGTCTGGGTCTGGGGTTGGGTCTTGAGTCTGGGCTTGGGTCTTGAGCTCTTGGATCCGTTTGCGAGATTATCTTATGTTTTGAGCAGCGGCATTTGTTGTGTTTACTTTGTGATTGCAACTCTCGCATAAATTTTAAATATTAATGTTAAAAGATAGAAATCTTTGTTTTTTCTCTGTCTCTCTCTCACTCTCTGTGTCGCTGTGACGGTCACGCCCAGTGCCCCAAAAGGGCAGGACAATGCAGTAAACCCAAAAAAACCAAGTTTAAAAAAAAATTAAGTGACAACAAGGCAACAACAGGTTGTTAAACGATCAACCCACAAGTGAATTTCTTTTGCTTTTCCTCCATCTCCCCATCTCCCCATCTCTCCAACTCCATTCTCTGCTCTTCCCTCCTCGGGGGCAAGATCTTCCAAAAGAGGTGGGTGGGCAGCGCCTGTCAGCGCCTTTTACGGAGTGACACAGACAACAGATGGTCATCACGTCGACACACTGTCAACTTTCATTTAGAGAATAAAAAGGGCTGCACAACTCGTTAAGTTGAGTTATTTCAACTGATTGAATGCGCTGCAGTTGCAAGCATATTGCAATTGAAGTTGAAAGTGCCAAATTGAAAGAAAAATTTACTAAAAAGCTAAGAATTTAATGTGAAGCATTTGTTTAAGAGCCAAATCATAGCTTCTAGTTACAATTGAAACTAAAATATTGAAATAAATTAGATTGGTTCTTATTACTAATACTACGATTGAAAGTGACAGTTTTATATTAAGTAAAACTTGAATAAAATGGTATTCAATGGAATTATAAATTAAAGTGGAACGAGAATTGAAACTATGCTAGTTCATAGACTGAATTGATACTAAAGTTATAAGTGCAATATTGAACTATAGTTTAATTTGGAAGATTGAAAGAAAAACTGTTTGAATATGAGAGTATATTTAAGAATTTAAACTGATCCGATTCATGTTTTAATACCATTATTATGTTCAACTGAATGGAAAAACCCACACAAATTGAATTAAATGAAAAGCATATTGAAAAGGTCAGCTCATTGATTGCCAAAATGTCTTTAAATAGAAACAGAATCCAAGATAAAATTAAGCATATATCGTTTATGTAAAGGAACCAATAGAAGCAATAGAATTGAAATAAAATTGAAATGTTAATTGAAACTGCCAGATTAGTGCAGAAATTTGCAGACCTGTTTCCTTATTGTGATTGATTAAATTCCGCTCTTCAGCTCCGAGGCAACTTGAATCTGCAGCTCAATGAGAGCTCATTCAAGTAACTGGCAAGCCGAGACTATCTTTTTTTCTGCCCATCATCATCAACATAAACATCAACATAGTCATTATCATCTTCATCTTCATCATTTTGCGCTTTTTATTTGTTGTTTGCTCGAGAAATTGTTGAGATTCCACTGTTGAATTGCTCCCCCTTTTGCCCCTCCCCACAACAGTTGCCCTGTTCACAGCCCAGCCCCTGAACGCGCCCTTCTTTATATTTCTTTATGTGGTTTTTTTTTCTTCTGTTTTTTTTTTTTGCTTTTTGACTTTTGGGATTGCTGTGGCTGCCTGGCCCCACAATGCATTGTTTCATTTAAATTTTAGGCACGCTGCCTTTTTATTTATTGACCCAAAAAGCAGATAAATAAATTTTGTTTCAACCAAAAAAGAAAAAGGAAAAATAAAAACCACGCATAATCATAATAATCGCATGCGCCAACGACTCGAGCGATCCGCCAAACCGACCATATGGTCAAAATTTCGTTGCCTTCAATTCGTAGACTTCTCGAAAATTTGTTGCTCTTTGCTACTTGCTTCAATTCAATTCCGTTCAATTTTCAGTTTATTGTGCAACTCTCTCCCTCCCTTTATGCGAGTGTCTGCTTGTTGTCAGGGCGACAGGGCATTTTAAATGGAGCAAGCAGGAAGAAATATGCGGAGGAGAGGTCGTTGGGGGAGTCTACTCTATGTATATAGTGCATATACCATATTGTCATTGGTATTTCTACACTATGCGATCAGTTTATTGAACGGGAGTTGAATAACAAAAGCCAAAAGATTAATCAAAATTTGCTTTTAAATTATTAGCTGAAAGCTTAAGAAAAATTACAGATCGTGAAATGATCAGAAATTAGATTTAAGTAACTGAAAACAAAGAAAACATATAAGTTAGATAACTACAATCAGCTAGATTAGAATATAAGACACAATTGGGATTTAATGGCAAAATTAGTGCTGATTTAAATAAAATTTAGTTAGATAAGATCAAGAACTTCAACTAGATCTGTTGTTTAGAAAAAAAGAATGGTAAAATATCTTAGAGTGAGATATGGACTAATCAAATTTGGATGATAAAAATTAAATTGAGTAATGAGTAGATAAACAGATCTAAGAAAGAGCATATGATACGAGATAAAGAAGATATAAAAAAGTGATCTTCAGATGATCGTTGTGCAAAAAAATCCGTTTAATTGAGATGATCTTGAAATGATAAAAAATCAGATAGTCTCACAGATTGAATCGATACAGATAATATCAACTTTATTAAATTGCCTCTGAAATGATCTTGAATAGTGAGTATCATAAAAAGAGAAAACTAAGGATATTTTGCCAAACTGATCGCTGAGACAGAGAGCAGGATTTAATAATGCAACTTATAGAGCATAGAACAAAAAAATGGTCAAAGATAACAATTTGGATAAAAATAATTGATTAAAACAACTATTCTCAGTTTTTCCCCATATCTCTTAATGGAGATCTCTTATAGCAAAGATTCTATAAAGTAAAGAGTGTAGAAAGCGTTTGAGTTATGCTGCAAATTAAAGATAAAAGATAAAGATACTAGCTGTAACTTAAGTGTATGAACGTGTATGAGCACAGTATGCAAATAAAAACCAGAACAACAACAACAACAAATTGGCCAAACAATTTGCGAAAGATATGAATATATTGCAAGCCTTTCTTTGCACTTCGCTTTGTTGCATTTCGCGTTCCGTTGACAATACGATTATTCAAACGTATCTGCATCTGTGTTAATATATATGTTACTGTTACTTTAAGTGTGTGTAGTGTGTGTGTGTGTGCGTGATGTTTGCTGAACAGCGCCCAAAAGTCAAATTTCACACGAATCGTCTCGAAAATTTGCATCTTTTATTTGGCACCGCATTTTGTTTGCTCGCCTGTTTGTCACATTTGTCGATACCCTGTAGACATATATTGCTTGGCATTAGGTATGCACAACTGAAGCAAAAATATTGAAAAGAGTTGCCGCTCTTAAAGTCTATTATTGGGTAGAAAACTGGAGATATCCAATATGCGTATACTTAATATTTTGTAGAAGTTCGCAATTTTTATTAAAAAAATGACATTAATGATTTCAAAGTGGGCAATTTATAAACACAAATTACGAAAAATATTTACCACTGCTACAACAAATTACAGGGTATATTCGAGTGCATATCCCGTCGTAATAATTACTTTATTTGTGCGCTTTTTTTTGCCCCTTTTTCGACTTTTTCAATATTTGCCATTTTTATAATTTGTTGTGCGCTTCTCCTCCTCTCTTTTGCCACTTTTTACTCTGCTTTCACGTCTTCTTCTTCTGCATTTTGCGTACAAAATGAAATTTTAAACATATGTGCAAATATTTGCATAAAACAAATAAATAAGAAAATAAACACAAACTGCAATAAAAACTTCCTTCAAAAAATAAAACAAGTTTATTTTTTTTTTGCAACAAATTGTAATTGTTTGGTTACGAGTGTGTGGGAGGGGATGAAAGGATGGGGAACGAGGGGCGCTTGTAATTTATGTGAAATTCGTTAGAACACAAATTGGAAAAGTGTTTAAAATTTTGCTGGTGGACGTCGCGTTGTCCGTCGGCAATTAAATCGTTGCGGCGGTTCAATGCCTATAAATTCGTTTTGTAGTAATAATCATAAATCACACACTCACACACACACACACACACACACACATACACGCTCACACCTACAGCTGCCAATTAGTGCAGCGCGCGTGAGAGTAGTAAAGAGCAAAAAGTATCTAAGTATCTGCTGGATGCGCCTGGAGCAACAACAGCAACACTCTCAAATGGCATTTAATTGCCGCGTGGCAAATGTTATTCATATGCATTAACCGCACACCTTCACCCCTTTTGCACCCCTCTTGACCCCTGTTCAGCCCCCCTCGACACACTCACACCCCCTCGCTGTGCGACGACTCACTGACTGACTGTTACGTGCCTCATTAAGGCCAATGTCAGTCAAGTGATTCTTTATATTCGCATCTATACAGATGCAGCGACAGCTACAGCTACAGATACATTTGCATAGCTATAGATACAGATACAGCTACAGCTACAGCTACAGATACCGATACAAAAGCTACAGATACTTTATTCAATTTCTGTATAAAAATGAAAAAAAAAGTGAAATCAATTCTGGCTGCGTTTTCAGTTTTTGTTTTGTTTTTGTTTTTCAATTGAAGCGTCAACAGCGAACGCCCACGAATCAGCGTCAAAGCCAAAAGTAAAAAAACAAAAACAATATCAAAAGCAAAGCCAAAAGCCAAAAAGCCAAAAAGCCTGGCCTAAGTGACCATCTGACCGTGTGACGAACTGACTGCGGAGGCGTTAGAATCGTGGATGCCGGCCAATATCTGTCTACTGTTAGCTGACAGTGAGAGCCAGAGAGAGAGAGAGAGAGAGCGAGAGCGATAGAGAGAGTGAGGGAGAGGGAGAGGAGAGACTCCATCATTACGTGGGCAGAGATTGTGCACATCGTTGTCGCTTTGGAGGCGCTGCGTGGGTGACATGCAACTGGACGTCGCCAAAAAAAACTAAGTGGCGTCGACGTCGACTGCGACGTCAGCGTCATCATCGTCAGTGTGGCAGTTGCAATGAATCGCACACAGATTGTCAATTCAATTGAAAGGGAAATTGTATTGTATGCAGAAAGTGCAGCGAATTGAACGCTGTTTACAGATTGAAAGTGAAAAAAGTCGATTGAAATTGTAAGCAGGTGTAACTGTTGAATTGCAAACATTTTGTCTTGAAGTTGATTGAAAATTGAAAGCTTTACTTAAGTTGCCAACTGTTGAAATTAAAACGAAATTGAAACGATACATTTGTGTTGAAATTGAAGCCTAATATTGACTCAAAATTTAAATCGTAACTTTTGTATTAAAATTAATGCGTAAACTGGTTAAAAAACTACGATTATTGATTGAAAAGATAAGCTTAAGTTTTCAACATGTTGAAATAAATTGATTTAAGATAAAAAAATATTTGCCTTTAGAAAGAAATGGAAGCTTAATAAAATGTATAGAAAAATTTAACTTTTTCTGGAATCGAATTTAAAATTATAATTCGAAATGCTATCTAAAACACACATTTTTTTTATGTCTTAAGCTTCAATTAAAAAACTAGTAACTCTTGATTGAAACAGAAAACTGAAGATCATAATAATAATATTTATATCAAACTGATATTTAAACTCCATTTGGTAAGTTAACATCCCTAAGTTGGCAACAGGAAATTCCCATATTGAAAACTTTTAAATCTCAAATTTAAATATTATAGGTACTAGATAAAATAGAATATTTAAAGAGAATTTCATTGTCAAAGTACTACAGATTGATACTAAATGTCCCAGCTAACAGATTTATTGAAGTTGATAGACAACTTTGAAGTCTTTTGAATTTTATCTCTATGCCCGCCCACCTACCTGTTGCACACTGGGCGTGGTCGCTGTGCCCGCTGGCGAATCGAGGGGCGATGCCGAGCAACTGGAATGACTGCTGTCCTGGGAGTGTGACTGCAAATGAGAAGAGGTAGATAGAGAATTATTTAAGGTAAAGTTAAAGAAAGTAGGAGGGAGTTGTTCAGGAGAAGGGAAATTGAAACACACCTGTCCATTGGGATTGCCACAGAAATTACGTATGGTTACGAGCGGCGTGGATGCGGCGCTGCAACTATTTGAGGCATTGAAATTGAAATTGTCCAATGGATTTGTCATGGCGATCACCGAATTGAGAATCTCGGGAGTTTTCGGAGTATGTGCACCAAGGCAACCGCTGCCTTCGATGCTCAGCAGCGCCGTTGCCGGTATGTTTGAGTTGAACATGTTGAAGCTTCCTCTTCTTCCTCCTCCCTCTTATTGGAAAGTCGTTAATGCTAATTGGACTTTTTATGTGCGATTTTCAATTTAAATTGCAAGCCAAAATTGCAAAGAAAAAAAAAATAATAATTGCACAAAATAACGAAAATAAAACAAACAAAATAATAGCACGATCAATTAATGTTCAATTTGTTGTTGCTTTTTTTTTATATAGAACTTTGTTTAACTTTGTTGTTGTTGTTTTATGTTGTAAATCACAGTTGAAGGCCTACGCGTTGCATTTGTTGGACTGCTTTTAATTAATTAATTTTTAATTTTTGTTTTTTTTTTAATTGTTGTATATGCGCTTTGTATATAAATATAAGCATATAAATGTTTGTTTTTCCTTTTATTTATATATATATATATATATATTTAATCTTTTTTTGGACACTCGCGACTTCCACTTGTTGTTGTTTGTTTGTTTGTAGTTGCTGTTATTGTTGTTGTCTCTCTCGGTTATCACAAATTGTTGTTAATAAAACTTTGACTGCTTGGAAATTTGTTGTTTCTTCTTTTATTTTCTTAGCTGGCGGTTGATTGTTGTATTTGTAGTACTTTATGTTGTTTTTGTTTATTAATAAATAATTTTGTTGCTGCTGCTGCTGCTGTTGTTGTTGCTGTTGTTGTTGTTGTTGTCGCTGCCGCTGCTGCCGTTGCCGCTGCGTCGCGACGCGGTTCCATCGGCGCTTCCAGCGTGTGTTGCTCACAGCGTTGAATTCGACTGAATGTTTTGGCCACCGGCACCGGTCGACATCCACATCCACATCAACAACGACATCCGAGACATCAACGACGACAACGACGACGACGACGACGAACCGCACGCTTGCTCTGTGAAAGAGAGAGAGAGAGCGATGAGTACTTGTGTGTGTGTGTGTGAGCTGAGAAATGAATACAATTCAAGTTGCGAGCGCAAATAGCCATAAAAACAGCAAGTAAAAAGTCGGCTGGGTAATACCCTGTAATAAGTTACAACAGGCTATGTTGAAAATTTCAACTTATTAACAATATTTTTATGATTTATGTGATCTATAAATTCATACACGATATAGCTCATTATAAGTACTACTACAAATATATAATCAGAGAAATCTATATATAAATGTTTGTCCTGACTGCCTGACTGATCTTTGTGGAGCCCAAACGGTAAGACCGAGCAGGATGAAATTTTGGCATAACATAGCTGAGAACATTTTTGTGAGATTCACACTGAAAGTAGATAAAATTCGTGGTTTAATTTTTTTAAAAGTTAAAAATGAAAAATTGTAAAATTCGCTACAATGGTTATCTATATAACATAAGTGAGTAGTCACATCCGAAATTCCCTAATAATAGCTCCAATAGATGTCGAGATATGTATTAATATACATATTAAATATTACATAAATTACAAAATTTATATTAAAATGAGGCATACCCCATTTAATCCCTTAAGTACAAGATATAAAACACAAAAAAAAATACAATTAAATTATAAAATAAGCGTAAGTAAATTGATTTATGTAAGCATTGAGCAGCTGACAATCAACCGACTGACAGACTGACCAATTGACCAATTGACTGACCAGCTGACTGACCCAATGTTACACACGCACACACACACACGTTTGTTGTGCGTAGTTAGTTAGCCAAGTTGATGTCTCAATTAAGAGCTTAATCGTTTAATTGAATGCAGAATGCACATATTTTATATTGTTGTTGTTTGTTTAATAGATGTCTGATAGCCAGAGGCTCAGGATCTACAATTGATCTACATACAAGTGTGTGTGTGCGTGTGTGTGTGTAACACCCTATTGGTGTATGCGGTCAATCACAGTTGAAGGTGAAATGACAATAAGTAGCTCAAGTATTCCAAGTATTTCGAGTATTGCAAATATTTCAACTATTCTCGGGTCAATTAGAGCAATATATTCCTATGTTCATCTGCTTCACTGTAGCTGTAACTGTAACTGTAGCTTATTTGGAATCTGATACGCTTGAAACTGGAAACCTAACCCAACCTCCTGTTGTGAGTACATATCAAATCTTCTAATGAGCCACAAATTTCATTTGCAATCTTTTCATCTTTTTTTTTCCAATGTGTGCTTCTGCTTTTAAAGGGTATTCTAATGGGGTGTATGCGTGCCAAGCTGTCATTATGTGGGTCAGCAAATATTTCTGATTTTTCTGCGTTGCCACCTAGTTTAAATAAATTTCATAAATTAAACTTAAATTGGGCTTTCGACAAGTTATAAAATTTAAGCTTTGCTCAATTATAGGGTAATTCACTTTGCGACGGCGTTGCCACATAGTAGTAATCCCTTGAGCATATAAAATATCATCAAAAAGTATTCTTACAGAGTTCCCGTTTAAACAGGGGTCATGAAAATACATTGTAACAGAGCTGACACGCAATGATAAACAATTATGCTTAACTCCCAGCAATGTGAATGCATTAAAGTTGCAACAGAGTTGCCACCTGCTATTCTGAAACTGTGCCCTTCCTTACTTTTTAGGTGCAACATCTAGAGCAGGCCGAAATTGTTTTGTTTTGTGATTTCATTACAAATTCTCAGCTCTCAGTGTGGTTTTATGTGTTTTAATTTTTAATGGTAATTTGTTGCCCTTTTTTTCGTTGTCATGTTTCGCTTTGTTTTTTGTGTCTTTATGAAGGGTTTTCAAGGAATTGAGTTATTTCTCCCGGTCAGAGATTAGCTAAACGAAATGCCAGTTACGTGTGAAAAGCGAAAAGTCAAGCCAACGATAATAATGATAATGATAATGATAATGATGTTGTACTCTATACACTTTAGTTTAAGGTTGCTCTTTGCTCATCTTCGTCTTCTTCTTTGACAGTTTTCCAATGTAGATATGTATAATTTCACTCAATATGCAAATTGCGACGCTGTCAAACATAAAAGCGAAATCACCCTCTCTGCAAACCTCCTCCCTCTCCTGTTGGAAAATTATAGCTGTGCAATTTTGGACTATTGCCTTTTTCCCATTTATCATTTTTGGCAAGAATGTTTGTGCCTCCCCTCTGTCCTCTACAGAGGCTCTATCTACAGTTGCCTTTGCAAAGTTTTAGTGCTACTTTTATGTTCCACACACACACACACACACACACACACACACACACACACACATTCACACTAACATATACTGGTGCAAATTGAAAGTCAGTCAAAAAAAAATATATATACGAAATAAAAATAAAACACGAAAATGAACAACGAAAAACGTAAAACTTGAGCAACAACCAAATGAAAAAGCCAGAATAAAGAGTTATGATTTATGACTTTCGCATGTTTTTCTGTATGTTTGCAAGCAGCAAGCGGGGGGGGGGAGGGGAGGGTGGGTGTTTTTAAGGGGTGGGTTAGCAGGGCAGTAGAGGGGGGTGTTTTGGGTGTGAGGTTCAGCTTTGTTGCTTAGCATTTAAAGCCTTTTTTTGCCTTTGATGTGTGTGTAGTTTTTTTTTATTTATTTATTTTTTTTTTGTATGATATGTTTGTCTCGGTGTCTGTGTGTGCGTTTTGTTTGTTGTGCGTTGCAACGTTGTTTAACGAAAATCACTTTTGACATTCGCCTCACAAATCTTTTTCGTTTTTTTATTTTGGTTTAAATTTGCCGCTTCTCATTTTGACCAAATGCGGCGCATGCGTGCCACCCCCCACCCCAGGCCTTACCCCTTCCCTCACCATTCCATTCCTTGCCTCCCCTTGTACTGCCTTGCTTCTGTAGAACTTTTGAGGTCATGGCGCTGATTGCACATTGCGCATACGCCGCATGTGACTTGCGCAAACAGATGACAATCGGTTGGCTGCCTTCGATAGCAAATCGATAGCCCCAAAAAGAAGCAGCAGCAACAGCTGTCACTTACAGAGCTGGCAAGTGGCCCAGCAGGGCACCAACTATTTATCAACTACCTAACTCACGGGCAACTACTTGGCTACTCGTTACTTGGCTTTTATTTCTTATTTTTTCCGATTTTCTTATTTATTTATTATTTTTATTTATTTATTGGCCATTAACATTCCTAAGCGGGTTTTTTATATTTGGCTTGTGTGTGTGTTTGTTAAAGCCTTGTCGAATGAAGCTATTTGTGGCTGTTTGAATTTATTGATTTGTTGGCATTTCTGAATTGTTCTCAAGTGTGCGACATTGTTTGCCTGATCAGTTGAAAATGCAAAGATCACAATGTGTGAGTGGTAAATGCAATACAAGTGTGCATACATTGTAAGGGCATATGTCAAATCACCGATTAATGCGCGCTTTGGGTGCGTTTTTACATGTTATCGATTAGTTGATCCACAAATAATTTGATACTATTGCGAATTGTTTACACAGTGCGCATTTACATGATCCGAATTAGTTACTTTAATCTATCGATATGTTAATCGATAGATAAATCGATTGATAATCGAATAAAGTTATCGACAGCATAAAAACGTGCCATCGTCACATTAATATATAGTATAATTTAGCTTACAATTAGTAAATTCAGCCTCCTTTGCTATTGATATCGCTATCGATAAATCAATCGTAATCGGTTAACATAGTGTCGCTAGCTGATTTATTAAGTGTGCACTGTTTGCATGTCAATTTAACTGGCATTTAAGAAAATAAGTCAATGATCAATATTAAATATCGTGTATCGAGAAATTAATCGACTAAAGATTGATTTATTTTACATAGACAGCAGATTGATTCGTCCAACAATAATAAATAAATGATAAGAAATTACTTCAATATATTTTGTAAGATTGATCAATTGAGCAATAAACACGTTATCGATATAAATACATACATATTCGATACATAAATCAATATAACAGTTAAAAAAATTGCTTTGAAAACAGATTTGCGGCAACTTGGCGATAAATTCATCGATGTTCAATATGTGCTCATGGATTTATTTGAAACAATTATCGCGAAACCTGTTAGTACACACAATGAATACTATATGAATACCCGAAAAAAAACATGATTAGCATGTAATAATAAACAATGCAGCACAAATTGTGAAATGACTCACAAAACAGTAAAAACCGCAAAATTTCGTTCAATTGTTAAAAAAAAAATAAACAAATAAATAAATAAATTATTGCATCTTCTTTGGAACCACAATGAAATGAGCATGAAGTAAATCACACGAATATTATATAATACTCATACTCATATTCATATTTATACAAATATTTATTTATATATTATTATTATTATTTCTATTTCGATTACGAACAGGGATGAATATGAGTTTGAATATTGCAATTTATTGCTGATTTGTTGTATCTTGTTGAATGTGGCAAGCGCCGTTTATTCACTCGTCGGGTATTCATCATATTCATTCGATCGGAATTGGTAACGTTTTGCCCCATCGCGGATCGTGTGCAATCCCCCAAACACATAATATTATAATACACATTCAGATGATATTTGAAAAATTTCTGTATTTAACATTTTTATCATGCTGTCTGTGCCAATGTTGTTGCTGTTGTTGTTAGTTGCAAGTTGTCGTTGTTGTTTGCGGTACGTGACTCGCGATGCACTCTACATTTCACACGAATCACACAACGCAAACGTAAACGTTCAAAACAAGCAAAAAAAAAGTCAAGAAATGAAATAGAAATTTAAAAAATAAAATAAACAACATGAAATAATACAACAAATGGCATATTGAGTGATTTATGTGGGCGTGGCACATGGACTAAGGCAACTATTTTAAAAAATACCTTTTTGACTGACGAAAAAAACTGATTAGACAGAAAATTTAGTGGAAAGTTATAGAATTATCACAGATATAAGATTAAGTTCAACTTAACAAAGATGTAGAAAAATTATTTAATTTATTTTTGAATTTATATTTTGAATATTTTTGATATCAAGAATTATTATTTTCACTGTATTTTGTTATAAAAATATGTCTACTTTTACAAAAAAAATAAGAGAAAAATGCAATAAATTTAAAATATTTGAGACAAAAAATTCTAATTTTGAGCCTTACTTTTTCTATCAGTGTATAAAGTGTATAAACATATCTTAAAACTTTGCACATGCCAAAACTGTTAGCAAAGTTATTAAAGCCTTTTATGGAGTGGGCACACAACGAAGCCAGGAAGAGAACAATAGAGAGAGAGAGAGAAAGATAAAGCAAAAAGGGAGATAGAGAAATACCAATGATTGTCTGCTCACATAAAAACTTTGTTAGTTTTGTGTTGTTTTTTTCCTTTTTTTTTTTGCACTTTGGCTAAAACGAATTTAAGCCACAAAAAGGGCAGAAGGATAGAGTGAAGCAAGTGGCCATTGGCTCATAAAAATAAATTCCACTGTGCGAGAGAATTGTTATTGTTGTTGAGCCGGCTTAATTAAAAGCATTTGCCAGAGTCAAAGGCAAAGCCAAACAATTGGATAGACTTCGTTTTCCGGACACGAGCCAAAGGCAAACAGAGAAGGGAACGAACGTGCAATACCAAAGTATCTCTGAGATACAATATTGCCACATTAACGGACAGGCAATGCCTTCTAAAATCCCCATAGAGAGAGAGAGAGAGAGAGAGAGAGTCAGCTATTTTCTAATTAAGTGTCATTGATTCGGCGTCGTCTGTCGCAATCAGACATCCCATTGTGGGCGTGGCAAGCTTTGGCAAAGCTCTGAAAATTTACACTTTAATTAAGCATTTAGATAATGTATCTGCCTTTGATTAGCTGCAGGCACATCAAGCTGCCACATCACACGCTGCGGCAAGTGGCAGTGGCGCTGATAAGGAGGCCGGTACCGAGGGTGAAATGCGTGGTGGTGATGTTGGGGGTGCCTTAGCTTTATGACGCTGTGTGGGTGGTTTTGTGAGTGTGATAAAAACTTGCCTATTAACATAAAAGTTTACGGATGGGCCATAGAAGCGCACGCGCCTCGACAAACCACCAAACCACCAAACCAAAGAACGGTCGGAGCGAGTCCGGCAAACCACACTGAACCGAACTAACAAAATATGAAAATAACGAACCACCGAGAACTCGGCAAGTCCAAAAATGGGCCGCATGGCAATTCAATTAATTTATTATTCACTTAAGAGCGCACGCCGGGTGGCAGGAGTATTGTCAAACGCTAAGGGGGTTGTAGAAAGAGACAGAGACAGCGACCGAGACTGAAAGAAAGAGAGAGAAAGAGGGGGAAGGCGGTGTAGTGCTGTGTGTTTAGCATGCACATCTACAGAGCCCATAAAAATGTTATAAAAATTAAACGCGCACAAAAACTCCGCAAAGAATTTCGCACATTGAGTGCGGAGCGAAGCGGAGCGGACCGGACCGCCTGCGGGTCACTGATGGCCGCGCCCTGAAAGGCCCTGGTACCACCGCACCACCAACCGTACCGCTGTCCGAGTCAGTGCAGTATTTGTTGCTGTTGTGCCAAAAATGTCCTGTTTTCATGATGGTTCAGGCCAAATGGGCCAAATAAAATGAGCAAAGAGCGAGGAAAGGGAAATGGGGAATGAGTTTGGAAATGGAGGAGTTGGGGCTGCAAAATTGAAATGAAAATGAAAATGAAAATGGAGCTTCACTAACTTATGGCAAACGCGTGGCGCAAGTTTTACAGTTATAAACATTTCTGTGCACGTTTTGTGCATTAAATTTAGGAACTGAAAACTGAAGAAGAAGAAGAAAAAAACACTTGAAACTGACAGCTGAAACTGAAACTGAAAAAGTCATATAAAAATTGGTAAGTGTGTGTGTGTGTGTATGTGTGCGTATTATGAAATGGCAAATTTATGGAAATATGCGTAAATGAGCAAAACAGGCCACAAATATTAAGACAAAGTTTCGAGATATGGAATAAAAATAGAACATTAAACTGAGAAATGTTATCGATTATGTGCGATAAAGCAGGAAATTATTCCCGCGGTACCGAAACTGAAACCGTAACCGAAAAACAAATGCTTTTTCAAGAACCGAAAACATTCATAGGTCTGTCAAAACCGCTTTATTAGTTTCGTTAAATAAAGTTTTTGAAAATTTTAAATCTAAACGATGCTTATGAAACTCAGAAAGCTAGCTAACTATAACTATAACAATTTTGGAAAAAACTGATCGATAATTTTTGCAATGGTCAATTTATAGTGTACTAAAACGTTTATCGATAAATTACACCACACAATGCAAGCGATTCATGAATGTGTCACACAATGCGTTGGCCAATATTTGTGGAATGTTTCAACGCACCTATCAGATACATATATACATATATACTTATACATACATATATGCATACTTTTTTTTTATGACAAAGCTACGATTATCAAGTATTTAGTATCTATATATAATATGTGCATACACTGGCAGAAAAATAATTGAAATAAAATTGTGAAAGTATCTCAAGTGATACTTTTCTGGAACAAAAAGGTTTTTTTTAATTAAATTCAACATTTGATGATAAGATAGAAATAATGGAACTCATCTTTAGATTGAAGTATCTTTTAAACTGAACAAAAATTGAAATCAATATCAATTAAAGTGATGTTTATAGTTAAGTGCAAGTTGAATTAAATATATCTGGCGAATTTTTGCTCTGCGTATCTGCACATTTATGTATCTGTTGGCCATTTGACTTTAAGTCATGGACTTTGTATGGGTTTATGCGTATCTGCTTGGACATTTGTATACCTTTCTCTTTCCCGTTTCCATCTGCTCCTCTACTCTCTATATAAATTAATGTAGCATTAGTCACTAATCAGATAAGCGCAAGCTCAGGTGCAATGCGTGTGTTGTTGTTGTTGTTGTTACTGTATGCCTTTGCAAGGACGTTCACAATCAAAACTTTCATTACACTTTTGTTTTATCAGCAGCTTATCAGTTGTGTTTGTTGCTGTTGCTGTTGCTGTTGTTGCTGCTGCTGCCTTGTCTTGTGTCAAAGATGTCTTATCAGCAACATGAAACGCACAACTTATAAAACAACAAAAAATTCTTATCTATTGCAAGTTTTTGTTTTTAGTTTTTGTAGTAGTTGTTGTTGTTGTTGTTGGCTGAAGAGAATCTAATTAATTTCAAAATTAATACATGTGTGACATCGAAGCGATTTATGTTGATTATTGCTAGTAAGCAACTGCCGTCATTGACATTACTTATCAGTTTGCAGTGCCAGTTAACTTGGCCTGCAATGTGCCTTTTATTTATTGCCATTTATGAGCGAATGTGTGTGTGACTTTGTGTGTGTGTTTGCTTGGAATTTTATCAAAATTTTTGACGAGAGAGTGCTAGAGCACTTTGGGCTTTTTGTGGCTTAAAGACATTTAGTACACTTTTCACACCTTGATTTTATGTGCGGCATTTACACATTCGAGATACATTTGTATCTGTATCTTTATCTCTATGTTTTATTTGGCAGATGTGTCGGTTTTGTCATTGCCATGCGACAGCTGTCATCAAAAGTAGCAGCAATCGTCATGATGATGATGATCATAATGATGGTCTTGATGATGATGAACGGAGGCGCAACTCATGATTTTTATGAAGGAATTCGCATTAAAATTGTTTATTGTGTTTATTTATTGCAAACGAGCATCAAGAAACGGCCAAAATGGAAAGAATAATACACAACCAACACACACACACACACAAACACACACAAACACACATGCTAATGAACATTTGTTGTGTTGGCGACTGCGACGCTTGTAATAGTTGCGTCGGCGTCGGCGTCGGCGTCGACGTCGACGTCGGTGGTTCGTTGGGTCAGCAGCAGCTGCTGCTGCTGCTGCTGCTGCTGCTATGTATTATTGTTGGCCAGTTGGCTGCCACTTGCTGCCACGTTGCCAGCTGTCGGTTGCACATACATACATATTGAAAATCTTCTAGGAAATTCTCTGTGGCACATTCAGTTTTGCAAAAGCGAAACGTGGCAAGCGGCTTTTTGCTTAAGTAAACACTGACAAATGCTTCTTCATTATTTTCTCCACTCCTCTCCTCTCCTCTCCTCTTCTCTTCTATTTTTTTTGTATTTTGTATTTGAAAATTTTTGTTTATGAAGCGCACGCGTCTTGCCACAAATATCCGCCTGCCACAGGCAACGTGTCCAGTGGCATTCTGTTGAAATTTTCGTATGCAACACTGTGGCAGCTTGCGACATTACGACAAATCGTTTCGTTTCACTTTAACTTACCATATTCAGTTGAAACAATTCTACAATATTGTTGAGCGTTTTCAAAAGCAACAACGGAGTATAAAATGTTTTAGCTCTGAGTTTCAAAAAATTTAAGATGATATTTAGTATTAAGCTCATTATCTACACTCTTATTGCTGTTTTCAATTAATAAATGTATAATAATTTATTTCAAATATATCTGAACTGCTATTTTTTGAAGTTATATTTTTATGAATCCAAATATTATTTAAATTTCAATTTTATTCTTATATTTTGCAAAGTACAATTGTATTTCAGCTGGGTGCAAATATAATAATAAAAGTTACATTGTTTAAAAAGTAGAAAATCCTTTGATTTGTTATTTTTTACAGGTTGAAAACGTCGAGACACGAACTTGAAAACCAGTGAGTAAATAAAATAATCGGTTTTTGTATAAAAGTGAAACATTGTTTACATTTTTCAGATTTGTAGGCTGAATATTTTCTATTAGAATTACGAACTTGACTTAATTACGAACTCCTCCTTAAAAATAAAAGCTTTTGTGCTTTTCGAATAGCCTGGATTAGTGTGAGCTTATCATATGATTATGTGCATTCATTTCATTCATTCATGCCATTCATTTAAGCAATTACCCAAACTGCTCGTCAGAGAAAAATATCAGTTTCAGCATTTTGTTAGTGGCCTTCCTCAAAAGCTCATCATTCTAATCACTTTACAACTGCTAAGCTTGGGTGTGTTTGTTTCTCAGGGTCTCTGGAGACTAAAAAAAAAAACAAAGTGGTAAAAGTGGAGAAAAAATTTGAAAATTTATGCGACAAGGCGTGCCAAAAAAAAAAAAAAACAAAATCAACATCAAGAGAATGGGATGAAAAATGGTGAAAATGACTGTGAAAATATCAATTAGTGTGCTCCAAATGTGTCCCGAATGTCGCTGGGCAGCATGCAGAAAAAGGTGTGTGTGTGTGTGTGTGTGTGTGTGTGTGGGTGTAAGTGTGTGTAAATTGACAGCTGTGTGTTAACTGCAGTTAGGCACGCCTACACACCCATAACAAATGGCAATCCACACACACACACACACACACATGTAGTCAAGTTGGCGCTCTGTTGCCGCATGTCCTTGACACATATCCTTGCCATTTGCTTGGCACGCACAACACTGCGAATCTCCCTCTCTCTCTGTGTGTGTGTGTGTGTGTGTGTGTGTGTTAGCCAACGCCTTGTCGGGCTTCCGCTTCAAGCTTGCCCCTAATCCATTTGAACTTTTTACGTTCCTCTATATATATATATATTTTGTTTTTTTTTTTCTTTTAGTGTCCTCGTGCCGCCAACTCTCTGCCAAGGATAATAAAAGAAATTTCTTCGACTTTATGAGCCAGCGCAACTTTTGTGGCTTCCCAGCTGCCTGTGCGTGTATGTGTGTGCTTGTGTGTGTGTGCCTCGTAATATAATCCTAATGGAATTTACACTGGAAATTTGTACAACAATAGCAAGAAGCGTGCAACGTGGCCTTTTGTCATGCCAGGCGATTTTCTAGAAACATTTTCATTCGTAATACAATTTGATTTTTATTATTGAATTAAAGTTGACTGCACAAAATATGTTTTAAAAGCAAAGTTGCATATGAAATGTAAAGGCTTTCATTTTCATTTGGAATTTCTTGCTAAAAGTGAACAAATTATGGCCATATTAAACTTCAAACGCATATTGAATGCCTAACTTGAAATTGCAACAAATTCAAAATGAAATTGAACACACAAATTGAATACAAATACAAACAAAAAGTTGAGTCACTTTGCATATTAAAACTAAAACAAGTGATTCACTACTGAACACATATACAATTATATAGTATATAGTATACAGTAAAAAAAGATTAATTTGTGTTTCAAATAAAGTTGAAAATCAAAAGGAAATTAAAGTGTGAATAGATGAACAATATTTATAGATATGGGAAAACTGTGTTAATTTGTATACACATTGAAATGCAAAGAATACAAAAGTGGAATTGCAATTTAAATTTAATGAAATTTAATAATACAAAAAGTGTTTGTTAATATATCTATATATTTCTAAGTGTGTACGTAAGTCTCTGAATAGTTTTTTTTTTTGGTTTTTTTGTTGTTTTTTGTTACTGTTTCGCTTGGGCTGCGTTCGCAGCAAAATTCAGCAATGGAATAGAACTTGAGAACAGACAACATCTCTCTCTGAATGTGTATTTTTATTTTAATTCTTTTTTTTTTTTTTTTTTGTAATTCTCTAATTTTTTTTTTGGCTGAAGGTCAAGTGCATTAAGGCGAAACGGAAATGAAAATGTTAAATAGATATAAAAATAGTCGAAAATCGAAATGAAACCGAGCGCCACAACGAAATCGACGACCATTTCAATATTTCAACAATTTACGGCGAACAGATAGGTTAGAGAATGGGTAAAAGTGAAGGAGAGAGATAAACAGGGAAAACGGTGGGGAAATAGGGGGGGGGGGGGGGGTGGAGAGGGGAGAAAGAAGCGTGCGTGAGTGTAGTAAATTTTATTTTATTTTATTTGATTTGATTTTGAAATAAGCCTGAACAAAAGCCAGGCGCATAGCGTTTAGCGTTATCCTTGAGCCTGACAGTCAAAGAGAAAAAAGAGAGAGAGAAGGAGAGAGAGTGAAAGAGAGAGAGAGAGAGAGAGAGAGAGAGAGTGCGGGTGGCATTTAATTGTGCGTGTCAGGCAGCCACAACATGGACATGGACATGGACACGGGATGGCACCCACACACGGCATTTCGACGACCACCATTTGTTGGGTGTGTTAGGCAGGAGAGGGAGAGAAGGAAGAGAGGAGAGCATAGAGGAAAGACGTAGACATAGACGGAGCTGTAGACGAAGCCGTCGTTAATAAAAGCGGAAATGCTGGCGCCGACATTATCATTTCCAGCTTGGTGTGTTAACTCCCCCCTTATCCCCCATTCCTCAGCTTACCCCTGCCACCCTGTGTGGGCGCAATTATGATAATTGAGCGAGTGAACGTTGAAGAACATGAGCGCTGGGGTGGCAAAGTTCGTTAAGGGAGGTAAGAGAGAGAAGGGAGAAGTGTTAGCAGCTGCAAAATTGGCAGACAGGTTAAATTGCGCGTAACTCGCAGTCAGATTTAGTTCTTAAAGTGTGTTTCTTTCTGCTGCTTCTATTTTTTTCATCTTTTATTTTGATTGATTTAACGCCATTTGGGCACAAAGGAAGCAGCGCACGCACCGAAGACAGGAACAGGACAAGGAGAAGAGCACAAGGACAAGAGACTGGCGCCAACTTGTCTGTTGTACCCCACACTCAGAACTTGCCACACCTCGTGACGCAAATCTACCCCCTTCCCCCATTGAATAAAAAAGAAAGACAGAATGAAAAGAAAAGAAAAAAATTGATTGCGTGCTGCAAATTAGCTGCCTTTGATTGATTTCGTTTTCATTTCATTTCATTTCGTTTCGTTTCGCTTCTCGACGCGTGCCGTCGGCGTCCAACGCGACGTATACGCGATATTTTCTTTACTGCCGCCTGCGGAAGCTGCGTTTAGTGCGGGGGCGGGGAGGGTGTTGTTGGTGGCGCGGGTGGTGGTTGTTTGGTTAACTAAATTTAACCAAAGCCATTTGGCAGCTTGTTGTTTACATTGAAATGGCCAAAATGGGCTAACAGGCAAACGGGCAATGGCCCGGACATGTAAACAACAAATATTTGACATGGATAAATGGCAGCAGCACAAATTTAATTGAATAACGATATTGAATACTGAAATTGAATTCAATTGTATGATTTATTGCTTCTTTGGGGCTAATTGAATAGAAAATTTTAAAATCAATTTCAACTTAATTCAATATTACATTTGAAATATAAAAAAAAAATAGTATTGCAATTGAATTGAAAGCGAATTAAATGTAAATTGAAACTAAATGCAATATATAAATTAAATTTTAATTAAAGTACAACTAATTTGTTTTATGAAAATAATAATTAAACAGTTTTGTAAGCTGTAAAATCGTTAAGTACCTACGTATAAGTAAAATTAATCTGCACTTAAACGTGTTTGGTATTTTAATTTAATTGGTTTTTTTTTTTATAGAAATTTAAAGTACAGCTGTATTGAAAATCATATTAAATGCAAGCTTCGTAAAATTGAATGGAAAATGATATGCAAATCTTATTTATTACCAGACATAAGCCGAAGTAGCTCTAGAGTCTTTATTTTTTTTATTTTTTATTGATAGTCGTCGAATGATGCGCTCTGTCAGTCAGTCAACTCTCAGTCAATGAGACTTTGTCCTGGCACTTTGACTTACCATAAAATGCAGCAACGTTTTGGCTGTAAAGAGAACAAACAACAAGTGGGAAATTGTTAGCACAAATAGACTTTGACATCGGCATAAAAATGAGTAAATCGCACACATTTGACTTTGAGTGTATTCACAATGTATTCACAATGTATTCAATTGTAATCGAAGCTATACTAAGCTGTTCGCGAGGCTGTGCATACCCGACTTGCCCATCAATAATTGCAGCTTATGGCCATCCATTATGTGGCACACACACACACACACCCCTTAACTCTACTTTTGCCCCCCTTTTCACCCCGTCATTCGTTCGTGTATTTTGGCTATTTACTGTATGTAAGACGATTGATGATTATTGATTAAGCGACTGTCCTCAGTCCGCTTTCAGCTCAAATTGGCGGACGAACGCCGCATGATTCATCGCAAAAACAAAAAATCATGTAAATCAAAAAAAAAAAAAAGAACACAGGCAGAAGACAAGACGTGAAAAATATACAAAATATATATAGAGTCAAGCCAAAATCGAAAAACAAAAAAAAAAAAAGATCGAACGAAAATAAAAAATAAACTAAAGACAAAGACGCTAAAAACAAACGCGCGTAGGTAGCGCCAATTTTTTAGGCAAACACAAACAGAAAACTCAAACAGACCAACACATGATGGGGCGAGAATTGGTAGGAGGGCAGAGCGAGAGAAAAAAAACAGGAGTGATAGAGAGAGAGAGAGAGAGTGTGAGAGGAGACTATGCTGTCCATTAATTTGGCTTAAATCTTAAAAGCAAAGACGACAAAGACCAAAAACCAAAAAACCAAAACGAAAGACGTTTTGTTTATTTGGTTTTTCATGTGCTCCGTGTGTGTATACGAATTTCAGCATTTGTTAACCCCAACCAACAAATTGAAAAAGCTACCTAATTTGCAACGATTGTTAAGGATTTTGTTGCCTTCATCTTCTTCTTATTGCAATTTGTGGCAATGCTGTGGCATTAATTCTGTTTAAAATGTCAAAAGGCGTCAAGCGGAAAGCCAAAAGCACATACGAAACCAAATATATCAAATAAATATACAGCAAAATAATAAAAAAATATAAAAGCAATGCTTAAAAAAACACACATCGAACGTTTGGTTATTTTGTGCGAATTTTCGCAAAATTGTGCAATGAAATGTGCAAAAACTCAATTAGCTGCAATTAACAGCAATTTTCTGTGCTTATTTAGAGAGCTGCTAAAAAGAGAAGTTCGAAAGCTTCCCCCCCACCTGTATTACCAAAAAAAAGGGCCAGCCACGCCTACAAAAGTTGGGCTGAAGTGCGAACTGAAAGTTGGCAACTTTTGCAGTTGTCAACTTGAAAGTAAAGTGCTAAGACTGACAGCGAAAAATTGGTCTAACAAAATTAAAAGTCATTTTAAATCGCAATACTAAAAATACCATTTTAAATATATATTTTAATTTTATATCTAATAATTTTTATTTTTTTTTGGTTTAGTACTAGATTTGATTGTAAAATATGTGTTTTAAAACTTGGTATTAAAATTTTACTTATTCAATTCATTTATTTAAAATTTTATTTTAATTCAAATTAATAAAATTTAAGCCATAGATGCATTCAATTCAATTAAGATTTAATTGAAAAATATGCTAACAGCTTAAGCTTAAGTGTAAAATTTGTATTTTATTAAGGTTCAATTAGAATTGAATGTTAATTGTGAGGCAGATTAAAATTGAAATCAAATTGCATTGAATAAGTGTTATTGTATAAGTGTTGAGTTAAATTGAAACCCTAATGAAATGCAAACTGCTTTTCAGGCCAACATCTAATGAATTTCATGGTGCTTTTTTTTTTTTTGTTAAAGCTGTTTGCCAATAAAAAACAACAACCACTTGTTGTTGCTAATCATTTATTAGTATTTTTTTCCTCTTTTATTTTTTGTGTACTGAGAGACATCAAATGATTGCTAGAATGTTGAGTTTTACGAGTCTCATTAGCGGCTATAAGATTTATAATGTAAGCGTATACGTATTGTAATTGCCGAGCAATGTGCTCGCTTCTTTTGTTAGTTCGTTTATTTGTTTGTTAACCCATTGACATAAGATAGCGATTGGAATTGTCAGTCTTAGCCTTAGCCTTAGCCTTGGCACGTACATCATGGGTAAACACTGTGATCTATGTTAGACAAGACAGCAGCGATACAGGTAGATCGATAACACTAAGTGTTGGTAAAACATCACAGCTGACAATTTGACTATCTTTCCCTATAGTTGTTTATTTTTCAATTTAACTCTTTGATCAGTTATTTTAAATTCTTTCTACTCAGATATAATATTTTAGTAATCAATGAGACACTATACGATCACTGATCTGTCGAATCTCCGAAGGCTCTTTTTCCACCTTGATTTAACCAAGTGATAGTCAGTCTTCAATTTAAGTGATCTTTGATCTATAGTGATCTCTGTAATCTCTAACTTATTTGTTCAGTAAAAATATATTAAATCCAGGTATGATCGAAAGGTATAAAGTAATTGATTATAAAACTCCTTTAGTAAGATCAATCGTGAAATTTGCTATTTGTCATAATTTGTGATTGGTTCTTCTTTGTCAATATCAATGCTGTGTTCAGTGTACAGACAAACTATTGTTTAAGGCTTATCTTTAGCTCTCTCTTGAAGTATATTCTCTCTCTCTCTCTCTCTCTCTACCTCTCTTTTCGTTGAGTTAATTAGATTAGCACAATGATCGAAGTAAGCTTTGATCATGTGTTAGCAAGATCAATGGTAAATGTTTGTTAGGTGACTGATCTTTCTCTCTTGCTTTATTCTCTCTTCTCTAATTGATCACTTTAACGAGTATTCTTCTTTTCGCTATTTCTCTCTTTCTGTTTATGCCTGCGATCAGTTGTGGGTTGTGTGTAGATTGTTGATCAATTAGCGCATATCGCGTGGCCTTCATCTAGCCCAAGTGGCGTCTGAGTCCATAGTTCCAGAATGCGAGTTGCCACTTTGCATAGAAAACAACAACAACAACAATAACAACGAACGACACCGAGTGCGAGATGTGAAACGAAAATAGATGCCAATTTGAATAATGAAGATGAAGCAACCTCTTAACGGTCATTCCTTGCAATTAACGAACGACAGCTGCTCCACAAACTGCAGACGTAAAAAAAAGAGTAAAAAAAGCAAAAAAAAAAACAAAAAAAAAAACAAAAAAAAAAACAAATGAAAAATATAAACGTAATTTTAGGTACAGCAAAAGCAACAATTAAACGCACAGCGAAGCACATTAAAAATTATTTAATTAAGTGATTTTAATTTTTGTTCTACTATTTCTTTATTCAAGACTTGATGTTGATTGTCTAATTTTATTAATCGAGCGCCTTCTGCTCGAAGAGGCAGATGATGATGATGCAGCGGGGAAAGGGGAAGGTGGTGCATGAGGGGGTCTAAGAGGTTGACCAATCAACCGCTCGACGTAAATTGATTGGCACTACGCCAAGGAAATGGGTCCAATGTGAATTGTTGGATCATTAGATCGTTAGATCGACCGGCCGCAACTTTGTCAATTAGAATAGAGAATTTGACCTTTTTGGCTGCGGGAAAACCTGCATATCGAAAAACCCGAACTCGAACCCGAAAAAAAAACACACATTGCCGAAGTTAAAAACGAAGATAGTCCGAACGATCGCTGTAGCTTTTTGGATCGTAACGTTGCGTGGGCGTTGCACATAAATCACACTTTAGAGCTTGTGGCATGAACCGAACTGAACCGAACTGAATGCGAAGTGAAATGAAATGAAATGAATGAAATGTGCCGCCGGCGTCTATCTCGTAATTGAATAATAATCGTTTAATTAGAGCACACTGCGGCCAAAGTCGAATTGGACTAGCTAATTAATGGCGCTACCTTTGAGCTGATTTCAAATTGGCACTATCCAAATTGCCAAATTCGCAACTACAAAGTAATACGAAATACGCTTTCGTGCTTTGCCAAACTGAAAATACACTGAGTTAATGCCAACTATAAGATATACGAATCGAATCTAAGAAGAATTGCAAGCTCTTATCTATGGTTTCTAAGGTTGCTTTATAATATGGGAAATTAATTCGAAAATTAACAGAAATTCGTATCTTTAGACTTGTTGAGAAACATATATTTTTATACCCGTTACTTATAAAAAATAAGTATAAGGGTATATTGTGTTCGTTGGAATGTGCGTAACAGGTAGAAGGAGGCATCTCCGACCACATAAAGTATATATATTCTTGATCAGCATCAACAGCCGAGTCGATATAGCCATGTGTGTCTGTCCGTCTGTCCGTCTGTCTGTCCGTGTGAGCGCCTAGATCTCAGAGACCATAAGAGATAGAGTAACCAAACTTTCACACGTAGATCAGAAATGCGTTGGAGCAGGTCAAGTTTGTTTTAAATTTTGGACCCGCCTACTTCCACGCCCGTAATTCGCGAAAAACTGGTCATCCGTCTGTATAAACACAAGGATCTCATAGACTATACGAGATAGAATATTCAAATTTGTCACACAGATTTCCATATACCTCACGCAGATCAAGTTTGTTTCAAATTTAAGCCACGCCCCCCTCCGCCCCCGCAAATCGCGAAAAACCACCTCACCCACAATTGTTCATATAATACGTATTTTTTTGGTAATAACCGATATCTGTTATTATTATCTATTATCCCACTGAATCGCAACAAGATCGGACAAGTAGAACAGCAGTTATTGCGTGTCTAAGTTGTTAAATCAACAGGTGCCCCCTAGAGTATGCAATAGTTTTTGTATTGTTAAACCTTATTAGAATGCTTAAGATTTTCAATTAGTTCTGGGAACGTAAATATGACATTAGGATTGAATCGATAATGTATAGATATAAGTAACGGGTATCCTATGGTCGGGATCTCGACTATAGCCTTTCCCACTTGTTTTCTATTAAAATGTATTTTCTTTTGACAACTAATTGACAACTAATCTATAGAATTTCAGTAAAAAAGCTAAAATAAGCGGCTGTAAAAAGTTTCGTTGAAATATCGTGACTAAGAGCTGAGTTCACATAGGTGGAATTTTGATAAGGGGTCAATCTAAGCTGTCGATAGTTGTACTAAGGCAATTTCCAGTTTATTTAAGTATTATTTGCTATACAACACAATAATTTTTTAGTATTCCTTAGTTAGGGTATTTAAAAACACAATAGTCAATCCCGGCGACAGACTAATGGGCAGCTGTGAGACTACGTATTGTGGGATACAACCACGCAGAACTGGCCATATAAAGCGGATTAGTGAGTTAGTCAGTTAGTCGGTTAGTCAGTCGGTTAGTCTGTCAGGTAATTTAATGACGCTTTTCGGAACATTTCCATACAAATGGGAAACGTCGAAAAAAAAAGCACGAATAAAAAGGCGAAATGCTAATGCCGAAAACGACGCAAGAGAACTGCGCATCTGCCACTTAATTTATGGCCACATTTTAAGTGTTTTTTCTTCATCTTCGACTGGTTGTTTTTTTTTTTTTTTTTTAAGCTATACATATAATTTAAAAACAATAAACATAACAAAAGGCGGGGCGTGACAACTGGAATGGAAACTGAAAGCTAAACACTGAAACTCTAGACCCAAAAGCCAAACCCAGGCTCAAACAATCTGGTTGGCCCTCGGTTACAACTTGGCCCAAAGACATTGCTGGGCGTCTAATGCTTCCGGTTTAATTAGGCTTAGCCCGGTTCGGTATTGGACGGTTCTACGCACTCTACGGGTCTTGCGAGTTGAAGGCCCCAGTGTCACGTCGATAAGATATGACCATAATACTTACGAGTATGAATTATAGCTAACCAGGTGTGTGTGTGTGTGTGTGTGTGTGTGAGTATATTGATTGCCTGACCAAAGTACAGCGCCCATTAAAAAGTCATTACAAAAAAAAAATAATAGTAATAATAATTATAATAATAAATTAAAAAACCAAAAACATACGTTAAACATGGCATAATTGCATAGGAACAGCAACAACAATTACACAGAAAAAAAGTCTGGGATTCCGGTTGTCAATAGTACGATTATCCGGAATTTTTCTAAACTTTAATTTTTGGGATTCTGTAAGATTATTTTAAGTAATATATAATATGTTCAGTTATTTGACTTTTTTCATAATTAAATTTTATTTTCTTAATTTAACAATTATATCCAGAATAAATACTTTAAAGCTATATGCTAATATCAAAAGTTTTAAACTTCAATTTGGAATGATTTTCTTTTTTACTGTGTATATCTACAACTACTTTAAAGTTATAACCAACAAACAAATTGAAGGCTCGTCTTGCAACGTTGCGACGTGTCGCACGGGAAGTTCATGCCCAAAATGTTGTGTGTCTGTGGCCCGTTTTGGATTTCCGCTACAACATTTCAACGACATGTGCCACACACACACAAACAGACAAATACACTAACTAATACCCCACCCCAGCCCAAAGTTGATCAGTTAAAGGGTTTTCGGATTGAGCTGTATTTGCCCATTGATAATGAACACCAATTATCGTATGGACAGTTTGTTTGCATTTGGCATGCAAACGGCGCCCCAATGCCTAACCAGACCCAGACCCAGTCCCCGACCCAGACATAGGCACACACACATCAATATATACATATATATATATATATAGAAAGAAAGAGAGAGAGGAAGCATGTGACCAAAAGTCAAGACGACAACGATACCATTTGACCGTGACTCAGTTGTGAGTAATTGATAAATATTTGTGGATCTGATGCATTTATTTGGTCTTTTTCTGTATTTTCTTCCAAGTTTGCGTTTCCCTGTACAGAGTTTTGACTAATGCAGTCCGTCCTCTGGCCTAACTTGGAAAGTTCACTAACTGAGTAATCGAATTATCGATACGAGACTCACTGCAAACTCTAAGAATACTGACTAACTGTGCTATATGTGATAAAGTCATAAGTGGGTGAAGTTGTTAAATGATCGACAGCATATGCAAGAATAGATAGCAAATTCTTATTATCGATAACATCAATTAATCGATTTAATTTACATATTGCTATATTTACTAACAATCGATCAGTGATAAATTAACAAACAAAATTGCTTGCTTAAAAATCGATAGTGGCATATCGATAACGAAATAATTATGGAAAAAATAGGCATAAACAGTCTAGAAAAAAGTAACTTTGTCGCATAAACTTAATCACTTAACAGCTTCTGTGCTTTAACAGATTGTGAATTGTACATAAATTAAATTTGTAAAATTTCCGTTGTTATCGCGGAAACTATTTCACTCCTATTCTCTCTGTCTCTCGCTTTCTTAGTGATAAATGTGTGCCATTAATTTTGGGCGCTACAATTTAAATCACAATTTATCTTCGCACTTTATTCCACCTGCCAGATAAAATCCACAAGAGTTGAGAAAAAGCTCAAAAGACAAAAGCAAAACAATAATAAAATGCCATGCAAAATATGTAAATGTATAACAATAAATTTGCTTAAGTGCGTGTTTTACATTTTCCAAAATGAAATACAATAAACGAAGAAAATAGCGCAAAAAAAAAAATTAAACCAAAAAGATAAAAGAGAGATGTATTATGATATGATACATGTTCAGCTCATCTCAAGATCTTGGCACACTTTGCACATAAATTTTGGACTCGATTGTGTTCAGATATACGAGAATATATATATATATATATATGCATATATATAAATAGATAAAACTATAGATATGTATTTTAGCTGAGTGGGTGGATAATGGGGGCGGCAAGGCTAAATTTGGGGGATGGGAAAGGGGGTTGGGGTTCGGCTTGGGTGGCTATTGCTATTATTGTTGTTTGTCGGCATTTTTGGCTTTGTTGCAAACAAATCGGAGAAATCAGCTCGTCATTATTACAGTAATTGATTGATTGATTAACTCGCACCGCTGTAATTGAAAATTGACCGGCGGGCATGTGCCTATCGATAGTTTATAAACGGGGGCGTGGCAAAAGTGCAATGCGAACAACGATCTTTGTTGTTGTCCCGCTCAATGTCGACGCTTTTCAGTTGCAAATGAATGCTGACAATGCGACAGCAACAACAACAAACAACAACAACTACACCCACATGAAGCGATCTATTTGTAATACTTCATGGAGGTAGGGTAGAAGGGGGAAAAGTGTATTAAAAAATGCAAATAAACAAATAAATACATAGCCGGCAAACAAAAGAAAATAATTTGCAAATGCAAAGCAAACATTTAACAAATAATAAAGTACATTGAACAACAAAGTTGAGGAGTGTGTAGAGCAGAGTTTGATAGGACAAGTCAAATAAAACAATGTGTTGTCGTTAAAAAAAACAACAACAAATAAAAAACACAAAAATAATATAAATATAATAAAAAATAAAAATAACACAAAAAATGTGGTAAAAAGCTAATGAAAAGCACTTGACAATGCCAACAATGGCAAAGTAATCATAAAACAACAAGAACAATAACAATAACAATAACAATAACAGACGAAGCACGCATGAAGACAGAGGAAGGGGGAGGTGGTGGCTGTAGGAGTAAGAGAGGTGTGCACACACACACACACACTATTGGTATAGCTTGGTGTATGTAAAAGAGCTGGCAAATAAAGCGACTGGAAACATAAGTAGAACAGAACTCTGTAAACACATGAGCTGCATAACAATTTAATGTATATTAGGAGAGAAAGAGAAGCATAGCAAAGAGAGAGAGAGAGAGAGAGAGAGAGATCGCTCATCAAACAAATACCAAAACACACCACTTCCAGCTAATCTAAGCTTGAAGATTTATTGCTTTAATTGTGCCAAAACTACTAAATATATTTGCAGAACTATGTGCAAATAAAAATAAGGATAGAAAATAATAATAAGGGTAGGGTGTAAATAAAGTGTAGGGAAGTTTATGGTACTGTTAGTCAGAGAGCCAGGGACAGCCAAATTCAATGTGAAGGAAATATGCTACTTAAACAAGTTTAATTTTATGTATATATTATAATATACACACATAAATAACTCATGGGAAAAATTCTATTAATAACTATTTAAATATAAATCATGTTTTTTTTTTAATATATTTTAAATAAAAGTTACTAATTAACATGTGCTTTTTAAACTAAATTAAATAAAGCGAAGTGATGTGAAGCATAAGGTACTGTAAGAAAGGGTAACTGAAGGTTAGTGTAGGGTAACTTAACGATACTATTGGGCATCTTAAGGCTTCTGTGGGTTTATAAAATGAATTTAGCAGTGTAATTCAGCTTATACTTAGTAAGTATTTAAAAGCTTGCTATAAAAATATAAGCAAATAAATAGCCGATTTGGCAATTGCTTATCAAATGAAGATCGGATTAATATCTACATAACTGAAATTAATTATTTTGATACCGCCCCATTGAATGACAATCGTCAGGGCCCTTAATTGGCGACGATATCCAAAAAGTGGAAAACACCTCGTTATAACGTCAATATGACAACAGTTTCGGTTTGCTTTGAAGCCAAAACATTTTGTATGCATATGACAGACGAGCCATAATTATGATACCAAAAGTTGTGTATATGCATATGTATATGAGTGTCTGTTTTTATGATATTTTAATTTATTTTCAGTTTGTCTTTTAATAAATTGCTTATTGTTTTAAATGAGTTGTGTTTGTTAATTAGCATGAAAAAAAAATATGTTAAAAACTAAATAAATAAATTGAAATAGGAAAATAAAATAAAAACAAATATATATATGTGTGCGTGTGTGTGTGTGTGCAATACGGAAAGACAAACGAATTAAAATAGAATAAAAGATAGAAAAAAATGGAAAAAAAAAAGAAGAAAGGAACAAAAAAAATATAGTTATGCGGATAGATATGTGTGTCGAAGAGAAACTAGTTTCAAACTAATGAATGGTCGACTGGCACGTCAGTGTGCGTGAATGGGAAGTTGCACACATACACACACGCACACTCATCTAGGTGTGTGTGTGTGTGTGTGTGTGTGTGTGTGTGTGTGTGTGGCAAATGAAATGCCAATGAACCAAAGAGGCCAAAACGCTCAGCGCTGGATTTTTATTTGTTTTGAATAATTTATGAATGTTTGCCAAAGTGGCCAAGAGAGCGGCCCAATCAGTTGGCACTGCAAATGGCCAACAACAAAATGAACGAAATGGCTTTTTGTAGCTAAAGAAATGACTGGAACCTTACGGCTAAATCAATGGGCCATTTGAATGTCACACAAAGTCCAACAAATCGCAAATCTGCAAATGGTCAAAGACGCCAAAAAGAACCACAGTAACTGCTACAAAAACAACCACCCACCCAACCATAGTAACCCCTCCGCCCCCCCCCCCCCCTCCCTCGCAACCCTGCTACCAATTCGGTGAACGTGTCAGGCGGCAAAGACGTCAGAGAGGCTTTCGTTGCGTCGTAAATGTGACAAATAGAAAAAGTTTTAGCGCATTTTTCCAAGTCAAGTCAAAAGCACACACAACAAGTAAGTTATTAACTCCCACACACACACACACACAAACACATACAGTGTGTGTGTAAACACCCACTGTCAAACCACAACAACAACAACGACAAGAACAGTAACAACATAAAAAGTAACAAAGTGTAACGAAGTTATAAATCCAAAAGTTTGACGCCCACGTCAAGGCCACAGCTAATTTGCATATCTCACACACTCATACACTCACATGTTTAGTTACTTACTTCTACCTATATATTCATTTACAGCACTCACACTCAAACAAAGTGTTTGATGTAGAAAATCCACTAGAATTTTTGGCAATTTCTGAATTGTGTTTTTTTTTTTTTTTTTTTTTTTGGATTCCACCAACCAAAATGTGTCATGTTTATGCCAGTGAATAGTGTGAATATATTCGTATGAGTATATAATTTACGTATGTTAGACAGACCGCAAAACAATCGATATCAAGTTTAGGACTTGGACAAACTTATTTAAGCCAAAACAAACAAAACTTTTTGGTAATATGCTCAAATATTATTGCAAAGCAATCTTGGTTAGAATTTCTTAATTTATTCTGAATATTAGATATTTGGATTGTCAAAAATATTCTTATGCAAAAACTCGAGCTAATAATTTTAGATTATCGAAGATTTTATTTGCTTTTGTTAGATCTCTTCAGGTGTTAAGATTAAGATGGTATATGACAAAATTTTGGTAATATTTTAATTCAATGTTTTGTGGTTCATAAAACTGAAACTATTTCAGCTTAGTTTGAAGTTAATTTCGGGCTCTTCAAAGTATGTTTTGTACTTTCAGACTTTAACAAAAAAGTGTATTCGTTTTTATGTGTAAATGCGGTTCAAAGTTAGCAAAGTAAATGTATCTGCTAGATACGCGTGCGTATAGCTATGTATCTGGATATATGCTAGACATACAGTATGCCAAGTAATTGTTTTGACAAAGAAATTGTAAGAAAACATTTTCTTCACATATATTTTAAGCTGTATTTTATTTTCTGCTTGTGGATCTCAAAACTACTTTAAAAAAGAAATGTAAATATTGGGTTTAACTTATTTAATTTAATTTAATTTATTAATTACAAAAATTATAAATATAAAAAAAGTATTTATTTTTGCTTGCCAGTACAATTAGTTGACATACTGTGTATGTAATATATATATATATGAAACATGTGCGTGTGGTAACTAAATACAATGCAAATTACATTCCTGCTCCGGTTTGCTGTTGTTGTTTTTGTAATTTAGTCGAAAAAAAAGACAACAAAAAAGTCATTGAAATACATTATCGCACACACACACACACTGACACACACTGACACACACACACACACACCCCCGTGACGCTGCTGCAGCGGCATAATTAATTAGTTGCCAGCGGCGAGTGTCGTCGCAAACGGAAGGAGAGGGGAAAGCGAGGCAATAGGGAATCTGGAGAAGAGGGGAGAGGGGAGAGAGGAGAGTGGAAAGGGGGTTGGGGGGAGCTGCTGCTGCTCTCTCCGCTCGAAACGGAGCCGAGTCGTTTGTGCTAATGAGTCCATATTGTGCGAAAAAAAAAGACACTGAAACTGAAAACAAACAATGCCGAAGAAGAAGAAGATACAGAAGCAGAGGAAAAAAGCTGTTAACAAACACTGGACGAAAGCAGCTAAAGTTGAAGCAGAGGGGTAGCGCAGTGGCAGGGAGTGGGTGGTGGTCATGTGGGTGGGGGAAGAGACTATTAAAATGGATTCCCGCCGGACTTCCTGGGCATATTATATTACCAGCTGTTGGGCTGATGGACATGACCCAAAAAACCAACGAAGACAGAGCGAAGGAAGAGAGAAAGACAGAGGGAGAAAGAGAGACAGCGAAAAGGTGACCCATTAAACAACGACAACAATGTGCAGCGAAAGTGATGGCACAGGAGACAGGAGACAGGCGAAAGACAGGCGAAAGCAAACGAAGCAAAACTTCCTCTTTAATTTTGTCGTTTTTTACACATTTTGTGTGGAAGCCAAACCTTGAGCCGCGCCCTTACACACACACATACACACACACGCACACACATACACACACAGATACACACGCACAGTGGGACAGTGGAACGGCTGCATTAATATGATTAGCAGTTGAGCTAATGCCATTTCCTGAAACTCGGACACGGGAAGGTCGTTGGGCAATATCCCGATCGCCTGCCAGACAGCCATATGGCACCACTAAGCACCACCAACTTGTGCCACTGCTGCAACATATTGTTGTTGCAGCCCACGTGCATTTGTCAGATACAAGATACTCAGATACACTCAGATACACAGATACTCGCTTACTTTACAAGTTGAGCAAGTGGCATATGAATTTCGTGCTGTCGCGTTGGCGTCGCGCTGCGGAAGTGCAGCTGACGCAGACGTTGACGCAGACGTCGACGCAGACGCCGACGCAGTGGCATAACGCCAACGACAACGTGCAACTCAATAAGCAGCTGTTTAACAGTTCGAGGAAAGCTATAAAACTGATTTGAATATTGATAGGAGAAGCAATTATGCAAATGTGGTCACCCTTAACTAGGTAGAGCGTAGCTTTGTCATATATATGTGATCACTTTAAGCAAAACAATTTCTTCACTAATTAAAAGCTTTATTTTTGGATTAGTCACAAAAAATATAATATGGTCACCCAAGGTAATTAAAATTGTTATCACTTTGGTCCATCTAGTAAGAAAATAATCAGAATTATATAATATTTGTTGTAGCATGGTCACTCTAATGAGCGTAGAGCTTCTTGGTTAATTAGATACTCTGCCTTACAAGTTATCACATTCATATAATAATGTAGGGCTGGTCACTCTAAATAAATCTAAATAAGTAATTATCATTGCATGGTCACTCTAAACACAGCAAACATATAATTTTAAATAACACAGAAATTCTGTTCTTTTTTTTTTAAATAGATTAAAAGCTACATGCTGATTGAAATTGCAGTCTAATAAAAGCTGGTCACTTTAATCATAGTTATTATTAAGAGCTGGTAACTCTAATTAACCTAATGGCATACAAATTGTACTCTTCTCAGGCTGCGATCACTCAAATTACACACATAAAAACACAACGCTAATGAAACGAAACAATTAGTTATCATTATGACATGGTCACTCTAATCAACACAGCACTACAAGTTATCGCTAGTGAATTCCTTAGCCACTTTTTCAAGATCATTAAGATGCCTGCATCATAAGCATGGACCACCTGTTATGCAGGTTATCGACAAAGTATTCAATGCAGATAAAGTATGTGTGTATCTCCATTTTTCTAGCTGTTTATTTGTTTGAAAAACCTGTACAATAAGTTGGATTATTTATATATATATACTTATTGAACTATAACTATCTATATACTATATGTATGCATTGCATATATATCTATTTTTATGAACATAAACATATACAACATTCAATTTCCCTATGCAAATGAGCAGCAACAACAACAAATTTGTTGTATCTTTTTATTTTTTGGCTGGCATTTGCTGCCGTTGCTCTTAGACCTTGAACAAGGTGAAGTTGATTGTTGAGTTGTTGCTATTGTTGTTGCTGTTGCTATTGATATTGCTTTTTTTTTTTTTTTTTTTTGAAGTTCAAAGTTATTTTGCGCCACAGCAAACGAAACGAAACAAAAAGACGACGAAAAAGGCGCAAGAAAAACGAAACTTCGACGTCGACGTCGCGTCGTCGCATAAACAATGCAAAGATAAAGATACAAAATCCAATTGCTGAAAAATTCACACCTCTGAACAACAGCAACAGCAACAACAACAATAACAATAACAACAACATTTAGAGACTCATGACTGGCAGTGTTCAACGTGGCGTATGCTTAATGAAAAACATTTCTGCGTATTCCTCTGCAACTGAAGACGGAGAAGAGGAAGGGAAATGAAAAGATGGTCAGGGGTAGAGAAGATAGCAATGTTGCTTTGTGGCAGGGGCAGCTTGGGGGCGATCAATCATTGAGCATCCAAAAAAAAAAAAACAAAAAAAAAAATTATAAAAAAGGCAACACAGTGAGAGGTCTACGGTTCAAATTCGACTGCAAGTTTTCACACCTCACCGATACACAGATAAGCAGCTACACAGATACTTTGAATCTGCATGGAGTAGAGACATCTATGATGAGAAGAAGCACAGTGGAAAACACTTCCGCACAGTGGGATACAGACACGAGGCAACGCACCGCGGGCACAGATACAAAAGTTTAATCTTAACATGGCCCGCAGCGTAACAAAGAGATACATATACTTTTATTGCATTAGATACATTTTATTTAATATTGTTTGATCAGTCAATCTTTGTGCTTTTGTGCCACTATGCAGGTTGGCGTTTATTCAAATGCATGCCAAATGTATTTTCTCAAAATAAGAAAACTTTTTTATTTTGTTGAAAATTGTGTGCCAAGTGCAATTTGTTGTTGTTGCACCCTTTTGTTGCATGTTGCCGTTGCCGGCGCCGCCCAACAATTTGCCGAGCACCCCTCCGTCCCTTAATAGCGGCGCAGCAGAGCAAAACCCTTTGGCACGCGCCTAATTTGCGGACAGCCAGGCGACAGCTCCAACTTCAAAAAGAAGTTTGAAAACAAAAAAGGAAAAAGAAAACTTTATATAAATAGCATATAATTATTTGAATAAACTAGACTCGAAGACCAAGTAAAAGGGGTTTGATTAAAGTATAGTAAACAGTGCCAAATGGGCCAGTCTTTAAAAGCAAAAGACTTTGTCAACTGCAATGTGAAAAGCCGTAGACAAACGTTTAAGAATGCTGCTTGAAGAAGAATTTAACGATTAACTTGTCTGCAGTACAACATTCACGAATAACCCAGAAAGAAGAATGGACAAATTGGTAAATAGAGTTATCATAAAAACTCACTCATTACAGTCTACTTTAATTTTAAGTGAAACGATTAAGAATACAGCACAAAGTGAAATTGACAAATTGTATACAGAATAAAGCGTGATAATGTTATTTCTATCACTACTCTTAACTCTTTTGATAAAGAAGACAGAAAAAATCACTATCAATCTCTACAATGTTAATGTAGTTTAGTATCCAACGAATCGTTTAAGAATGCAACACAAAGAGGAATTGACAAAGAACAATACTTTCTCGAGTTACTGGAACTTCTATGCACCTTTTAGAAGGTCGCCTGTACAGTTGCCAAATTTCTAAAATTTCATTCAAATTGTACATAGGTAATTTGGGAGTTTATGCAACTGAGAATGCGATAAAAAGGTGAAACGAGAACCCCCTTGAAATGACGCCAAACACTTTGTATTATTGCGCAATGACTGCGTTGCTTGTATCTTTATTTCTCCCCCACTCCCCCACGCTGTCTCTATCACTCTCTCGCAAGTATGCCAGTGTTGACAAATTGCCTTTGAATGTTGTTAACAACACAATCAGTTGACCTTGTCGCTGCATTCTCCCAGCAGCAATCCGAAGCCCAGAACCGAAACCCCGTAACGATCATCATTTTCCAGCCAGCAATTTGTTTTGTCAAATTTTCTTTGTTTTAAATAAATTACGAATAATTTCAATTGTCGGTTGTCGTTGCCGTCACTGTTGTTTTTTTATACATACCCAAAAAATAAAAAATGAATATAAGGAAAAAAATCTAAAACAAAAATTACAGTTCCCCATATTTAAGCAACCTTCAACGTTGTTTTTTCATATTTTTGTTCATAGAGGAAACCATTCCTCTCTTTCCCTCTCTGTTTTTCTCGTTCTTGCCATCCCGTTCGTTCTTAATGTAGCTATCTTTCTCTATGTTTAATTGTTATATAATTAAGATGCGCGCTATTATTATACTTAACTATTTTGGAGCGACCGACAGAAGGTTTTTTGTTTTTTGTTTTTTCCTATTTTTCATTTACTGTCTGATTTTATGGCTCAAAAAGCGTAACACCGACAGACGGACAGTGAATCGAAATCTAAATTCAAAAAGTCAAAAGCCGACAAATGTTTGTAGCGCTTTCGGGGGCTCTCAGTGGAGAAGGAGGGGGGACCGGGAAGCTCTACCCCTGTCCAACGCAGCGGAAAGTCATTTTTTAACCTCAACAACAACACGCACAACAATATGTGTATCTACTTTATTGTTGTTGTATTTGTATATTCGGGTTTTCTAATTACTACTACACTTTGAGCATTTTCAACTCTGCGAATTTTCGGTCTACCTGGTGCCTCTCTCTCCCCCTCCCCCCCTCTATCCACCCTCCTTAACCGTGCCTCTCTGTTTCCCCTCAATTCCAGCTGCGTTGCGTTGCGACGTGACGTTCGTATCTCGGGGAACTTGACTTCATTTTTACAGCCGGACGAGGCTCGTTAAAGCACATATGTGTGTGTGTGTGTGTGTGTGTGTGAAGATCTGCTGAGTTGTTGTGGGTAGTTGAAGATGTCTACGTTGATAGCAGAGCTGTCAAATGACTGTCGGTTAAACAATCCAACGAACCAAACACCGAATGCTCAGGAACTTCAAAATTACATCCCATACATATCGTATATTGCGAGTTTCCCAAGTTTCTTTGTAACATTTTTACTTTCGTTAAGTTTTTAATGATCTTTCACACGAGTGCTGCACTTTTTGGTTATGACTTTTGAGTAAGAAACTAGATTTCCATTTTTAATGCATAAAATATAACCACAGTTTAATTATAATCTATACTTTCATTAAGTTTTTAATGATCTTTCACAACAGTTTCAGGAAAATAACTTGGATAATCTTAATATTAATAATAGAATAGAATAGAGTATGGTATTCTATATAATCAGACTTTCGTCGAGCTTGAAGTTAAATCTTTCGTTAAGTTTAAAACCCATTTTTTCTTTGAGTTGTTTCTTTAATGATCTTATAGGTGTTTTTTAAAATAGCTGTATAGAATAGTTAATGACATTAAATATCAAAGGATCATATCTTCCGTTGAGTCTAAAACATCTGTCTGTTTAGTGGCTTACTGAAGATAGCTTAATAACTCAATTGACACTGTGGGTGTCATATCAAACAGCTTCGGTCTAGGTTGGCAGATCATTTCTATGCAATATCTTTCGCTTAACTTTAATGATCTTCGACTTGTATTTCTTTTTGTTGATTGCAACAGCTTGGATTCGTGGTATTGAGGCAGAAAACCTTGTGCATGTTTTTTTTCTTTCTTTATTTAATTTTTTATTTTTATTTTTTTTTTTGGGCGACAACGACTGCCACGCCCACTCTTGGTCTTTACAAAAGCCGGATCTTAATGACCCCACGCTTTTTCAGCGTTTTCATCGTCGTTGTTTTTCGGGTCTTCATTCGGAGCTTTTTGGGGTTTCGGGCTTTTCGCTTATCTTTGGTCACATTGAAGCGTGAGAAGCGTCTTGAGGGCGTCCCGAGTTTCGGCAATATTTCAAGTTCAATTTCGGTTGTTGTCGTTGTTGTTACTGTTGTTGTTGTTGTTCTTGGTACGTGCAATGAAAGCAAAAGTTGTTGTTGGCCCATTAAAGCGCAGCGGCGCGTGACGTCGACAGCGACGGCGACGCCGGCGTCAACTGCAATTCAAATGACCAAATGAGGGTTGCTGAGTGGAATGGGGGAAGGAGAAGGGGGGAGGGGGAGCGGGAGCGGGTGGCGGCATGTCAACAGACCGTAATTTATTGAACAGCATAAAAAAAACAACACCGAACGCATAAATAAATAAATAAAACGACAAAGCAGAGAAACAAAAAAAAAAGCAACAACAACAAATTTGCGAGCGTCGTTTTTTATTTGCCTGCCTCATTATTATTTTCTTCTTAGTATTTTTTTTTTTTTTGGCAAAATAAATTAGAATTAGATACAGCACAGAGCCAAGAAATGCGTAGAAACAGCTACAGATATAATTTGAAGATACATTTGCAGAGATACAGATACATTCACAGCGACGACATATTTCCAGTTTAGCGCCCAGGAAAGCAATGAGCGAGAAGGAGAGAGGAGAAAGAGAGAGAGAGAGAAAGAGAGAGCGAATGGGTGTGAGTGAGAGCCAGCTAAAACGACACACATATGGCTGCAATTAAGTAATTTTTGGAGCAACAACAGCAACAACAAAAAAAAAGATGAAATATATGATTTGCTAGACACACACACACACACACACAAAATTTGAATTTCGAATCAAGACACGACACGGCAAACGGACGAAAATTCGACAATTATAACAAAAAACAACAACAAGAACAAAACAACATAAAAACAAAAACAAATGCAAATTGTTGTATATTGTATATATATAAATATGTTATATATATAGTGGTGCATATACATATATAAAGTGATGTACATTCTCCCCCATAATAATGCACACATACTTAGATACAAGATACATTTATATCTATTTATTACACATATATTTAGAATACTCTCTCTCTCTCTATCGCCCTGTCTCTCGCACTCTCTCTCTCTCCCTCTCTGCTTCCTTTAGTTGATGTACATTTTATAGTTGTTGCTGTTATTGTTGCTGTTTATTTTCCAACAACAAAAACCGAATTTAATGTGCTTCAAGGTTAGACGAAACGTCGGGCACAGCGAAAAAAAAATACGAAATAAAAAAAAACAACACACAACCAAATAAAATTCGTGATGAATTTTAAACAATAAAAAAAAAACAAACAATAAACACTCTAAAAAGAGGAAGAGTCGGGGAGAAGGGGGGAGAGAGTTAGAGCGTGAGCTACGCACACACTGAAAGAATCGGAGAGAAAAAAGGTTAACAAAATAACAAAAATGAAATAAGTGAAAAAAAAAGAGAAACAAAAAGAGATTAGCAAGCAACAAACAACCAAAGTCATTAAGAACCTTTTTTTATTTTTAAATTTTATTATATCTGCTTTTTTGTTGAGGTACAAAAAAAGCTTAAGAAATTACTGTAAATTACATATTTGGCATAGCTTTAAAGCATCAGCTAAAGAAACAATAGAACTCCTTATTCTATAGAAAACTAATAAGATTTACGAAGTTTTCACATTATTTATGGTACATCGGATCAATTAACAGGAGCTAAAAAATAAACAGATTTTTAAAAAGTTTCAGGTAAATGTGTAAAACAATCGCGTATTAAAATTATTCTCATATTTAAGAAGTTCAGTACCATTTACATATTTTAATAAACTATATGTACTTTATTTGATTAAAAGAAATGGTTATCTCTAATTTGAACATTATAGATCGGATAGATTCTGAGTTCATATAGGCTAATGTGCTGTAAAAGCCTGTGTGTAGGGCATTTGAAGTTCGTATTGCCTAGTTTGTGAGCTGTGATTGCTTTTATTGTTATTTTATGAAGCTTTTTTGGCTGGTTTTGCTTTACTCTGCTCTGCTTGGCTTTGACAAATGGCTAACCGGTTTGGCTTTTAGCCCAGCTCTGTATCTGTTTCTGTCTCTGTCTCTGTTTCGGTTTCAGCTTCAAATTCTGTTACTGATTCTGTTTTGGGGGGTTTGTGTGTGTTTGTTTGTTGCCCGGTTTTTAGCATTTTTGGCAAATACTTCTTATGGATAAAGTAAATAAATTGTACACAGATCCCATTTTAGCCATGTGATTTGCCAGTTTTAGTGCCATCCGCTTCTGGGCCAAAGAAAGCGCAAGTGGGCGAACCATCAAAAAAATAGATATAAAACTAGCCGAGTACGACAACATGAAACATCAGCATCTAGCGTAGATAAAGGGAAGATAAATTAAGGTTTGGGGTATGGGTTAATCGAGTATGGGAAATATCTGTCTGTTTGAGTTAATTGTCTAATGAATGGAGCTACATCGATTGATTGTCTGATTGCAAAAGGCCACAACGAATAATGCGGGTATTCCGAATGGAGCGGAATGGAAAAAAAGGGCCAAATAGTCAACAAAAATTATTTTTTTCGATTGACTTAATAACACGCAAAGTTATTTGAGATATTCACGTGCTTTCAACTACTTCTTTAAATGATATAAAGTATGGATGATGAGAGTGCAATATCTTATCTATATATTTGAGTACTTGCAGATATTGAGTATGAAAAACATTCCAATCTACGTCATAACTCATTTAACTTATCAGAAACATTAATCTTAACAATTTTTTATTATCAAGAGATAAAAAACATTCATCATAATTTTAATAAAAACTGATTTATCTAGAAATAAATAACTATTACAATCCTTAAGAAGTTTGCTAAAATTTCCTTAAAATTTATTATATCTGGAAATCTGAATAGTTTAAGTTATTTTTATATCTATTGTAGATTCTATAATATTTTACCTACTTTGACATTGTTTATTCCCCTCATTGATAATTTTAGTTTTCTTTATCATTCGAGCACTTAGAATTTTATCATATGTTTTTTTATATCCCTTACAGATCCCACAATTGAACATTGGAGGTATTTTTATCATATGTTATCTAAACTTTATATAAGATCCAACCTCAATGTCATAATTAAACCCTGACTAACTTAACTTAATATTAAAGCTCTCAGTTCTTATCAGTATTGTTGCACAAAGCCGATGTTTATTGTTGCTGGGAGCATTGCACATAGAGTATTTGAGATCTGTTGAAATCCGTATAGGTCTGAGGAAAAGGGAGACAGCGGCAGCTGGGGAAACTGGGGTCTACTCTCGCTTTTTGTTTACATTTGCCGCCTGCATTGGCTCACACACGTAGTCTACATATTTATTTATTAGTTTATTTACTTGGCAGCTCGGTGACAATTTCATTGCGCTACAAATATTTCAAAAAAACAAATCAAAAAATCAAAAAGAAACGAAAACGAAATGAAATGAAAAATATACATACATATATTAAACAAAAACCAAAAAAAAAAAAAAAAAAAAAATATGAAAAAAGAAGATGCCTTCATAAAGTTTGACAGTTTTGTGTCGTACAAATTTTTGACAGGCCCCAAAAACTGAAATGGATGAATGCACGACTGGGATGTGAATGTGAATACTGCTGAATATGAGTATGAGTATGAGTATGAGTACTCGCATACGAATACAAAATACGAATGGAAATTGTTAAATGGGATGTCGCGCGTACAGTTGCGCTATATGTATATTAAAGACGTGTGGCAACTCTAAAAGACTCGACAAGTTGTCAATGCTCGGGCGCCTGTCAAGGCTATAAACTTTACTAGTTGGGCTTGGGGATGATATCGGGGTAAGTCTGCCAGAGGAAGAGAGAAAAGAAGAGAGGGACTGGGTACAGAGAAAGTCGCTCATTAAACGCACACTCTATAGAGTATATATACTTGTAGTAGTTGTTGTTGATTCCAAGCATACATAACATAGCATGTAGTTAAAAGCCCATTTTGGAACGTTAGTACTCCTCCTTATATCCCGTACTCCTCAGAACTACTCGTACTTCCCCCGCAGACCCATTTATAGTACGCGCATAGGAAAAGAAACACATGTTGTTCACATTCTTTGCTATTTCGTGTGACTAACATGAAGACTACAATTTTAAAGATACTTGCGACTGGAAATGGCACTGGAAATGCTACTGGAAGTGGAACTGGAATTGAAACTCGAAATCAAAATGGGGAATGGACATGGTATTGAGATTGCTACAAAGTACTTTTAATACCCTTGTAGAGGGTATTTCAATTTTTGCAATAAATAAGTAACGCAATAAAGTCCACTCGGCAGATTCTATATAATCTAGTAATTATTTTCATAAAACGACAAAAAAACACATACTTTATTGCGCAAAAAAAAAGTACCTTTTCTTGTTTATTATTTGTTGATTTATTATAGTTGCTTTTGGTTCTTAGAACAAGCTAATAATAAGTACTTATTATTCATTTTAATTGGGTAAATCTATTTTAGAAACAAAATCAATAAATACATGAAATTTTTTTGTAAAAACAATTACTTGACTAAATTATAGATATTTGATCGAGACGACGAATATGGGTGATATAACTATAAGCAAACTATTCAATTAGTTTTAAAGAAACTCGGTACAGATTCATACTAGTAAATCGATAGCGGCTAAATTGAGTTACTTTAACATATAACTGAACAATCGGTTTAAAAAAAAAAGTCTGATAAAAAAAATGTTTATATCTTGAGATACCTCAAAATAGATTATAAGTTGGCTATATCGTATATATCTTGCACAAAGTTCATAAAAATCGGAAAACTAATTTATATTTTTTCGTTTGACCAATATTTTTTTTTACTCTTTTGTTCAAAAGTCACATAATTTTCTAAATTTTTGTTATAGCTTTTTAAATATTTGCAGTGATCTGTAAGGGTATGTGTAATTCGCCATGTGAAAAATAATTTTTCTTTCTTGCTATTTTTCCTTATTTTTGTGTTTTTTGGAGGGAACGGGGTCGAGCTTGGGTCTGCAATGTGACGCCGCACTTTTCGGAACATTAGACTCAAACACACACACACACACACACACACACACATACAAAACACACACTCACTCATATACAGTGTTTGGTAGTAACACTAACTATTGCGTCTTGTGCTTGACTCTGGCTGCCAACAATGGAAATCATTCATGGCACACACACACACTCACACTCACACACACACACACACACACACACATGCAGAGAGTGTGCACACATGTGTGTGTATGTATTATGAAAAGAGTTTTGTGGCTCGCCCCTTTCAGTGTACATACTTAGACTTTATATGGTCAACCCTGGTTCATGTCCCGCGTCCCTGGCACGCATGTTGTATAGAACAACAACAACAACGATACTAACAATAACAAAAGCAACTCTGTGTGTGTGCCACACTATTATGAGGGGTTGAGTTACGCCTGCAGATGGGTGGTTGGGGGATTGAGGAGTTGAGGGATTGAGGGGTTGAGGGGGGTAAAAGCGTGGTAGTTGGCTTTTCCATGGCATTTTCCGCATTCGCTCGCATAAATCTTATGCGATAAAATGCGCAGCGAAAATCTTCTCTTTATTTTTTTTCTTCTTTTTTTGGGGTATATTTTGTAAGTACGATAGATATAGACAAACTGCAGTTATATCTTTTATATGTATGCCATATCAGCAGGGGGTGCTTAGGCTTGGGGTGCAGGGGAGTGCAGCAGGGGGTGGCTTTTCTTAGCTTTGGACAATATAAATGAATTTTGCGCAGTGGTTGCAAATGTTGTTAAAAATGCACAATAAATTAATGAAATTGTCGAAAAGAAATACCGAAAAAAAAATAAACGAAAATAAAAGAAATTTGTATGGGAACAAGGGGCACATTCACTATCTATATTAGTGTGTGTGTGTGTGTGTGTGTGTGTATGTGTGTTGCAGCTGATTACCAAAGCAGCGCCAAAAAAGCAAAAGAAGTGCGCAAAGAGGCAAAACACCTGTTAACCTTTGCCTATGTGTGTCTGTATGTGTGTGTGAGCGTGTGTGTGAGTATCTGTGTGAGTGTATACGTATCTATGCATCTGTGTGCTGATGAGTTGGCAAACAGGCCAGGCTGTCTCTCTGTCTGCCCTTAGCCATGGCACGAGCTCTTTGGCGCTTGTCTGCCTGGTAATTGACGTTCCATACACACACACACACACTAACACACACACACACACACACACACATATGCAACAACCAGAAGCCGCAGCAAGTGGAAATTGGCAAAAAATTCCGCATGCTCCATATGCAAAGGAAAGGAATTTTAAGAATGGTTTCTCAATATGGAGCACAGTCCAAGTCAAGGAGTGAAGAGAGAAGGCGGGGTGTAGTTGCCACAGAATGGGGCATGGGGTGGGCCGTAGACAAAGAAGATATAAGAGAAAGATCTCAAGTAAGAATGATGAAAAATATTTACAGAAATATCGAATATGAATTAAAAAATTTTAAAAATTGAAAAGAAATAACAAAAAGATTATAGCAATATTTAAAATCTAGGTTTAAATGGAAGGGAAATATAACATAGTTAGATCAGAGTGTATGACAAACATTTACTGTCTATATTCTAATGATTTGCTTTTGAACCTTTAAGGAACAATAATTAAAGCATTTAATTATAAATCTTCTTAAAGATTTAAGAAAATCTGTGTAAATGCTGCAATTCTAAAAAGAAATCAACATAAACCAAATGACTGACTGACATTTAAGTCAAAGTGATGTTAAGCTACTTTATAATACTAAAATACCGTGATTACACATAGATTACTGTGATTATTATGAATATTATGATATGCAACGAATAAATTGACAGAAAAACTCCTTGTATACTTAAGAGCTCGCTTTATACTATGAAAACTTATTTAAATCTTAATCCGTGAAATACAAAATAGACTCCGATTTGAAAAGTAAACTGTGACAAGTGAAACCTTTGATCAATAATTTCAGATTTGAGTTAAAGTCAAGGGTGTCATTCGACAAATCTAACAGTGATGCACTGTAACCCTGTTCGGGGAAAGATGGACGCTGTACCCGGGGACTTTCCCTAACCACAAGCATTCCATAATCAGCAGATGGGTTGGACTTTGGGGATTTGGGGTCAAAAATGGGGGATTGTTGCTAACACGGGAAAGGGTATAACAAATTGCGATAAATATGCGACAACGTGTGAGCAGAGTCACGTAGTCTTGTAGGTGTTTTTAGGGGGAGTTATCCAAGGGGTTGTACTCACCTATTAAATGTATTGCTGAAGAACCGGATGAAGATTATGAAGAAGATTCTTGTTGTTGTGGTTGTTGTTGATTGTCTGTTGTTGACTTGTTGGACTGTTAACCAACACTGCACTCCAGCACCTGTTACGAGCTTTATATATATATTTTCTCTCTTAGTGCAAGGGTCCCTGGGGACTCAAATAACTCTGCTATATAAGTTGCACTTGTGACACTAAAGCGTGACGCTGTTATAAGGCATTTTGGTAGCACTTTTGGGGGGTATATAACACTTTAAAAAAAATAGTACGATCAGCCAGATATATACATATATCGGATATATCTATATATATATATATATATATATTTATTGATTGGAAGCTGCGACGCGCGCGATACGAAACCAACAATCCCAAAAAAGAAACAATAAATAAATATACTCGTATTTTTGAAACACTAACGGAACTCACGATACGAATAGGGTTACGGTTACGGATACGAGTAGGTCTTGGTATTGGTATTGGTGTGTGTAGGTGTGTACGGGCGTAAAAAAAAAACTCAATTCAGTTTTTTTTTTTCTTCTTCTTTTTATTAGTTTTGTTTTCGGGGGCTCTTTGCAAGTTTTGTTGATTTTTGTTATTTTTTATTTCGTTTTCAGTTTCAGAGTTGCTCACGCGACGAAACCAACACGTTGAATAAAAGTTCGAGCGAATTTCAAATTCGCTTAAAGCCAATAAGTCAGTCGACAGCGGCAGTGGCAGTGGCAGCGGCAGCGACGCCAACAGCGGCAGCGGCACGCCGTGCGCTCGTTCGTTAGCGCTCGTTCGTTTGTTCTAATGCGAGAGCCAAAAGAACAGAAACGAATCGAAACGAAATGAACGAAGTGACGGAGAGACGAGCGAAAAGCAAAAGCAAAGGCGCGCCCGAACGTTTGTTGTTGCTGTTGCTGTTTGTTATTATTGTTATTGTTATTGTTATTGTGCTGCCAGCGTTCTAAGCTCGGCAAAAACAACAACAGCAGAGTATCGAATCTAATAAGAACCTCGTCGGCTCGCTCTCGCTCGTTCGTACATTCGTTCGGGTTTCTTAGCTGCTCTTTTGTATTTGTATTCGTTTTTGTTATTGTTTCTGTTTTTATTTTGTTGGTGGTTGGTGGGCGACAACGAGCTGAAAAGGCAGCGGGCGGCGTTGCGTTCAAGTCTGGTACACGCAAAGCACTAAAATGTGACGCGGCGACAGTCCGACCGACTGGCCGACTGCTCAAGCGGAACGCTGAAAAATGGAACGGCCGCACGGCAAACAAATAAACAAACGCAGCCGCAAACATTCGACCCAGTGACGGCGGACACTTTACGCTGGACGGATACCACGGACTCCACGGCCGTAACCCACAACACACCGCGATTGCGACGCCACTGGCAAAGCGTCAAATGGCCGTTGGAATGAAATGGAAGTGAAACTCTGTAACTCACGCACACACACATACACGCATCTAGTATATGAAACTGTATCCAAAAAAAAAAAAAAAACAACAACAAATGTTTAAATTGTTGCCGGGTTGTTGTTTTTTCATATGGGATCAAAAGCTATGTGGGCTTTCCCATAGTACATGTTATGTGTACAATACACATACTTACTTACAACAAAACTATAGTAACTTATGTTCTATATCAAAAATCGGTTAGGGAGGAATTGAAACCAATTTTAAAATAATATTTGTGGAAGAAAAACATTTTTTTTTTGATAAGAATTCGGATATAAACATTAGTTTGAAAACAAAAAATACTTGCTGAAAGCTTTAAGGGACCGAATACGTTATAGAGATTTTGCAGTAAAGTAGAGAGAGTAAAGCTATGTAGAGCTAAGTTCAATTAGGTAGAGTACTATGATCACCTTTTAAAACTCTACAGTAGAGCGTTTTGACGTTATTCTCTAAAAAAGTACTCTATAGTCGTAGTTTCTCTACACTTTAAATGTAATTGGTAGAGCTCTACACTCATTGAGGCTTAAAGTACTACATTTTTACTTAAGTGGGACAATCAGCAGATAATTTCAATCAGTAATCACTTCTTTACTTGTGATCTATTAATGGTACTAATCAGTATCAGATATCACAATATTTGTACGATATATTTTATGTAATACCAAAATTATACAGGGGTGCCTCAGAAATCGAAACCAACCAAAAAATCTCCCAAAAATTTATGGAGGTTTGGAATATTTTCGGTTGGTTTCGCTTTCTGTGATACCCTTGATAATGTTTTTAATTGTTCAATATTTTCTGCTTATTAAAATTATGCACAATGGTAAAATTAGATAGGTTCTTGCTTTTAAATTCTAATTTCTCAATTTAATGATCATTTTTGTACAAGCATATTCTAAGATCTTTTAAGGACATTCTTTATTCAAGTCTAATAAGAAATTTCAAGCTGTTCAATTCGACTGGAACGAAATGGCAATGAAACAAGCGAAGCGACGCGAAGCAAACGCATTTGAAATGCAACAGACGCAGAAGCAGCAACAGCCGTGACCTTGAAAATACAATCTAAAAAAAAAACAGGGTATAAAGAAAGGGGAGCTAAGTGGCATGCGCAGCCGGCTGAGTGGGGCAAACAGTAAATGCTGCAACAAATGTTGCACATTCCATATGTATGTACATTTGTATGTATGTACATATATATGTATGTGTGTATATAACTGTGTGCAATTGCGATAAGGCAAAGGGAACACACTTAATTATTGCATAAACAGCAACAACAACAAAAAAACGATATGTGTAGGTGTGTTTGTATGTGTGTATGTGTGTGTAAGAACCAAGCAAGGCAACAATTTCAAATTGTCGCCACCTTCTGATAACACGTAAACGCTTATCAGCTTTCCAGCAGCAGCAGCAGCGGTTGCGGCAGACGCAGGGACGTCGACGTCGACGGCGACGCGTTCTACGTTACGTTCACGGGCGACGTGCCAAAATGCTGAAAAAGAGTGCGAAGCGACTAAAAAATACACAAACACACACACAGTGAGTCGAGAAAGTGATTTGACAAAATTCAAATTTAATTACCTGATTTTTTTTTATTTTAAAAAATAGTGAATTAATAAAACAAAAATATATATTGTTTGTTTTTTTTCCAAGATAAATTTTGGACTTTGTCAAAACACTTTATTGACCAACTGTTTGTGCACAAATGCACATGCATGAGTATGTATGTGTGTATGTAAAATGTTAGGGGGCAGTCAACAATCAATCAAATGTTTTGATTTATTTCTCAAAGCGCAACGAAGAGCTACAATGCTGTGCAAATAAATATATACACATACAGATACATTTCTACATATGTATGTATGAAAAGTGGGCTTGGATTTGCTGGGCGCAACCGGCGAAGAGCCGGCAACGGCAACAAACACAAAACAGAAGAGTAGCGGAAGAAAGAAAAGAAATACTGAAACAATAACAAAGCGCGCTGCTCGTGACTGGAGAGCAACAACAAAAAACAACAACAACAACAACGGGAGCACGAACCAAAAACACAACCAACCGGCTGTTTCGGTTTCAGTTTCGCTGATAGTTTCATTTCCACTGTTCCCCATGTTTGTTTGTCCCACTCACGCGACGACGGTCAGTCGTTTCACAGTTTTACGCATTTTGCGGATAACTTCAACTCACTCATCATGTTTGTAACAGTGTACAAGGCAGGCCAACTGCAAAGTTACATAAATATGTTAATGTTAACATACAAGCCTCGTTACATTTCCAATAAGAGATACTGTTAAGCTGCACACAACAGAGAAAGCACAAAACAACAGCTCCGAGTACTGCGTAAACTTTTCAAGTGTATGCGATATTCGGTACGTCGATATTTTCTCATCAATTACATTAACAGTGCTGCTGCTGGCGTCGCTGCAGCGGCGCCGACTTGACTGCGCAAGAATTTAAGCAAATTGTAAGCTTTTAGTAGCATGGAATTGTTTGGTAAACTATTTAGCAACTTGCATTTGCATGCAAGATCACAAATTGAGCGTTAAATTGCATTAAAATATTATTAATGCATTTAATAATATTCACTGTTAATATTAGTACAATTACGCTGTTAATAGCTATGCAATTAACATAAGCAACAATGGTATAGTGTTGTTTTCATTTTCATTGATGCTGCGCTTTCTCTCTGCCTCTGCTGCACACAAGTAAAATGACAGCGAGAGAGAGAGTAAAAGAGTAAGAGAGTGAGAGCGCTCTGTCAGACACCGGCGGCAGAGCAGCACACATTTCGTTTCGCTCACATTTCGTTTCCAGTGTTCCAAGGCCGTCGTTTGACGCGACGACGGGTTCGGCTATGGGTTCGGGTTCGCCAAGTGAATGTTCAGAATCTATTTATAGACATCGCATCACGTCATGAGCTTTTGCTATACGCTGGCGATGTCGTGATCGCCTCGCTGATTGGCTGACAGCAACGGCAAGCACAACAACAACAGCAACAGCAATGTGCTGGCAACGACAATCGGCAACTACAACTACAACTACAACTACTGAGGCAGCGACAAGCACAAAGCACATAGCACAAACAACAAAAATAAAAACAGAAGAAAAAAAGTTCTATGTCGCCGGCATCGTTGTTGCTTTCGGTGTTTCTAATAGCGATTTTATAAAGGAATAAAACAAGCATTAAATTCAGCAGCAGCAAAACGGCAACAGCAACAGCAACAATACCTACATACATATGTATGTATATCAAAAGCATAAATACTGAATTTGTGCAGCGATGCCAACGTCGACGTCGATGTCGACGCACAAAGCGTGCCAAAAAAAAAATGTAAACAGCACACAGGCGGGCAGAGAAGCAGCTGCGACGCGACGCAGCTGCCAATGGTTGCTGTGCGCCTGTTAATGCGTTCCCAGTGCGAAGCACACATTCACACACACACGCACACACACACACACACACACACGCACACACACACACACACTGGTGCATACAAACAAACAGGTGGCAATTTGAAGTTGTTAGTCGTTGGCGTCGCTGTTGCAGTCACTGTTGTTGCAGTCGCTGCCCAAATAACATTCATAACTGAAAATTGTGCTGTTAATGAAATGCAAAAACGTGTTATGTAAAGAACAGCAACAACAGCATCGTCGAGTAATTTTAATAGCAATTGCTTTGCACTTTTGCATATGCATACACTATCTGTGTATGTGTTTGTGTGTGTGTGTGTGTGTGTGTGTACATGCAAATAAAAATTAATCATTGCAAACTAAAAAAAAATCCATAAAAAAAATTTGCAATTGGCTAAAAAAATTGTAATGCTTAATCGAATCATTAATACTCTTATTGAAAATTAAGGAGGAGGGAAAGGGAGTTGTAATAAATGATATTTAAGATATTTTTAAAGATTTCATTTTTTTTGGGCTATCATTATAATTTTTTTTTTTTATTAACATTTACATATTTTAGTATTACAATTTGTGTGCATTCTTATATAAATATTTTTAATTTAAAGGAAGTTGTATTAAATGGAATTTTTTAAGTTTGTGATTGTTTTTGCTATTAATATTATTTTTATTTTATAATTTACATTTACATATTATAGTTTTTCAATTGCAGACTCAAAGTCAAGTGTGTTGTGACATTGAACATGCCGCATTGTTAGGGTATTAAAGTGTTTGTGGGTCGCCTTTGATGCGCCTAACAGTAGGCAGCAGCGGCAACTCCCCAGCCCCCCCCCTCTCCCTGGCAGGCCCCGCTGTGCGACAGGCTAGGCTGTCCGCTAAATAGGCGACTATAATTTTTAATAGCTTTTGTTTGTTACTCATACGCCCGGTGGTCCCCTTGCCGTAGCACCCTCTACTGTACAGTGTACAGTGTACAGTGTACTCGCTGTGTCGATCAGTTCGTTGCAGTTCGGTTCGTTTCGGTCGCACGGCATTGCAATAAATTGTCAGCAATATATAATGCCATATAGTATAGTGCATGCTATATTAAGTGTGTTTTATACTTATATATAGAGTATCTATGTGTGTCGGTGTGTGCGTAGTAAAATGACTTTGTGGCAATAATTAGTTACAAATTGAAATAGTGTCGCAGCAGAATGCAAACACACAAATCAAATGAAAATAAATATCAAATTTAAAATTAGCATTTTTTAGTTAAGTGCCGCAATTTGCATATTGATCTTTTAGCACCGATCGGGCCGGAATTTCGTCGATTCAAAGCGCCGATCAACCAATCTCGCAACGACCTCTGTCTATACTCTTTAAATTATTGCCATATTGATGGCATGACCGCAGCCGGAAATTCCGAATGAGCTAAAAGCCAAAATGGATCGTGTCGTTAATGGATCTGCATTTAGAATTCTACAAGTTGCAGATTTTTCAACGGAACTATCTTAAAAGTTTGTGGCTTAAAAGTGTTATTCTTTGATCTTTCTTAAGATCTTCGATCGTTTGAAGATCTGCGTAGCAGTAATAAAAACTGATCTTTACTGACAGTTAGCTTACAGGATATGCACAAGCTTATTATATAATAAATTAAAGTTGCTGATCGCTTCTTGACACACCTCAAAAATGTCTTTTGTATTTAGACAAAATTAAAAAATTCAGCTCAACATTATATGTTGGTTTTGTTATAACAGTTCCTAGATCACCTGTTCTGTCATTTTAAATTCGTTGATCATCTATATCTTATGCAGCGGATTATTGTTAAGATCAATTAGTAAGTAAGACAAAGAGTCGATCAGTCTGCGCTATCGACATAGGAATGTCTGACTGTCCGATGCCCAATATGCAGAAACTGCGTCGATAGGGTATGATAATGTTGACAAAGATTGAGATACTTTCAATCAAATATTTTAATTAAAGAGTAAACTGAGCCAATTTCTTAATAATGTGATGTCTTATATCAGGTAATAAATTGTTTTTTAATCTTTACAGCTTATGATAATCGCACTTTTAAAAATTCGATTATTTTACATATTTCTGATAATCATCTCAATTTTTCTCAAAATTTATTCGACTAAGATATTCTTAAGTTATTTCAGAATCTTCACACTACAGTCAAAGGCAGAGGAAACCATCTAATGAATGGAAAAATTTCCGTTTGCTACCCAAACTCTTCACTTTATAAGGTAGCTGCTGGTCAAGATTCTTGATTTTAATATGTTTACTTGTTTACCATGTAATTTCCAATGCCAATAGCTCTGAGCCCAGCCCAGTCCGAAAACTAAACCTAGTTGCCCAGCTGGAGAGAACACACACGTTGTTGACGACGACAACAATTTTTGATTTGTGTGAGGGTGATGGTGAGGGTGAGGGTGAGAAGCAAGGGGAAGCGTAACGTATACGCAGTGTGGACCGTGCCAAACTGCCGAAATCTTTGACAGATCACCGTGTCAACGGTTGTCGTCATTGTTGTGCTTGTCGATTGTTATTGTTGTTTATATTGGAAACGAATTTGTTGCTTGTTTTTGAAGCAATGAGACAAAAGCAATCATTGATCGTAGACTGTTCATTGTGATCTGTAGAGCTACCAAATTGCGCCGCCTTATTGAGATAGTGCTCGAAATGGAAATAAAGATCGGGATAGAAGAAAGAGCTGGAGTAAGAAGTAGAATTAATGGTAGAATTTAGCAAGGAGTTAAATTAGAATTAGAAGATAAACTTAAGGTAAAGTTAAAAGTAAAAGGATGATAGGAATATAGAGTTGCTGGATAACTATAAATAGTCCTAAGAGACTTAAATATCTAGAGGTAAAGTGAGTGGAACAGATAATTTTTAAAGATAGAGCCAGGGATATTAGTAGATGCTCAAATAGAGCTACAGATAGAGTACAGCAAGTGACAGAGCTAAAGATAGAGGTAGAGCTAACGGAAGTAAAGGTCTAGGGCATGTCAAAAGCGAAAACGTAAACAATTTAAAATTCTTTTCATTAGTTATTTTTTATTTATTGGCCAAAGTGATCAAAAGTGGTTTTTTTATCTAACACTGTGTCTGGTCACTGTAGTCTGGCTACTGGATTTGGTTAATGTTAATGTTAATATTAATGTTATTGTTTTCCGTTCCGCATGCCAATCCCTTCCCCGAGATCGAGCTGTAGAAATTGAAAAGCAATGTACCAATAAGATTAACACATTGACCATTTGACATGGCTGTGGGCCATTGTTTTGATTTCGGATTGTCAAATGAATCGCAGCGGGTTGGACCGAGTTAAACGACACAGTCGATGGTCAACCTGTCCACATCTGAGAAAATATATTATTGATTATGCGTTGTCTCTCCGTGTAGAGCTACAGCTTAATAACAGACGCAGAGACAGTAAAAAAAAGCGAGAATACGAGATTAGTCAAAAACGGAATCTGAATAGTAGAGAGAGAGCGAGGGGAAGAGAGAGGAGGTGCTGCGGCGACAGAAAGGCATTAATCACACCGATTAGCTGTCAACCGAATTTTGTTATGCAAATCTATTTTGAGCATTAAGTATTCGACTAGTTAGCAGCTTTGATCAGTTTACAAAGTGAAGGTCTAAGGTTAAGAGCATAATGAAGACATATAAATATATATATATTTAATCGTAGTCAGTTTCTTACTTGTCCCATACATTATTGTACTCTCGTATGAAATTGGCACAATGTGCCACATTGTAAGGCCCTGCAAATTGTCCCCTTAGCCATCTCTACACAAAAAAAATCCATGCAAAGATGCACGCGACGTTTTTATGGCTCATGCAAAGCTATAAAATACGAATTGAATGAATGAGGGAGAAAGCTATGCGATGACTATGCCAAACTATGTATAGAATATCTATTAGGAATGGCCAGGAAATTGCATACAGCGCCCACAACAATGTTGTCATATACGTACCAGCTAAGCAAAGTAATTCAATGAATACGCCACCTGTCGACCACTCTTTGCCCCCAGCAAATTTCATATAAATCGGTTGTATTCTCTATAAACATTATTGCACCATATGGTGGAATTTTTACAACACAATCCGCTATTTATCCCTAACATTAAATTTACTTTAAGAATCGCACATTCGTCGTCTTTCTGTCAGCACTCGTTACTCGTTACTCGTTGTAAACTTTGTCACTGCGTTTTCTTTTATACAAAATTTATTTATTCGCTGTTCACTCGCTGTTCACTTGCTGTATGTACTCGTTACTTTTAGCTACTCGTCATTAAGTAACATTACTTGAATTATTAAGCGCACTCGCTACTCGTCATTTGCTAAAGTTGTTTTGTAAAACATGAAGACAGTCAGTCATTAAAAATGCAACAACTCAACTCACTCGTTAGTGAATTACTCGTTATATTTGCAAATCCATCTTGATAATCACTTACGCCTGCACAACCACTCGTTGTGCAATTAAAAACTCATTAGAGGGACAGTCAGGGGTGGTGTCTGGTGGATTACAAGGACCCAGCGCCGGGAACGACCTTACTCGTTAGCCCAACTGATATTTGCACCTACTTAGGAGGTAACCACAACGGCAGTTCCCACACGTAACCAATGCGATAAGAGCCACTTGAGCAGTGAGTGGCGGTGCTCTAGGTGGTTGTTTCAGTGGCGGGGAGTGGGGGGATTTGGGTGGTTGTTTCAGATAGGTTCTTGGTCGAAAGCTGTTGAGTTGTCGTATCGCGGCATTTGCTTGTTCTGGCTTTTATGATTACGCGGAAAATTCCCTTGAAACGGAAACAGAAACAGCGCTGACCAAATGAAGAGTTGCAATTGCAACAACAACAACAGCAGCAACAACAGCAACAACTGGTAACAACAACAACTCAAAAGCAAATGCAAACATTGTTGTCTGTGAGCAACACGCAACTAAAACGCTTCCGGCCTTGTGCCAAGGTGCATGCCCCATGCCCCATGCCCCTTGTCCCTTGTCCTATGCCTCATGCCCAAAAGCCAACAATTTGGGTTTCTCTTGTTGTTTCGAGTTATTGCTGTTGTTGTTGTTGTTCTTGTTGTCATTACTGTTGTTGCTGTTGGTTTTTCATGGGAAAAAGTCGAGCGAAAAAAGCGTCACTTAAAGTGGATCAATAACACGCGGGGTTCGGCGCCTAGAGCCGCCAAGGGCGCATGTCACTCAGTCAGTCTGTCAGTCAGTCAGTCAGTCACTCTGCCACTCTGTCGGTTCGTCAGTCACTCACTCAGTCAGTCAGTCAGTCAGTCAGTCGCCAGCGACGTCGTCGCCCTTTTATAAACTTCAATTACAATTTAAGCGCCACGAAAGCCAACAGACAAAAACAAAAACAACAACAACTGACAGACCCGACAACAACACACCGCGTGAACAACTGCAACTGGTGACCCATTTCCACTATTTCTTTAACATTATTTTTTTTGGCACTGTCGCCCTTTTTCAAATTTATCTTTCTCCCTCTTTAAATTTGGTCGCAAGCAAAATGGCTCGAAATACTTGAAAAATAACTTTTGGAAGGGTTACATTAAGTTTTTTTTAAATCGAATAAGATATGTAGTTGTAGAACTACCTATGAAAATATCGTATAGAACTATAGATAATATACTAGACATCTAACATAATTTAATTTAATTAACAAATAAAATGAGATTACCTTAGAAAATGTGTTACCTTAATCTCATCTTAAGTTCTAAATAGTATGCGGTAAATTCTAAGAAAACTTAAGAGATTATGTTTAATTAGTCATATCTTTAGTTGCTTTTTCGTATCTTTGTTTATTTTATATAAATCATAGAGAAAGCTGAGTAATCATAACAAACTAAGTTTGCACTTTTTATAGCATTATAGCCACATTTTAAAGAAAATTTCGTTAAGAAAAACAATATATATTTAGGTTGGTTGAGTAATAATAGAAAACTTCAAAGCTTGTCTTCAGTTTGTTTAAGTCTTTAAACAAGACATACATGAATATTAGTATATATTTAAATAGTTTCATATTTACACAAACTTTGTTTCTCATTCTAAGTTTTTGTTGAATAATTATTTGATCCAGAGTCCAAACTCCTTTTTCCTGTTTTAGTGTATTTGAAATGTTCGTTTTTTTCTAATAGTTTAAATTTAGTTTAATCTAATTCTGGCTCATATTCTCAGCACTGTGTATATTTTATTCACAGAGTACGTTTTTTACTAGAATTTCAAGTCCTTAACTCCTGCACCCTCTATGGCTGTTTTTTAATTTTTGTTTTAAGGACTTGCCTTAAGTGTATATTCTTCTTATTAAATTAGATTTTTTTCATTTATCTGGAACTCTTATTATTGATTCCTTTGTTCCTTTGTTTTCTATGGATTCATATGTATTTAATGAATCTAAGCGCTGTAGATTAACGCCTTGAATTGTTCAATCTGTCGCTATCAAATGTTTGACAAGTTTCTTGCCTTGCCGCAACGCGACAACGAGACAGGGGGTGTGGCAAGGGGGTTGGGTTGGGGCAAGTGCCAGCTGTGCGCTTGTGTCTGCCACAGAATAAAATGCGACTCAACTACCCAAAAAAAAAAGAAAAAAAAAGAAAATACTACAGTCAGCTTTGAGCCACATAGTGTGTGAGTGAGTGAAAGGCAGTGATGGAGAGAGAAAGAGAGGGAAGCAACGGTCCTGCACGCAACATGAAAAGTTTCTTCGACATTTTTCGCCGCCCGCTTTTACGATACGAAATTACGATTGTATAATAAAGCGGCAGGGGGTGGTTCGGTAGTTCGGTGGTGCCAGTGTTGCAGGGTGAGGGGTGGGGGGAGTGCGGCACAAACTGGAGCCCCAGCAGGCCAAGTGGGCCGCCATTTTGTGTGCAGACTTCTGGCGCCAGTTTTATGTACTCGAAAAGCAACACGCGTTTCAACAGCAGCGACTGCGAGGACAACGCGAGGAGCACGAGGAATTCGCCAGGACCATGGAGACGGTCAGGACGATGGAGTGCCAGGACTCCGGACGGGCAGGACTGTCGACAGAGGACTGTGGACTGTGGACTGCTGACTGCGGATGTGCCGGCGACGCCAAGCGTTGGACTAGGACATAAACTCATTTATTGTGCGGGGCGTAGGTAGCTTGCATGACACTAGAGCAGCGGGAAAGGGGGGAGGGAGGGTGGTGAAGGGTGCTGAGGACTGTAAGAAGAGAGGTCGTGGGGAGAGTAGGTTGGACGATTGTTGGTCGCCAGCCGGGCGTGCGCTACGCAATTAATTCAAACACTCGAAGGACGGCACAGGACATTTCCATTTCCCATTTCCACTCGCCTGTCGCCTTTTTATTAAAGGTAAAAAACAAAACAAAAAAAATAACAAACTTTTGCTTTTATTTTTCGTTTTATTGTTTGCCGATTTATGAGCTCTCTTCCCCTCTCGCTCTCTTTCTTTCTCCTAATTCTCCTCTTTCTCCCTCTCGGTTCATTTGCTGGCACATATTTGCGTATGTGATTTGGCCTTAGGCATGCGTCTAATGGCGTCAACAAATGCGTGGGATGCCACTTAAAATCAGTCCAACTAGTCCTGACCCCTCTGCCTCCCCATGCCCTCCCTTCCCCTGCCTTGTAGCTCTCCCTTCCCTCTGGTCATTCCCTATACGAAATGAGGTCTCAAGTCCAAGCAGATCGACACTTTTGATATTTGCCGGCGCAGACAACGCAAAAGATATACATACTCACACACACTTACACACAGTCACACACACTTACACACACTTACACACATAATCATAGGTATGTGTGAGAGAACCTCTTGGCATTTATATACTCACATACATATGTGGGGAGCTCAGCTGATAAGGAAACTCTGTGTGTTCCTCAACGACCAGTGGCGTCGCCTAAGGGGATTGCCCAAAATTGGAGCTTATTAATACACCTTTAAAACCAACTCGACTTCTTTCATGTCTATTTCATACATCAAATTGCATTTAATAAACTTTAATAAGCCCCCATTTTAAAACCATATGTACTACGCCTCTGCTCTCAATCGTTATGTGCTTGTGATGTTGTTGTTGTAACAGCATTTGAAATGCTCTGGAATGTTCTCAATTAAAATGAATCATATCCTCAACCTATAAGTGAACTTTAAATTAAATAAAGATTACATTTGTGCGGCGACAACAACAACAACAACAACAACAACAACAACAACAACAACAACAACAACAACAACAACAACAACAACAGCAACAACAACAACAACAACAACAACAACAACAACAACAACAGCAACGACAACAGCAACGTGTCTGATGGTGACTTTTTAATGACGGGATTGTTATTCCCTCGAAGGGAACAGGAGAACAGCAAGCGGAAGGCAGAAGCTTAAGTTTCCTTGCCGCACACAACTCACAGTTTGTTTTTAACCAATAAATTTTCATAGAGGAAAAATCTTTGATGTGGGGATTTTTTCAAGGTCAATTGATTAGATTCGACTTGGTAAAGAGGACTTAAAGATATATTTTTTAATAAATTTTTTTAAACAATCTTAGCATTTTAATAAATGTAATAAATTTCAAATACAATTGCATAAACATTATGATAACTGATTTTTTTTTAATAATACGAAGAAAATATTTCATTCATTTTCATTCTCATGCTTATCTCAGCGTGTATTTCACCCCCTCCTTACACACTCCTTACACCCCTCGATTGGGTTGTAATGTGTCAGCTATCCGAGCTCTTTCAGCAACCTATTTCTAGATTATTGACTAAGACATATGTAAATTACGGATGACTGAACAAAAGTTAAAAAGGCTGCTGGAACAGGTTGCTGGAAACGGAAGTGATAAGTCAGAGGTTGCCCAAGGCGAAACCTATACTAATTACACAAGATAAACTGAGCCATAGAAAATACTTAATGTGAATAATCTAATGCATGCTGCATGATAAATATATGTCTGGGTCGTGACTCAGTTGTGCTATGCAAGTCGAAGTGATTTGACAGGTTAAGATCTTTAAATGATTGGCTTTAAGAAATATTGTAATAGACCAAAAATTATTCATTTTTAGAGACAAACTCTGCGATGTCTATTAAAAATGTTTTGAATATAAAATATCAAGATCAAAGTGATGCTCATGAGTTAACCATTACTAAAGTTGAAGACCGAATCACTGATCACAACTAAGGATCCTTTCAAACATTTTTACTTGTCTGCCGAGTCTTACATAAGTTTTTAAGAAGACTTTGAGGAGTTACTTTTCTGCATGACCATCATATCAACGAGTAACATCTGCTAAAAGGATCAAACTCGAACTGATCTACATCTGATCTCTTACTATATATTTCTGGAAATCTATCGAGGTGCTGTCAAGACCTGACAGCCGAGTTTCAACCACTGCAAGACTTGTAGATCAATGAGTCAGAGCTGTGTACTTAATTTACATATTGCAAATAAATGTGATCAATAATAAACAAATGATCTTTATGATACAAGTATCCAGACAGCCTGGGAGTTGGTGACTCACCAAGCTTGATCATTTGCAAGATCTGCAATTATGTTAAGTTTTAACCCAGGACTAGAAAAGAATGAACGGCTTTTAAAAATGTAGATTTTACAATTTTATTCAATATTAAACAAATTTTGTTTTGCTTTTGAAAATACGTGTTTTTAGTATTATTCTGTCTAATTTTTATAATATTAAACTATCATATTTAAAATATGATATTAACGGAATATTGAAAAACGGCTCATAAATTCCGATATTAAAAAAAAGTTCTGAAAAAAAAGTGCACCTTGCTGGAGAGAGGATTCGATATCCGATTATTATATTATCGATTGATATATTCTGATCGTCAGAAATACAGAGATGTTTAATATTTTTTTAAAATTCAAAAAAAAGGCATATTAAAAAAAATAAAATGTTGATTAGCAAAAGCTAATCAGTTGTGCCTCAATGAAAACTACAGTGCCATGTTGAGCCAGAAGTATTTGAAATATTTCGCGAATATATCTATAGTCTTCTTCTGGAGAAGATTCAATAAATAAAAGCAACGCAAAAAAAAAACTCTATTCGGAAATAAATACCTTGTGAAATCCCTAACAATGAATTTCGGGAGCAATTGCTGTGCATAATGCATATAAATTGATTAAAAGTTCACTCAGGATCTAAAAGACGACTACGTAAAGTATAACTGCTAGTGACGAAATCAGCATGAAGTTTGAGTTTTTAACCAGCTTTGGATTGTTGAGAAGTGCTTCCTCCATGGTCGTATAGCCACAGCAAATTCTAAATCGAAAAAAAAAATAAAGAACATCCTAGTTTAATTGTATTTTTGATTATACATTGTTTAAAAAAACTTACGCCAAGAAAAAAGTATTCAAAAAAAAAAAAAAAAAAATATAATATATAAAATATGTCGGCCGAGGACAAATAAATAATGACACTTTAAAAAAACTTTATTTTTGAGCGTTTTAAAAATGTTGAACTATTTTACTTTGGGTTCACTTTATAAATATCGTGTTTTCAGTAAACTTCTTTGCCATCGACTGACTAAATTTTATAATATTTTTAGTCTCGTCTGGTTGAGAATGTGTCAATGAGTACTAGATTTGGTTTTTTATATTTGTGCATCAATGCATACTAGATTTGAATTTCTTTATTTGTATAAAGGATCCTAATAAGATGAAATGGATCATGACAGGATGAACTTAATAGGATGAACCTTTGTAGCATATATATATATATAGTTTAAACTTATTTTGATATAAATCAACTAACGGATAGACTCCATATTTTAGTCTGACTCAACAATCTCTTGGCTCCACCCACAAACAAGATCATCAAACATCATGTGAGTCAGATGTGTAATTTCTGGCAATTGATAATGCAAGTAATTAAACAAATGATCCTTATGTAATTATATACAATCTAGGAGCTATTATAGCCTGACTCAGCTAACTTGGCTAACATTGGCTCCACCCATCGCAAAGTTGGTTAGCCAATGGGGTTGACGGCGATCGCTCAACCGAATCGATCAGCCGACGATGATCGACGAGACGAACGGTTGTTCGGCTAACGATGTGAAGTCACTTGTTTAAAATAGCAATAATTACTTAATTCAATTAACTAATAAATTCAAGATATTTGCTGGCGATCGTAGCAACAACAACAACTACAAGTACTCATATATATATGCTGTTAAAAGCAATAAATTATAAACGGCCTGTGTACTCGTAGATAACTGATACAATACCGGGCGCCGTTAACAAATACTCGGTTGTAATTGCTAATTATAACAGCACGACAAACTGGACATACCGAATAATCATAGGGCTCTACGCAGAGACCCCGTAGACTCTTGGGATTGGTAAACTTAACGCTTATCGCTGACCAATGGCAAAATGTTTGCTGATATTTGCGAACTACATTGCAACAATATCTCATTCAGCATTTTCGGTGGGGATTTGACAGGGAACAGGAGGGAAGGGGTTGACTGCCTCCGTTCAAAAGTCAATGTCGATTAGATTGTTTGGAATATTAAATCATGACTATTTTCTTATAATAGTTCCGATTGTTTTTACGCACATTCCAGGCAGCGCGTATACTTGATTTTTTTAAGCGACACAGAATGATTTTCGCTTTACACATTTAAAGTTAGTGATTAAAAGATACTTATGCCAGCAATAACTAGAAAATATTTTTAATGATTCGCTTAAAAATTTCTTGTTGTGAATTCGTTTATAAATTGCCTTATTTTTGTCAATCATATTTCAAGAACAAGTTTAGCTTGCTGAAAGTTTGACAGTTTATACACTTGATATTGTTTAAAAAAACTTGTCCAAAACAATTACCGTCGATCGTCTCTACATACAGTTTAGATAAATTCAAATTTTGTCTTTTATAAATTAATTTTAAATAATATAATGAAGTTTACTACCTAAAAATTAGACTCTTTTTTGAAAAGCTTTTAGTTTGACAACTATTTGAGTCTTTGTTATTGTAAATGCATTTAGCCGTTGCTTTTATTGATATTCCCTTTTCTAACAGCATTTCAATTTTGAACACCAAACTTATTAAAATTCGATACTGGAACAATTTCAGTGTTGGGCAAATGAAGTAACCAATAGTGTACTAAAAATAGTACTCTAACAAATTTATAAAATTTAACTTTGAAATGAATCATTCTCTTAAACATTTATTGTTTGATTGATTTCCAAATCATCTGCCAACTTTTGGCAAACTAAAGTCAATTTTTGTTAACTTTCTCGCCAACTAACGACATTTAATGTGCATGTCCAAACACGTTTAACCGGGCGAAATTTTTTGTTGAAACATCTGGAACGCCCACGCTCCCGAGAGCTGACTTTAAAACGATGCAAATGAGTTTAACTTGTATTTTATTTTTATAATTTGTTAATGAATTTTTAGAAAAAATTTCAAGTCGCCACAAAATAACCTAAAACAAAATAAACAAATCGATACGAAAAAAATATAAATATAATAAGCTGATTATTTGGCATTTTTTTTATCGTTGTTTATCTTTTGTCTTTGCTGTGCATATAGAAACAAAAAAAAAACACGGAGACATAATAATAATTTATATGCAAATTCAAATATTTTGTGATTAAACTGTTTAGCTTTTTTCATTAGCACCCTGATTCGAGGCACGCCCCGTTCAGTTGGACAGTTCCCCAAAAAAAAAAAAAATAAAAAAATAATAATAATGCTTTTGGGCCACGTTGTCAACACACTGCCCAGCGGGTTGGCCCCATAGACATTTGGCTAAAAGCCGGCTCAACAGTTGGCAGTTGCCAGTTGGCCAGTTTGCCAGTTGTCAGTTGATATTTGCCAGCTCTGTTTTTGATTAAGCTCATTTGCATGTGAATGGTCCCTGCGCGGACGTTCCCCCGCTAATCAACATTGACAAACACGGTCGGCTCCCCACCCCTGCCACTTCTACAACCCCTTGTATACCCCCTCTTGGACTTTTTCAATCAACACACTCCCCTGGTTTTATGTTACTCTATGCGAAAGAGGGGACTGTGATGTGGAGACGAAGGAGATGCAGGAGAAGAGACTAAGCGAGAGAGAGAGAGGGGTGTAGGGAGATAGAGAGAGAGAGAGAGAGAGAGAGAGAGAGAGAGAGAAAGAGAGTGGCGAGCAACTTTGAATTTCTAATAAGCCAAGTTGTTTGCGCATGAGTCAACGGAGCGTCGCGTCGTCAATAATATCCATGACACCCGGTTAGTTGGGCAAATATTTATAGAAGCACTAGCTATATCTATGTGTGTATACAGATATATATATCTATACATATATATATATGTAGCTGTGTGTGCACACTTGTTTGATCTTTCAGTTAGTGCGACAGGCAGTGCCAATTCAATTACAATTCAAAAAATATATATACATTTATTCTCTCGCACTCGCCTGCAACTATTAACTATCGTGGTTATCGATGCCTCGACACTCCCTTCTCATACAATCGCCCTCCCTTTGACGGTCCCCTCTTGGGTTCCTAATAACTAATAACTGCTACTCATCAGCGAGCTGGCAGCTATTTTTAGCAGCTGAATCTCCAGCCAATAAGTCTACGATGATGGAAAACCACTGAGAATTCTACAGTCGAGTGTGAACGACAGTGTCATACTCATTATTCATATTTGCATATTCCCAAGAAATGAACCGAAGAATATGAAGTAAATAAATTAAATACGTATGTTGTAAGAGAATGATTATTTAAGGATTTCTAAAATTATATTGGAAAACGAATCCGAATTGTCATCATAAATATTTTGTTCTTAAAATAAGATTATATTAAGACCAAATTACTAAAACCAAGATTATTAATCAAAAAAATCTTAATATAAGCATAAAAATCTTAAAATTTTAGGAAGGTAAAAATATGTACAATTTCAGATGAAATAAATGGTGGCCAAAATTAAATAAATATAAATAAAAAATAATAAAACAAAATTATAATTATGAAAAAAAAATTTAAGGTTTTTATATTTTTTGATTTTAGTTTTAAGAAAATTTATTCTTAAAATAAGAACTTGTTCTTATTTTCCATATTCTTAAAACCAAAATGTGTTCTCTTAATTTAAGAATTTTATGTTCTCGACGCATTTTTTAGATCAAAAATCTTAGATCTGAGACCAAAATCTTGATTTTAAAACATTTTTTTTTAATCAGTGTATATGTCTACATCTCCCTGTTACATACAATGCTACAAAGCTATAATACTCTTGTACCCTTTTGGGTGCCGAGTGTCAAAAGATTCGTCGCTTGCCTCGAGCCACTGTTGACGCTGACGCATGCAGCGCAGCAGCTGCGCAGTCGCAGCAAGACAGCAACATTACTCACATTATGCTAAGAATCACATCAGAACCCCTCTCCCCAGCACTTCCCCTCTTCTCCTGCAACTCTAGAACAATTGAAGGCTATCTCAGCAAATGTCCAACTTATGCGATTTCAATGAGTTGTGACCCTGGATATCAGTTTTCCCCTGCGGTGGTTTATGATTTAAACGTTTTATTTTTATTATTCCAAACTTAGAGGTTCCACATCTTGTTTAAGTTATCATTTGATATGGAGTTAATATCTGTGCAGAAATTCTATGTTCAAAAATTATTTTAAATTACAGTTAGTTTTATTCAAATCAAAATACAAATCTGTATAAAAATCATTTCAGATTGGACAACAAATTTGACTTGTAACGATGTCTTCAGTCGAACCAACTTCAAACTTCCATAACTTTGCCAAAACTGAACCGATTTTCAAACAGATTGTCATTTTGATGGTTTGGCCTCTTAATTTTTTCTGCATTTAAAATTAATTAATTTCGCAAAAAAAAATATTTTTCCTCTAGAGCTTGGTTTTGATTTTCAATGCTAAGGGTCCCCCCTTTGGAATTTTTAAAAATCAAAATTTTAAGTCTCAAGTTTTGACTTTTAAACAACTTCTTATGTCATAATTAGTGTAAAACAACACTTTAAAGTTGATTCAGAGACGTTCCATTTTTTTGCAAAAAATCATGTCAAATTCAACAAAAATTTGGACTAGTAAAGTGGTTAGATCCAAAGTCTGCCTAACTTCAAACATACATAACTTCGTCAAAACTAAACCGATTTTCAAACGGAATGCCATTTTAATCATGGTTTGGCGTCTTATTTAATTTTGCATTTAAAATTAGTTAATTTTGACAAAAAAATATTTTCTCTTTAGATCTTGCCAATAAGCGAAAAGATTATCATGCACTGGGATATCATAAAATGGTTAATTATCGAATACACTTTGACTTTATTTCTTTCTGACCATGGATCCAATGATCGCCACTTTCTTTATGAAGAGACATTATAAGTGCGATTTTAAGCAGCAACTGCTGTGAGTATATTTAATTTATTTAATAGCAAACCAAAAATTCATTTAACCAACCAAACAACAAATAAGCAATCGAAACGCTTGCTCTCTCTCTCTTTCAGATTAATATTGTTGTCGACACCCGCACGGGGGCACGTGATTGTTAACCTTGCCCCCCTGTCAGTCCCCTCTTATGTCCAGTTGCATGTTGCCGACTATCTCCGATCTCCGCTCGATCTGAGCTTGCTAATGAAGTTACTTACTTCTCAAAAAAACGTTTGCGAATTTCGTGAAGCGCAAAATGCCAAAAATATAATATATGTACATATATACATATATGTTATATATACGGCATAGAAAACATTTATTTGCCAAATATAATTATACATATATCTTTCACTCTTTACTGTGTCTCTTTCTATTGTTGTCTCTGTCTCATTCTATTATTGCTGTGTCTCTTTTTTGGCACATTTGCGGCTCCAGCGAGTCGCGCATTGTGCAGGAATTAGTCAGGAAATTAATTAATCAAAACTATAGCGAGAAGAATAACAACCACAGCAACAACCACAACAACAACAACCACAATGAATAGCCAGCATCTCTGGCAATAATAATAAAAACAAGCACGAATTTTCTATATAATTGTAAACGAACTAGCGATACCCTGCAAAAAAATATTGTTGCTTTTAAATAAGATAACTATTAAGCTCATGTTAGATAAATGCATTTAAAAAAATATATATGTATATTATAGGGTATTTTGACAAACACATGGCAAATTTCATGATTGTTAAGCTTATAGTGCCAGAGATTGCAACGTTTAAGATGAGGTATCTATAAATTTGAACAAATTAATAATTACTTTGAAATTAAAAGATTATTTAAAACCCACTTAAACTTACTTCCACATACCAACTTGAATAATGTTACCCATATATAAATATACATATATACTGAAATGAAGGCAATCAAATATTTTTTTTTTTTTATAAATAAATGTTTTATGTTTTCGTATTCATATTATACCCTCACATTGTACACACAAAAGATTTAATATCTGTTTTCAAACAATTATAATTATTCCTTGTCTATTACAAACTCTGTTGAGCATACCCCATGCTAGACATCTTCTGTCTGTAGGGTATAAGGAGAACAACAAAATAATGACGACGCTCTACAATTTGTTGGCTGTCATTTGTTTATTTTATGTGTGTATGCGTGTTTCCCCGCATCATTCTCCCCCCGTTCACGCCCCTTAGCTCTCATCCAGACAGCCTTTTATTATTGTTTAATTTGTTGCGCTTATTGTTGTTGTCGTTGTCGCTCCACTTATAGCCTCTAATACATTGTAGAGCATTGCTGAGTCCACATGGCGGACTCAAAAACTTGAATTCCCTCCCCCAGCTCAATAGAGCTTCCCAAGGCACACGCCCAACTAATTCGCTGGCCCCTTTGGCCCCGGGCTTGGACCCGACAGCCTTGAGAGGCGCTTAAAATGCTTTGATTATTGTTTAATTATATTTCTCTTTTTTTCTTCTCATTTTTATATCTGTTTGTTATTATTTTTATTGGGAGAAAGAGGGGGACAAAATTAAAACTTCTAATAATAAAACGCATATAAAAATCTGGAATAACTCGAAAACAGACTACCACAATATAACACTGATTGACTTGTAGTTACTCTACCCATTTAGACAAATATTTTACCAGACATCAAACTTCTGCAAATTGTTTTTTATTGACTCTTTTTATATTTGAATAAAGTTAAGTTACATAACTAAAAATAATAATATTCTCTTAATATTCAATATATTCCATTCTGCATTTTTCAAGAAAAAAATATTTAAAAAAAATTTTAATTCTCGAGCTTTTACTTTTAATCGACTCCTGATATAAGTATAAGTTTACAACTTTTTTAATGTTTAAAAGATGTGACAAAATTTACAATCATATTAAATTGTATAGTTTTCAGATCCAAAGTAAATGGTCTTTCCAGAGTTTAAATTTGCATTATTTTGTCACAACATTAACCTTTCTATATGATTAATTGCTTCATTTGTGATAATAAATGGATTTTTAATTTAAAAAATCTGTCGCTTGCCACTCCTTTTTTAAACCGCCTTTTTAGAGGGTATGTGCTAGTCAAATACTTGTGTTAAAGCACTCTTAAGCAGTAGCTATGACATTTATGTGGCGCCATTGCAGCGGATCTAAAGTTGAACTTGAGCATGAAAGCTGCGTACAGTTGTGTACAAAGGTTGACAGGTTAATCAAGGCGCAGCGTTGCCACTTCATGCGAATTGACAGCTGTCAAATGTGCCATATGGAGTTTCTTAGTGGTGCTGCCAACTTGATAATCGAGCCCATTTAAATGCATTAAACGATTTCTTTGTAACATCTACTATCCTCCTCCGCCTCCACACTTAAGATGCAATCCTTGGAGTATTGCAATTGCCAGCTGGTTGTGCGTGTGTGTTGAAATGTGTGTGGGAGTGTGTGTGTGTGTGTGTGTGTGCAGTGGAGCGACAAGCCGACCAAGTGCCAAGGCAGAATGCTAAAAAACAAAAGCCAAAGACAAACCGCAGGCGGGGGTAAAAAAGCATTTCACTCTTGAGTCACTCGGAGAAAAGAGCAGAAGCAGCCGAGCAGCAGAGAAATAGCTTGCGAGGGGGATGCAGGGTATAAGAAGCAGGGAAAGTGAGGGAAGGAGCAGCTGAAAGTGTATGTGATTTTGTATTGGACATATGGCAGCAGCAGGCAGCAAATTTCTTGAGCAAACACAAATTGCAATTTGTAAGAAAACGAATTCTTCCCAAATAAACAAGCATTAAAGAAACAAGTGACAATTATCGACTAGCACATACTCTCTTAATTAACATAATATATAATACAGGTCAAAATAGTAATCTTTGAAGAATTCAGGAAACACCCAGAAACCATAACCATCTACAATCAAAATGGAACTTCCCATTTTTAAAGAAAAGCTATTCGAAAACTCCAAATAGAGGGCGATTGATGATGAGTTTATGTGTAGAGATAAGAATTGGGATCTTAACTATATTTTTTAATTAAATGTTTAAATGTTAATGCAAAATAACTTTCATATTGAATCTTCTAAGAAACCGGACATAAGTGATTATGTTCAAAATTCAATCAAAAACTTTATTTGTTTATAACTTGTTAATTTATTGATTGATCTCCATGAAATTTTCAGAATATTTCGTTGAAGTATTTATTTATGTGGGAAGTTTGAACTATGATTATAACTTTGATTATTCCTTTCTTAAACATTTTAATGAGTATACAGGGTATACAAATACGAGTATGTTCACACAGGTATATATTTATGCATATGTGTATTTGTGTGTGGTTATTGTGGCCAATTTATCGTTGCATTTGCCAACTGGCGGTGAAATTTGTTGCTCGCTTTGATCTTGACGCATTTTTGACACTTTGCGGGGCATTTTGTCGATTTGCTCGTTTCGGCTTTTCGGTAATTCGCTTTTTCGCTTATTATTCTTTTTGTTGTAGTTTTAATTTTTTTTTTTTTTTTATATTTTTGTATTTATTTTATGCATGTTGTGTGTGAATAAGCCGCATGTGCCACACATTTTTCAACTCAGTTTTTCAGATTTTCTCAGTCTGAAAAACGATTTTCCTCACATTTCGACGCATTAGTCAGCCTGCAACAGCCGCACGAGGCACGTTGCAAGTGTGTCGAGCGTTGAAATTCTCAAATCGCATTTTATTTTTAGCGGTATTCTGCACACATGTTCTAAAGACCGCAAAGCCATCAAATTACCCAGTTGAGGAGAGCCTTAAATCACTTTTCAAATGATCATTTAAAATTATCTATTACGATAGATTCTCATTATATTGGACTGTAATTGAATTTAGTATTTAATAGAACTGTAAATTATCTATACTTAAACCAAATTTTAATATTATAAATGCAGTAGTTTTAAACAAATGAAGTCAAACTCCTTTTGAGTAGCATATGAATATTTTTAAATAAAAAAATACTACATTTAAAAACTTGATAGACAAATAAATATTGAATATTGATAAATAGAATTTTAGCCAGTGTAGGAAATTAATTAGTTTGTACAAGTTAGACTGAAGAATTGAAATAATGCCAGGGTTTGAGCCTTGACGAAGTCACATATGTACATAAATGGGAATAACTTAGAAGCTTTCCCAGAAGAGGAAGCACTCAGTTCTTAAAGATACAGTGAAGCTAACTTTAAAGCGAAAATTAGCACATCAATATGCATGTTGAAATCAGAAATTCTATAGTGTAAATATTGATTACAGAAATGTTCTTAGTAGAGCTCTTCAACAGCATTATCATAATCATGTAAGAACACTATTGAGTATAAAAATGGAAATGGTAATTCAAGGTTACTTTTGATTTAATTCGAGGTCTTTCTTAACGGACAGCTGCACACTGTGGGTGGCCACTTTAGTTAGCATTTACTGCCCAATTTGTTGAGCAACTAATTATTACTAAATTTAATTCAATTGTTGTTGCTGTTTCGTGTCTTTTTCGTATTGTATTTCATCTTGAGTGCTGTGTTGTATTGCCTTGCCCTCCAATCTGTTGAACGGGCACGAAACACATTTCAATTATGCCCCGCAACCAGATCGGACCAATTTAATGTCCGAGATTAACGCCACACGGTCGTACGGTCGCACGGCCGCAGACGCAGCATCCCCTTTAACCCCCTCGAGCCCCTCTGCAGCCACCAACCCTTCTTTTTGGCACTGCCCCTGCCTGGCAGTTGGCCAAAGAGGTTTCTGCCCACGCACTTGAGATTGGCGCACGCACGCATCTCAGATGTGTGTGCGTGTGTGTGTGTGTGCGTGTGTGTGTGCGTGTGTGTGTGCGTGTGTGTGTGCGTGTGTGTGTGTGTGTGTGTGTGTGTGTGTGTCACAGGAGAGTAACGGCATATACTTAAGTCTCTATTTTCATAAAGATTCATGTGCATGCAGTGGAACTACGCTAAAGGAAAACGCATTTTACATTTTTGTCGATTTCTTAAAAATTTTTCAAGTTTGTTATAAAAAAAAAAAATATTCCTCGGATAGTTATAAAAAGAATATTTGCCATAAAGGATATCCATGAAAATTTTTAAATTATACGAAACCATAGATTCTTTCTGCATTGTCCTTAAACACACAGCGAATATTAAAATATTTTTATAGAATTTGTAGTTTTGTATTTATAGTTCAGCATAGCGAATTTTGACTGTATTTATATAGATATCAAACCTATAGCTATAGATATAGTGCGTCAGCAGCTGCGGAAGTATCGCATCCTATTCCTTTCCCCTTGGGCCTTGGCATCAGCATCAGCATCAGCATCGGCAATTTGATTTATGCGCTATTTTGCCAAAGTCAACAAATGAAAATGACACTCAACATTTATTCTATTTATTTATATTTTATTGTCGTTCAGCTTTCAAGGTTGCTGAACATTAAAAACCATGACAAACAACAACAACAATAACAAACACAAAAATAAACCAAATATTATTATTAATAAAGTAAAAGAACTACTAGAAGAAAGAAAAAAGAAAAAAAAAAAAATTGTTTCTCATCTAATTGGCACCGAGAGTCTAGAAAATTCATTTTCAACGACTTTTCCCGGCTTCCTTCAGAGAATATTTTAATCTCCCCTCTTGATAGTATATTTTATTAATACACTGGCACGCCCACTTGCAATATTATGAACAAAGGAGGCGCGTGGCGTAAAGGGGTACAATTTTGAAAAATGCCTGTAAATTACAAATTGTGAAAGAATTTCGGGACGCATTGGTAGAATTCGAACCCGAGAATCTGGTCTAACTAAAACTTGACACACATCTCAACGGTCTCCGCCAACGTGGTTCCCATTGCATAGCCTGCAAATGCTTCAATATTTTGAACCAGAATTCATTGACAAGTGTGGCGGTTCAAATACCAGTACGGTCAAAAAAAAATGTTTATTTTTTTAAATTTTATTTCACGTTTTTTAATTTTTTTTAAATTTTTTAGCTATTCTTTGTTTAATTTACTTAACAATTAACAATTATTGGGAATGATTATAAATAAATAGCTGGCGCCGCCTATGTATTAAGCGTTTTACTATGCGCTGCTGAATGGCGCCATCTTTCCATTCAGCGCTGTACTAAGCTCTGCTTCAGGGTTGCCAGACTTTTCAAGGAATTCTGACTCAATGATGGCGCTGCAAAACTGTTATACGCAAGCCAAAATTTGGTTTGAGTATTGGGTAGATTTATGCGAAACTGGAATACACAAATGAAAGATATGAAACGTAATTTTAGGAATTCTTTGAACTAAACTGCGGTACGATTTGCAGCTCGGTAACAATTTTAATTATCTATTTTATTGAACCGCCTAAATAAAATTAATGTTTTTAGCAATCACAAGTAATTATTTTTAAAAACAATCAAGTATTTATGCCATTTAATCAAAATTTGAATACGAATTGCTGGCGCCATCTATGAATTCAGCGTTGTACTAACTACAGTTGATAGTGCTCTCTGTGTATTCAGCTTTGTACTAAGATATATGGCGCCATCTATGTCTTGTGCTCTTTATGCCGTGCTGCCAGACTGTTGAAGGAACCTTGACGTATTGATGGCGCTGCAAACTGTTATACATTAGCAAGCCGTTGCATTCAAATTCAAATTCGAATTAAATTTGAGTGAACTTTATCTATTTTCATAAATTTCGACGGAAAGAGCAATATTTTAGTTTAAGAATTCAATTCAAGATAATTGCAGAAAAATTATTATATGTAATGAATATGTAATTAAATTCTTTGTTTTTCCAATTTGGGCATTTGTGCAGAAATCTTGCTGCAACATTCTGTCGCATGAAACTGTCATTTAATTGTCACAATTAAATAAAGACGGCAAAACGTAGGTTAATTGATAAATAAAACACATTGTAGTTTAGGTATATGTATTTATGTCTTCCATTTTATTTCAACTAACTTGCATATATGTATTTTATATCTGCATTTGTGTTGTTGCACAATTTGTTGATGCATCAATTAATAAAATCAAACAGAGAATTCAATGTGTTACATTTGTGTGTGTGTATGTGTGTGTGTGTGAATCTATTAACTAGTTCATCAGGTGAATTGATTTCTAATTCAGATGCTTGTTTATTATGTAATTTGTAATAAATTATTTAATGCATTGCAATTTTTCTCTCTGTTTTCTCAATTTCACATTTCGTTGAAGAACTTTGTTTTCTCTTGCTTTTAAATTCTTTCTTCTCTTTCTTATATCGTTTTAAATTTGTGCCTTGTGCTATTTACAGTTACTTTGTTGACAAAAAAAAATTAATTTGATTTTTTATTCATATATATATATATATATATTTATTTGTGATAAGTCTAATTAAATTACGAGTACTTTTTAAGGGACGACACGAACAAATTTATTATTGGAAGATTACACAAAAAAAAAAAAAAAAATTATCTTAAACGATAAAAAGCCTTTTTTTCTTTTTCTTTTCATGAAAACTAAATTAAATCACATTTAGCATATTTTTTGTTTTCGTTTTTCTTTTGTAAATATGTTGCTTAAAATTAAAGATTAATATTCGAGTTCTTTTTTTTTTTAATTTTATTATAATGTATTTACAACTTGCAAAAAAAAAAAAAAAGTTGAGAGCAAAAACAAAAATTGAATGCGAACCACATTTTTGGGGTGTCATTTTGTTGTTGTTGTTGTTAGTTAGGTGCCTTAGGTGTATGAAAAAAAAGATTATTATTATATTAAATATTTATTTAATTTATTAGATTTATGCTTAGAAATTAATCATTGCCGAGTTGCATCGCTCCCTTTCGCTCTAACCTTGCGCGCGTCTCTGTCGCTCAATAAATATATTTATGTGTGTGTGTGTGTGTCTGGGTGTGTGTATGGGTGTGTGTATGGGTGTGTGTGTGCTTCGTTGTCTGCTTTGCCACAGCTTTGGCTGGCTTAGAACAAGACATCGACGTACAAGTTTCATCTGCTGCCACAATCGGTGGCGCCACCAGCTGCTGCTGCTGCTGCAACCGCTGCTGCCGTCTGCTCCTGCTTGACCTTGAGCAGCAGCTGCTGATGCGATTGCGACTGCGCTTCGTCCTCATCGTCACAGATATCGATATCGCCATCGCCATCAGCATCAGCATCGTTGTCGTTATCGTTATCGGCATCGATATCCGCATCTGCCTCCACATCCGCATCCACATCCGCATCGCAATCTTTATCCATATCCATATCCATGTCATCGTCCACATCATCCACATCCGCATCCACATCCGCCTCCTCCTCCGGCTCGGACTCTGCCACTGCCACAGCGGCCACAGCAGCGGCCGCGGCAGCGCTGCGTGCGTTGGCAGCGGCCGCAACGGCGGCGGCGGCAGCGGCAGCGGCCACAGCTGCCTCGGCATAGCCGGCGGTGGTACCATGGTGGTGCAAGTGCATCGCATGTTGCACCTGTTGCCGCTGCTCGGCAAGTTGTTGCTGCTGCTGCTGTTGTTGCTGCTGTTGCTGCTGCTGTTGTTGCTGCTGCTGCTGTTGCTGCTGCTGTTGCAGTTGTTGCAAGTGGTGCAAGTGCTGCTGCTGATTGTAAGGGTGGTGCTGATGCTGCTGCGTCGCCGTCGACTGATGAGCACCGTGATGATGATGATGGTGATGATGATGCGCATGATGTTGCTGCGCAATCCCGGCGTGCATCGCAGCTGCGGCAGCGGCAGCGGCGTCGCCGTGATGATGATGGGCAGCGGCTGCTGCGGCGGCGGCCGCGTTTGCTGCCGCGATGTGGGCGTGCGCGTGGGCGTGGACATGGGCGTGGGCGGCGGCGGCAGCGGCGTGGGCGGCATGCTTGCTCTGCTTGCCACCTGCCGCCGGCGGAGGCGGCGCATCGAACAGCAGACGCGATATCGAGAAACTAGAGATGGGTGAGTTGTGTGTACTGCCCGCCGAATACGAGGTGTTCGTGTCGTCCGAGGTCGGCGTCTCCCGATCGCTCTCGTCGCTCTTCAGCAGCTCGGCCGCCTCCAGCGACTTCTTGTGCATGCCGAGCAGCCACGGCGCCACCGACTCGTCCTCCTTCGCCGACTTGATGATCGTCTCCGGCAACGGCAGCGAGTGCCGTACCATCGCACCGTAAAGGCCGTACTCCGCCATCTTGGTGCTGTGGCCCCAACACTTCTCCGTCTTGCGCCACTTGGCACGGCGGTTCTGGTACCAGACCTGGAAATACAGAGCATCACAGATCAACCATTAGTGTACTGACTCAAATAATACCCTGTAAATTATGCAATTTGAATACAACTTGAAATTCTCAATTACAAATACGATTAAAGCTTGAAAAGTGTTGAAACTATGATAAAAGATACCCTGTAAACTAGGACTCTTACTTGAAAAGAGAGATACCCTGTACACTAAAGAATAAAAATAAAATCAAAGAGTCCTTTCGAAATATTCGAATCTAAATTCAATTAATGCAAAGAAAGTATTGAAATTAAAATAAGAGACGCCCTGAAATCTAAGATTATCACCTTAAGCAAATGCTGTGTGTGTGAGATACCCTGTACAATAAGTAATTCAATTAAAAAAAAACAATTATATATAAAAAAACCCTGCTAACAAAGTTCTCTGTAATCCAAGTAAAATAAAATTAATGAAAGAAATGAATCCCTGAAATTCTTGAGCATAGTAAGATAATCACTTAAAGGACAGTAAAGAATCCAAAATTTCTTAATCTGATCACACCCTATTATATTCAGTACAGGGTATATGCAGAGTTTAAGTTAATGCCCAATTAAAATGTTTGTGAAAATCGGCACTTTCGCTTTTTTTCGATGTTAATTGCGTTTCGCATTTCTTTTCAAAATTTATTTCTTTATTTTGCGCATTTTCTCTGTATTTCTTATTTTTAGCATTGGCAAATGAAAAGCAAAATCTCGATGATGAAAAAAAATGGTATCGTATTTGCAATTATTGTGGGTTAAACTATTAAATTAATAACTATGAAAATCGAGCAAAAATGGAAGTGAAAGGGATGAAAGATTAGGAAGAAAAGGAAATGAGAATCGAAAGTTGTAACGAAATTAAAAATAAAGTGAAAAATCAAAAATTTGTCTGACGTCCTTTCTTTTCCATCGTAAGAAAAAAGGAACTATCGGTACTCTCCCTCTCTCTGATTCTCTTGTTGTTTCCAGAGGATTACACAGAGATCCTGTCTAATTTGTTGTTGTACACATTTAATTAGTGCAAATGCGAAAATTACGCATAATTCGCAGAAAAAGCTTAAACTGAAGGACCCAAGTGAAAGAAATAGAGAATAAAGCAAATTGTTAGGGATAAGGGGAGGATGGTGGGGAAGAAGCGGGATTGTGATGTATGAATGCAGCAAAGCGGCCAAAACTAATTAAATTAAATGCAACAACAACAACGCCAACAGCAACAACAACAACAACTAGAAGATGACAAAAGGCGGATTTAGCAGCAGCAGTTGAAGCACTTGTCACGCAGTCGAGCAGACAGACGGACAGACAGACGGACAGACAGACAATCCTTCGTCCTTGACAAACTCCCACCCCTTTACCCTCTCCACACCCCTTGGGCATTTGTTACATTGAATTTTTGCTAGTGCCACGCGCTGATTTTCGAGTACTTATTAGTGCCACAAAATGTTGGCAGTCTTTCTGTCTTTCTGCCTTTCTCGCATTTCCCTTTAGCATTAAACGGTCAATTTTCAATTTCACAGACAACTTGTAAAGTGGCAAGGTGGAAGGGGGGAGAGATAGAACGGAAAGGGGGTTGTGTCTTCTCAGTCTGTCTCTGGGGACAACTTAATCTTCTGTTCTGATAAAGTTCACAGTCTTTCCCAGGGTTGCACTACACAAACTACCTTTCTCTCTCTCTCTCTCTATCTCTTTCTCTCTCTCTCTCTCTTAGCGTCTGTGTTGCATGTGCCGCAATTCTCCGTGGACCATAAAAATAGAAATCGACGGCGGTCGCATTAAATTTTTGCTTGCCACGCGTTTCAAGCAGTTTGTGGGGGTGGGGCAGGGTTATGGGGGGGTGGGGGTTGTTGTTGGTGTAATGTCAACATTTGCATTTACAGTTGTTTAGTTGTTTGTTGTTGCACTTGAGATAGCACAGCAGGGGGAAGGAGGAGAGCAACAAACATGGCAAATTAAATCTGCTTGAGTTGACAACACTTAACACCAGCCAAACAGCAACCCCCTCCCCCCTAACCATCTCTAGGGTTGGGCGGGGGTTGAACTCAATCAGTGTTGTTAATGTGTTGATAAATGACTTTTTAAAATGCGCCTAGTTCTCAATTGACAATTGTTGTTGCTCCCGCTTGCAGTGAATTGAAAAAAGGGGGCGCAGGGGGTGTGTCAGGGTCTAAAATTAACAAAATGCTAACAAGTGCGACACGCGCTACATTTTTATATTCATTTTTTATTCACTTTTTAATTTGCAAGTATATTTTTTAAACGCCTATTAAGTAAATTATAAAGAAAGAGTAACTAAAAGTCAGACGTGTTCATATTTATATGGATGCAGTTAGCAAACGAACTATAACTGTTCCGCTATAAGAGTTAGCGCTAGGAAATTTGGTATACCCTGTAAAATTAATAATAGTAACAATTATTTAATACGCAATGCGAAATCTTTATAAAAGAGTATCTGTCAGTCGTATGGACAACTATTATTTTAATCATTTGGTTTTTTTTTTGTACTTTTTTAATGATGTGCAATAGGCAAAAATGCAAATAGCAATTTGTGTAATGCTTTTGTTTCATAGACATAACCTCTTTTGTTTAAATGTTAATTACATAATTATGCATAATTATTTTAAACAGTATTACGCTTGCTTGTAAATTAACAGCTCATTAAAAATGCGGCAAGAGCAAAGAAGGAAACTAAATATGAGAGGAGCGAGAATGAGAGAGAAGTTGGTTGCAGTGTAAAGTGTATAATTAATGTGTAAATGAGGCTGAGCACTAAAAATTATGCAAAAAGAAAAAAAAAACAAAAGTTGTTACACTTTACAAGATGCTTAGAAAGCAGCACATAAAGAGAGAGAGAGAGAGAGAGTAAGTGGGAGAAAGGGTTGTACGGATTCTTCTGAGATATTTCCAGAGAGAGTTTCTTTGTCATATCGATTACAATTCATGTTTTTGAATTCTTTTGAGCTCTCAACAACGAATGGGGCTTGAAATGTATTAAAGTAATCTCGATTATTCTCAATTATTGGTGCTTCAGTCTGAAGTAAGTCGATTTCCCTTTCAGAACTTTTTCTTTTGTGCCATTTGGAATTGCAACAGGCGGTGAAGTGCACAATTTGTGCATTACCAATGCGGTTTTAATGCATTTATTTTGTATTTTTTTAACTGGTTAGAGGCATTTTGTTTGTAAATTGTGCATTTTTTCTGTAGTGTACTTAAAAATGTGCACAAGAGTGTACTGCAAATTAGCAAAGCAAAAGCAAAGAAACAAAGCAACAACAAGAGCAGCAACAAGAACTGAGTGGAGGAGTGAGAGGGAATCAAAGCGTTGAGCCAATTGCAATATTGCCTATCTTGTGCTAGCATCTGGCATCCTTGTCGCACGCACATACACATTGCATACGGCAAAGTTTTGCGCAGGCGACAACAAAACACAAACACTAACACAAACACAAACACACTAACAGAGCTCATTAGCAAGTTAGCTAATACGCTGCCTTGACGCTTCTGTCGCCTGTCGACGTTACGCTTTCGTTGACTTTTGACAAGCAGCAACAACAATTTTTCGATTCGATTTTAAAGTTTTTTCTTAGCTGATGTTCTTCTCTCTGCTTGCCGGCCATTGTCAAGCCAGCAGGCGAGCGACTGAGAGAGACTGCTAAGAGAGTGTGCTGCTACCTGTGAGGGAGAGCGAGCGAGTGAGCGAACGTAGAACATGTTTCGTTCAGTCGACCAGCCATATTTTTTTCTTTCTTCTTTTTCAGTGCAAAAATAAGCTGACAGCGTCGCAGAAATAACAACAGCAACAACAACTGAAATTCGAACAAGGGGCGAAAATGCAAACACACACACGCACACACGCAGAGCAACACCGGAGAACACATACAAAATGGAATGCAATTAAAAACGGCAGGCAAAAAAACAAAAGCCAAAAGCAAAAACAATCAACAACGGAGAGCGAGAGTGAGAGCGAATGCATTGCATTGCATTTCATTGCGTTGCGTTGTGTGTGAGAGAGCGAACTGAGCGAACTTTTAATGGTGGCTTCGATTTGTTGTTGTTGTTGTTGCTGGTGCTGCAGTTGTCTGCATGAATTTGCATGGCTGCCGCTGTCGACGTCGCCCCTCTCTCTCTCTCACTCACTCACTCTCTTACACTCCACACTCAAATTGCACTCATCGTCAGTCGCATTCACATTCACATTCACATTCGTATCCTTGCTCTTGTCGTGCTGTTGCTAATGATTGCCTCAGCCCGAAACAGAGACCAAGTGCCAGCCCCCTGCCCCTCCCCTCCGCTCCCCTCTTCTCACCATGTTGGACTCTTGGCAGCGCAGTCACTCAACTCTCAACTCCCGTTGCCTTTGCAAAGCGAGCGGCTTTTTCAAGCTGTGCGCAGAATGCGCCATATTTGCACTTAATTGAAGTGCGTGCGTGTGTGTGTGTGTGTGTGACATTCAATCCAATGCATGTGTGTTTGACTGTGTGTGTGTGTGTGTGCTTCAAGTTACTTGCGCGTATTACGTTTTTTTAAGCCAATTGTGCTTGTTAATTTGATTTGTGCACACACACATACATATGTATACACTCACACACTCACAAGTGCATTCACTCATTTATTCATACACCCCCTCCTTTTTATTGGACTGCAGTGTCTAAAAACATCATCGTCAGCCATTTGGTCACTGAGCTTTTATTTGATGATTGCTTTCCCCCTTACTTCCACTTTTCACTCCCACTCCCCAGTCCTCCCTCCTTTAGCGACACACCTCGTTGCCTCACTTCGGTTGGCTTTTATCATTGCCCTGCCCCCTTGCCCCCCTCCCCAACCTTGCAGCAGCAACAGCTATTAGACCCTCACACTCCTCGGGCCTTGCAGCTGCGGCGCCATCTTGCGGCTTAACAAGTGGCCAAAATAATTGAAATGGGGATGCATTTGCAAATAATGCGACAAGTATTCGCTATGATAGCATCCAATATGCCTCATTAATGGAATTACTGTTGCATTTACAGAGTGAGAACTTCGAATTGTATATGAATAGGAAAGTACTCAAAATTACTTTGATATTTTGTTTATTCTGAAATCTTTTTATCATTAAAAATCCAATATATAATTTTGAAAAATCAAATAAGGTCCTACTCTGTCACTGAAAATGCTTTAATTGCATAAAAATAAATAATAAAATGTAAAAAATAAATAAATAAAATAGGAAATACAAAATATATGACTACTCTATGCGTGTCAAATTTCTGAATTAATATAAATTGAGAATACGAACAACTTTTATTTGGATGCATTGTATTCCTTTGTATGCCATTTTTAATTTATCTTATTAGCTTTTCTATGCAGCTCCTTTAGTTTTTATTTTTCAATCCTTGATTCAACATCTTATTATGCATTTTCTGCTTAATACGAGTGTTTTCAAAAATTGCACATATTGAAATCGGTGTCAAAGTGTAAACGCAATTTAGAAATTTAACACCTTACAGTGGCAACACTTGGATAAGTTATTAGGGGTATGGGAGGGGTGGCAACTCTTGAGATTGTGTTATACTGAAAGCGAAGGGAAACCCCTTTGAATTGCCTAAGCAGAGAGTCTGCCCCAAGTTGTTAATGTTGCATATTGCATGGCCATTGAAAGTGTTGCAAGTGCGAAAGTCATCAGAGATTGGGTATACCATAATGATGATGCACAGTGCTGGGGCATCGATGCTCTAGCTGCTTGTTGCATGTGGCATGTTGCATGTGTTGCACGTTTGCTTGTTGAATGATGATTGTCGATCGTCGCCTCTTTTGCAATTCGCAATTTGCAATCTGGAGTGTCGGCGAGTGCCGCTTGCCACGTTTTCTTACTTCATTTTTTTGTTTTCTTTCCATTTTTTTTTCTACATATTTTTTGTTTGTTTGTTGCAAGGCAAGTGTGTGCAACACTCGTAATTATGTAATCAGTGTGCCTCATTATACATGTGTGTGTGTGTGTGTGTGTGTGTGGCGAGTGCTTAACCAGAATCCAATTCGAAATCTGCCTTTGATTTGTGTCCCCATTCTTTGCTTTTGGCCATAAACCAACCGACGACAACAATTTTACGAGCAACCATAAAATGGAGACGCCATTTGCCATTTGCTTTGGCGGACGTGCCACTGCAGTGATACGTGCCACACTTTAAAACAGGGTATCAAAACTAAACGAAAATCGGTTTAGTTTTCTAGTTTTTCTTTATCGGTCATCGGTTACGCAAAATCTTTGATTAGGTTTAAAAAATAAACTAGTTGAACTCTTTTATTTCAGAAAAGTAGAATTACAAATGTAAAATTAAGAGTACCGAAACTGTTTGTTATTCATCGATTACTTTGGTTTGAATACTTTCGGCTTCAGTATGATAAAAACTAGTCGGATAGATTATGCTTGGGATACCGACTATAGCAATACCCGTTACATACTTTTAGGAGTTTGCATTGCTTTAATTTTAGCTAACTTTAATTTGTCAATAAAAACGTGTTATCTGAAAAACTGTAGGTGTGACAAAAATTTAAAAACAAATTTGAGCTGCTCCAACGCCATTTGAGTATGTATGCCAAATTTGGTTACTCTACCTCTTAAAGTCTCTGAGGTCTAGGCGCTGACACGGACGGACTCCGATTCCGACTCTCTCGGTTCTTCATGCTGATCAAGAATATATATACTTTATAGGGTCAGAGATGTCTCTTTCTTTTACTTATTAAAAAGTAACGGGTATAAAAAGTTTTGTTCCGTTTAGGGTTACAGTTACGGTAACCAATTTGAATCGGTTAAAACAGCGTGAAAGTCAATTTACCTGAATGCGATCCTCGGCAAGTCCCGTTTTCATCGAGAGCAATTCCCGGGCACTGACATCCGGATAATGAGCCTCCTTGAAGGCCTTTTCCAGCTCCTCCAGCTGACTGCTGGTGAAGATGGTGCGTCCATGTCGCCGCTTGTTCTTCTTCTTGCCACCGGGTCCAGTGCCGCCGGGTCCGACCAACACATCGCCGCCATGGGCGCCAAGTAGCCCATTCGGATTGGCAGCGGCGCCAGCGCCGGCGCCCAGAAATGCTGCCTCATGGCCATGATGCACGTGTCCATGGCCGTGTCCATGGACGTGGGCGTGATGTGCCGCATGGGCGTGGTGGGCGTGGTGCACGGCTGCCGCAGCAGCGGCATGATGATGTGCAGCAGCCGCAGCGGCAGCTGCATGTTGATGTGCCGCCAATGCGGCATGATGACCGCTCTGTTGTTGTTGTTGCTGCTGCTGCTGTTGTTGCTGCTGTTGCACATGGGCCAAGGCTGAGGATGAGGGTGAGCAGCGACTGGTTGTGGATCCGGAGCCTGAGCCGGAACCAGAGCCGGAACCATTGCTATTAATGCTGTTGCCATTGCTGGCGGCATTTGCGGCGCCTGTGGCAGCTTGTCCATTGCTGGCAGCAGCTGTTGGCGAGCTCAAATGTGTGGCAACCAAAGCGGAGGCACCTCCTCCCCCTCCACCGGAGCCGGTTGCCTTCGTTGGCGACTGCTCATCGCCGCTGGCATTGGCCAAGCTGCTGGCATACTCCTGACCACGTGCGGCCGCTTGTTCTGCAAGAGATTCAAGAAGAAAGAAGAGCAGAGAAGACACGGATTAGTGGCATGTTGCATGTGGCATTCAACATTCAACATTCAACATTCGCCATGCGACATTCCTGGCGCCTTGCTTAACACATGTTTTCTCCTATTCAATCGCATTTCCAATCCCATTTCCCTTAAACGACTGACAATGGAACCATGTCACGACATACGAGCTCATCGCTTCATCTGAATTTCGCACAAAAGCAGGAAAAACCTGTGCTCTCCCCCGTTAACCCCCTAATCCCCTAAATCCCTATTTGCCGTTTTCCACAACCCTTGACTGATTTTTCGCACACGATAAGCGACAGCTGAAAACATTTTTCCACGCTCGCTTGCCTCTCATTCAACAAACGCGCAGATTTTTGACAACTTGCCAAGATTTATTCAAATGTCAGACAAAGGGTTAAGCGATTCCGACTTCGAAACTCCAACTACAACTTCGATTCCTTCCAACGTCCTACGTCCCTGTGCAGTTCCTTTTTTTCTGCCTTCTCAGAAAATTGCCACAAAATATTTTCCTTAGCCAGTTTTGTTTGCGTTTTTCTCTTGCTCTCTTCCTTGTGACTGGAGAGAAGTGAACTACAACCGCTCAACCACAAACTCTAACACAACCTGAATCTGAACCTGAACCAATGCTAGGAAATCAGCAAAGATGGTTTCGTTTGTGTGTGTGAGTTGTGTGAATGTTGTGTGAATGTTGTGTGTGTGTGTGTGGTGTGTGTTATGTTTCGTGTGCGCTTTGTTTTGACAATTAGGGTGTTAGGGTGTTAAGTGGTTTAGCCCTTTTTTTTCTCCTTCCTTTTCTTTTATATTTTCTTGAACTCTCTTCTTTTTTTTTTGGGTTCAGGTCTCAAATTAAACGGGAATCGGCTTAGGCGTGTCACACGGGGCGTTCTATTGTGATTATAAGTCTGGTTTATGTGTACAATGATGATGGTCTCACTTTTCGCCATAAGTAAAATTAGTTTCCGGAATCGCGCACTCAAACTTGTCGGACTATTTTGATAATAAAAAGGGTTTAAATTGCAATGAGATTGAAAAGTAGAACTATTAACATATCGATATATAGAATATATAATATGTCTAATTTGCACATGTCCATATTTGTTGAGTAATCCAGATACTATTTATGTCGGGAAAATTATTGAGTTAAGTTCGTAATGTTAGAGAAGAAATTATTTATAATTAGAGAAGAAAAATAAAACAGTAAAAGATATAATTAATCCTTAATTCAAATATTTTACAGACATTAATAAAAACCGTCTCAACACACTTGTTGCTCATGTCAGTAGAAAACAGAATAAAAAAAGAAACTAATAGGAGAAGAAGAACGCATTGAGGCCTCGGGGTCCAGTCACGATGTGAGAGAACACGAACATTGTTCACTTGTCGTGTTGCTCTTGTCATGTGGCTGTGATTGTTTTTATTGCCTGGCTACTTTGGCGGCATAATTAGACACACATCAATTAACAATTAGCCAGGGGGACATGGCGGGAGGGCGGGAGAGGGTAAGGAGGAGAGGAAGGGGAATAGAGACGGTAGAGACAGCAGCGACAGCTGTCCAATGTCCAATGTCCAGCTTGTTGCCCCCGTCGCACACTTATAAATAGCAATAATAATGCCTGTCCACTTGTAGAGAGAGAGAGAGAGAGATAGAGGGAGAGAGGAAGGGGGAAGAGAGAGAGGGAGGGGGAATACGAGGTCGGTTAGCCACTTTGGTCAGCTATCGATGTCGATGCTCGATGCTTGAATGCGGCTGTTGTTGTATCTTTTTCTCTCTCTATATGTCTGTCTCTTTCCCTCCGTCTGTCTCCCTCTCTGTTTCACAGTCTAGCTCGAGGTACTACGATCCGGTCCGACGTGCAACATTCGTTGTTCATTGCTCGGCTTTAGGGCTACTAATTTAATTTGTTGCTCAGACAGAGTTAAACAGAGGGAACTTGACAATGAGACAGACAGACGGACGGACGGACAGACGTTTGGTCAGTGAATCGGCGCCATGAGTTGCTTGATTTTGTGTCATGCGATATTTTGCGGTTCCCTTGCCCTTTGCCATTCCTTTCCTCTCCTTTCATTTGGTTTTTCCCTCTCGAATTTGCTTTCATTTCATTTCGTTTCCCATTTTTCAGGTTCATTTTCCGCCCAAATTAATTTGATATTGAAGTTCGCATCTTTTCAGCTCCGACGACTGTAATCTATACGAACTGCAGCATCCCCCTCCGACCTCGTCCCACACCCCCTCCACGTCTACGACCTTTCTTAATAGCCCAGCTCCTGACCATTACTGGCCACTTGAATGCGTCCATTGTGCGTCTATTAATTGTTCAATTAAGCAATTTCAACCATAAAACAGGCTGCGTTTTGTTTGGTTATCGATATCTTTGTGCTAGTTAATGATTTTACTAACGGGTAGGCGGGTGGAAGGGGATCCGAGGGGGATGAGGAATGTCTCCAATAGTGTGTATGTTTGACCAAACTGTTTGTCAAAATCATCACAAACTATAAATAATAATCGTTATCGTTATTCTATTTTTATTTTGGAGAAAAGTTTGGCACAAAATTTGGAAAATATTTATAATATTTATTATCGATAAGGATCGATAAATTCCTTTGATTGGAATTTAAATTAATATTTACCGAATTCGCTACTTATTAAATCATTGTTAATTTTAGAGGATAATCTTGTTGCAAAATGTAAAAAAAAAATGTTATATCGATAACTATCGATGACAAGCAATTGCCTTGAACTACGCTTTGATTGCCTCGATGGTGCAGAGTTCTCTATTACATTTACGAGTAGCTTTACAGCATTCAACTAAGCTCACAAATCCACTTCCGCCACTTGCCCCACACACACACACACTCACACACTCACACATTCGGAGATACAGCGATAACTGCGACAAAGCTGCGCCTAGTTGCGACTCGTTTAGAAATATAGAGATATAAAGTGAGTAAAAGAAGGCGAAATGTAAAATTACCAATAAAGTCAAATTGAAATTGCCAGACATATTAATAAAAGCCGAGGGAAGCTGCCACATTGCCAGTAAGGGATGATGAGAGGGAGGGTGGGGAGCGGGGGAAGGTGACGTTGCGTAGACAACACGATTTAGCGGATGGGTCGCATGGGTGCCACCAATGCAAATAGAAAGCCAAAAAGAAGAAGAAGGAAACCGAGAAAAAAGTAAAAGACACCATAAAAAACAGACGCGTTTCTCTTAGCGAATTTCTACGTCTGTGGCCTTCCCTCTCAGTGATATTTTGCTTTTAATTTTATTTCCCTCTGCATACCTTAAGGGGAATGCGGAAGGGGTGGGGTAGTAGCGACGCCATGAAGGAAAATTTCTGTTGACAGGAAATACACTCGAAATTGGCAATTTTGCATTTACGTTAATAATACTCAAGCGTATTTACTACTTACACTTACACGGCACACACAAGGGTGGCGGCCTAAAAGGGGGTGAGTGAAGGGTGGTAGAGGCGGGAGATGGGCGTTGCCAATGTCTGTCTAGGCAGAAAAATGGGGCCACATTTGGAGCTGCTGCGTATTTATTTGCGTCAAGGCAACAGCAGAAAAAGTTGGCAGCACGGTAAAAAAGAAAACTTGTCGAGACGTAACACAGGGGTGTAGTACAGTTACAGAGTAGTACAGTGGCAGAGACGGGTTTTGGGGGTACAGGAGTGGGGTTTGGCAACTGGAAGCTAAGTATAGCTGAGCCAATATGACGCGCAATTATTTGTAATGGAGACGTAAATAAGTTGAAGAAGCAAAGTGGCAAAAGGAAAAATGGGGAAAACGGCAAATGACTTTCGGGGCTGGTACGTAGTCCTTCTTCTTCTGTTGCTTGCAGCGGGTGACGGTGGTACGGTGCGTCTGGCGGGTGGTTGAGTTGTTAGTTTGTTATACAATCGCAAAAAGCTGCCTTTTTTTTGGGGGTTGGTTTGCCAACATTCATTGAGTGGGTTAGGTTTTGCCTTTGGCTGCCTTTGGTGGTTGCTTTTGTTTCCCCCCCCCCCCCCCACCGTCCTATCTTCCTCAGTTCGGGTGGCGGGTGGTGGGGTGTCAGACAATTTTTCGGGCTTAGGACGTCGCAGCGACAGTGTCGCCTCCCCAAAGCCCCCCGCTGTTAGCTCGTTAACTCAATTTGTTGCTTGTCGTTCTTCTTGTTGTTGTAATAAATACGGAAAAAGCGGCAGGCGGCAAACGCTTTTGGCAATCCCGTTGTTTTTCCAAGATGGCGGTCGGCCCTTACTGGAATGGGCCGTATGAGTGCAAGCGAGATAAAAATATCTTAAATGAAATTTTCTGCCTTTCTGGCAACTTTTATTCGTTAGACGGGGAAGAAGGTCAGTTTAGATGATACTGGGTAAAAGTTACTCCTGGTTAGAGTTTTGGCATTGAAAGAGCTGAAAGCTTGTGTTTAAGTAGGGTCTCTAGGGTTGTCATATTACTCTTATTAGATCACTCTCCTTATGGATTAACATCAATGTGACTTTTGGGCAGTTTTGATGATAATAGGTAACGTTCTTATTGAACGGAGTTTAGACTTGTTTAATGCACTTGTCTAGGGTTGTTGTGCTACCCAATCAATGAATTATAAACAATTGCTACCTATTTAGTAAATGCTGAGAAAAATAAATAGAGTTAAATAGGTTGCACTATTACTCTCATAAATATAAAAACTATTTTAAACAGTTGGAAAGCTGAATGTTTGCGATTAAGGATCGCTAGGGTTGCCACCATGCATGATTACCATTATCAACAATTTGCAGTACAAAAAAAGGGCTTCTTCATTGCATTTATCCCTCACCAGTTGCCACTCAGCAGGTTGCAACAATACGATAATATGGCAACAATCAGGTGGGAGAGGGGCTTAAAGGGGAACACTTACAGTCGGAGAGGGGTGGGAGGAGGTGGTGTTGGGGTCTATGTGTGTTGGCGGCATTACAAACCCGCGAGCTACACTTTTCCCGGGGTTTTGTGTTACGCTTATTTTCCAATTTCACTTTTTGCCATTGTCGTTGTTATTGTTGGTATTATTGCTGTTGTTGTCGGTGTTTGAGTTGCTGTTGTTGTTGTTTGAGTTGTTGTTGCCTGCACAATGATTTTTTCTTGCCATTGATTTTCTGTTGTGCTTAAATTTGCTTACAGCTACCATTCATCTCCCCCTTTCTCGCTCTCGCTCTCGCTCTCTCTTTCTCTCCTCAGTCTCCTACTTCCTCCCCCTCAGTTAACCACTTGACCAAGCTTGGCTCATTGCTGTTGCTGTTGCTGTTGTAGTTATTATTGTTGTTGCCTTCCTTTTATTATTATTGTACTCGTGTTTTCGTGTTGCTCGCATTTCTTCAACCATTTTGCGTTCTTTTTTTTTTGAACGTTGACTGCGACGTCGACGTCGACAGCGACTGCGACGCGAAGCAGTGAAGCTTAAATGAAATAATTGGGTAGTTAGTGAGTTAACCCCCCCTCCCCCTCCACGCCACACCCTCTTTCCGCCCCACCCCCTCTTTCGTTTGGCTGCCTTTGTCGCCGCCTCTCGGCAGTTGCCTGAACATTTTCCTTTATCGCCGTTTGGCTTTGCATTCTTCGGCTATTCAATTATTTATATGCTCATGCACTTGAGGTTGAGCAGCAAGGAGCACGACAGGTAGTGGGCAAAAGGGACAGGGAGGAGGAAGAATGGGGAGTATTAGTTCCCTGTCGACAGGTGCTTTGCGGCAGCGTCGAAAACAATTTTCTCTTTTTCCAATTTTCGCATTTTTTTTTTGTTCAATTTATAATTAGACTTTATTTCGTATTCAATTGTATTTTACTTGTTGTTGTTTTTGTTCAGTTGATTGGTAATCAGAATTGTGGGCGTGGCCTTCCCAGTGAAAGAATTGTCAATAAATAAGTTATCGGTATTATTTATGGCTAATATGATCTTATTTGGTTACGTTTGAGTACCATAATATTTAATAAATAAACTACAGATTTTATCGATACTATATATCGATGATTTACATAACAATTGAGTTAAGTAACAGTAATCTATTGGAAGAACGAGTCTTTTTTCTTTAAATATAAAATATGTATGTAAATTAAGTAGCTAATCGATCAATTTGGCAGATCAAATATACGATATATGTACATTAATCGATAACATGTAACTTTAACTACAGAATAACTTTTATCATTTATTTTTATCGATAACATGTAACTTTAACTACACAAGAACTTTCTTTTAATTAACTCTTCTCCTTTTGTAAACGCTTCTAGATTATATTCACTAGTCTTAGCTCACCTGCTTCTGCTCCTACCCTCTATCTCTATCTCTTTTTCTCACTCCCTTTCTTCTTCTGCATCATCTTCGACTTCGTGTCCAACTTAACATTCAATGTGGCCAACGTTGTCCGCAACGAATCACAAACCAGGCCAAATTGTGTATATTTTGCTTGTATAAAATTCATTTGGCTATAAAACTGCTTGCCAAACTGCTTCTCCTCCCCTCTCTCTCTCTCACCCCCTTTACAGTTATCGCTTAGCCCCCTCCCCTTGCCACATACATGTAGTACATACATATTTCGTTGTGTGGCAGGCAAACGTGCCATTTAAATGGGCAACTAACTTGCAACAAGCAACAACCCTTTTGTGGTCGGTCCATTTTCGGGGCGTAACGTTTTACAACACTGTAAATGCTGCACGGAAATAGCGGTAAATATAAAAATACACAAACACATACACATACACATACACATACACTTGCATGGAAGGCGTTTAATGTGCCACTGTGTAAGTGTATGTGTGTGTGTGTTCAAATATTTATTAACCCATCAACACATGCGGAAGTTTTTCGGCCGTTTCGTTACACATAACATTCAGACCCAGGGCCCAGAAATACACCCATGCCCACACACACACACACACACACACACACACTCATGTGTTTGTAGTGTATTGGTGTGTGTGTGTGTTTTTGGTGGTAACAAATTCGTGTAGCGTTGCAAATTGCTGTCAACAGGGAAATTAATAAAAAGTCAAACGCTTTTTAAAGGCTAAAGGGAACAGGATACTTGGCACTTTTGCTGCTGCTGCTGCTGCATACTGGGCTTAAGATCGGCAAAAATAAATTGCGCTTGGCAAATAAAATAAAGTATCAACGTGGAAGGGGGATGGGGCGGGGAAAACGGCTGCTGTGCGTAGCCCTAAAATAGATTAACACGTTTAATATTCAATTTGTGTACGCAATACGCTGTAAAATTACCACACGCACAAACACACACTCATACACACCACAGTTAGTTGAGGTCCTTTTAAGTCGCCTGGGGAGCTACTCGAATAGTTGCCATTCTGTTCTTCTCTCTTTCTCTCTCCCACTCTTTCTCTTTAGTAGATTAACGACTTTTTAAGTGCCAAATTTGTCGGGGTAATTGAAAAAAGTTGCGGTGACCAAGGCAAAAAGAATTGTGGAAATGATTCGAATGCATTCATTATACTTAAAAGTGCTCTCTAGACTTGAAAATCATTTGGTTGTCCTAATTGACCACAAGATAAATAATATATTTATCTACTTTTGGTGGGTTAAATTGAATACCTCGCAAATACGTTTACCTAACACCAAATGATCCAAATATAATCAAATGTATTCATCATACTTTAAAGTGTTAGAATTGTCTAATCGATCAAGTTGTAATGAGTTGGACTTCCAAGAGATCTAAATACCGAATACATTCATTCTATTTGTAAATGATCTTCACTCTAGATTTTCAATCTTCCAATTTGAAATGATCCAATTAAAGCCGAATGCATTTACTTCACTTTAATTTGCTTCGAGAGCTTGCAAATGATTCATATTTTCAACAAACCCAATTATTTTATTTAAAAAAAACAATAAAAACTTTCCACTGATTTCTATTATTGTAAATGTATTCGTTGCATTTTTCAAATGACATAACTCTTCTGCTACTTAAATTCATTCAATGTATTCAAAGCATTAAAACCTTTGCATTTTTTTATACACATATTTTAAGTTGGATTCCTGGTCATACAAGTGGCGCCGCTTTTTGGCTAAAAAGCAGTCTCAGTCAACATTTAGCCAAGCATACAAATATATACATATTTATGTATAGTTTTTTTTTTTTTTTGTATACACATATACAAATTCGCATTTAGGCACTTTCCCAAACAGGCACTTGGGTAGCGTGTTTGCAGCCAGGCTTTTAAATGCAAATCATGCAGAAATTGTAGAGGCTTTCATCGTGTCTTTGGGGTTTTTCTTTTGCTGTTTTATCTTCTCTTTTTTTCTTTTTTTGGAGTCGTAGATCGGAGTGCGCATTAACTGGGAACAAAGCCACTTAAAGGTCGTACTGATGCGCTGACTAGCCTTGTAGCTATTGCCCACGACTTAAAGGGGTTTCTTGCACAAAAAGAGAAAGAAAGAGAGGGAACGATAGTGTGATAGAGAGAGATAGAGAGAGAGATAGCTAGTAATAGAGTAGAAAAAGAAGAAAAACTCTCAGCGAGTTGTTTACACGCAATGCTCGAGTGCTTCCTAGAAAATGACGACGACGAATCTGCAGTTGGTTGCAGTGTGAAGTGGCATGCCTTTGGCTGATCATGCAGCAGAGTGTAGAGGGGCAAGGTGGCAAGGTTCAGGCAATTGGTTGCCAGCGCCAGCGTTGGTAAAAGTCATAAACGCAGTCGACTCGAGAGTTGCAGCTCCTTTCGACGCTTGCCACTTGTTGTCATCAATTTGTTGGCTCTTTCACTAGCTTCTCAAACTCCCGACTCCCGACTCCGACTCCGACTCCCGACTCTGCCACCGATTCCAATTTGAAAATTCTGCTGTTTATGCAGCAGTTGAGGTCGTGCCACTTTTGGTTGCAGTTCGTTGGAAATGAGTATTTGGGAAATTATCTTTTATTTGTTTACGTTTCGGTTGTTTGCTTTGTCCGCTTTTTCACTGAAAACTGAACTTGTAGTTTTCTAATTAAAAAATTATTATCAAAATAATAGTTGACCGATCCCTACCCCGACCTCTCAACTCCCACCCCATCATCTTTTGCTTCCCCTACTCTGCTCAACGTTTCTCTCTTTTTTCCCTCACTTTTCGACTCGTTTACATTACGTTTTCTCGTACGTCTCATTTTCGGTCGACTCATTGTCACATAATTAACACTTGATATAGCAATTTTCTTCAATTTTCCTTAATTTACCAAAATTTCTTCCTCAATTTTCGACATTTGAAATGTGCGAAAAACTATCGAATTACCATTGTCCAAAAGTGGCAGGAAATGCGCAGAGGTTTCTCAAACAGAACGTTTCTTAGTTCTTTTCGGAAGTGCGAGTCTTTTTATGAAAAATATCTTTAATCTCCTCCACCTTCTTCTGCCTGCTCTTTCTTTAGTCTGATCCTTATCGGTCTGCACCTTTTTTGTTTAAGAATTTGTGGTTAGTTTTTTTGTTATGGTATTGCCAAAATTGGTGCGATTGATTTTCATGCGATTCTTTTCACACGTGGCAGATGGATGCGAGTTAAAAAAAAGGAAGAAATATAAGATGAAAAGAAAAGAGACTTTGAAGTTGGCATAGTTTATTAGTAGTTAAAGAACAGCATAATTGGTATATAATGAAACAATTGAGGAGTAATAAATAAAGTTGCGATAAAGAGATATTCTATAAAGAGAAATAAGTTTTAAGGATTTTATAGAACAAATTAGAATTACTAATGCTTTGATATAGATCAAGATTTAATAGAATAAAATATAAATATATATAGAGATATTATAGAAATATTTTAATGTACTTAAATTATTTGAATTCAGCTGAAATTTGTAGATTTGGGAGAGAAACGCAAGAATTACTATTGATTTTATATAGATAAGCACAAGCTGGGATAAAATGTGATTTGAATTTGAAATCTGACTTTATTCATTGTTAACTAGCTCTCATACTTGATGTCGTTTAACTTGGTTAGTTGGACATAAATGAAATTGCCTTTCCCGCTGACAAATATCTACTAATTGTGTGCATGTGGACACTTGGGTGGTTAAAGTCCAATTATAAAACCAATTAGAGTGCAATTATTTGCCATTAAGACACAATCCACTTACACTTCAATTGACAAAATGCCCATGACTAAGGCTAAAAAATAAAACAACAAAGACTTGGAAAGACTTTTGAGAGACTTAGCCCTATCAAAAGTAAAAACCACGAATATAAAGTCAGCTGTTGCCTTTTTTTTCTGCTGCTGGTTGTCAGCCAGTTAGTCGTCTTGGCCTTAAATGTGTGAGAAAGAAGAAGAAGAAGAAGATAAAGATATGTAGTTGTGGCCAGTAGATAAACAACAACAACAGCCAAAGCGGACAACAATGGAATGAGAGCGGAACAAGTGTTGCCAGCTGACAGTGATCTAAGGTGAAGAGCCCAAAAACTGAAACCCAAACACAAGTCTCAAGTCTCAAGTCCCACGTCCCAAGTCCAGAAAAAAAGGACACACAGAGCGAACTGGCACTTGCATGACTTTCAAGTAAATATTTATTAAAAAGAAATATCTGAAAAGGCAGCAGGAAGAGCACGAAAGCAGGCAGAGCCGAAGTAGGAGAGTAGCCTGCTGAAAAGTATGCTATGTGAATGGAGTAACTTCCAATGCCGCTGGCTGCATCCTGGCTTAACTCAATGGCCACTCAAATTAAGGATAACAACGTGGTGGCAACACCACCAACCACCAGCTAAAGTAGCAATTTTGCAGTAAAAGGATATACTATTGCTCCTGCTCCTATTCCTACTACTACTCCTACTACTACTCCTACTCCTTTTTCAACTCCTATTCCTACTACTGATGCTGCGGTTAACCACTCGAGTCGATTTATTTTGTACACAACTAACGTCGACTCTGACGATGACTGCGTCGTCTCCTGGCCATTGTGCTGGCTATAGAAAAGGACAAGACGTTGCCTTTTTTACAGCTCAACTTGGCCCAAAGCAACAACAACTACAACTACAATGAACAACCTCTGTTGTGCAAACACAAAATGTGGCCCTAGGGCAAATAGAAGAAACAGAAGCCGATGGAACAGCAAAAAAAAAACCAAAAAAAAAAATAGAGGAAAAAGAGGCAACAGCAGGAGACTAACGGAAAGGTCAACAATGAAAGCTGCAACAACACTAACAACAACAGTAGCAATAACAACAGTTGTTAAGTGTGAAAATTTAACAAATTAAGTGCGTGTTCTCTAAGCAGCTCAGAGCAAACATTTGCGGTTACAATTTCAGCTGAAAAAGATGGCAATACAGATAGCGCGGTGTGTGTGTGAGTGAAAGAGAACAAAATAGATAGAGAGGGAAAGAGCTATGAATAGCTATATGTAGACTTCGGTCAATGACAATTTAAATGTGTGGGCGTATCTTCAAAATTAAATAAACTACAAAATTATTCATCTCAAGAACCTTAGAAACCTCAAGGCAACTCAATTGATTTGAAATGCATTTTAGATAAAATGAAATAAATAACTATTCATTCAATTTCTGCAATATTTCAGTAATAATAATAATGCAACATTCACTTTAATCGAAATTCTGGGAAAAATTCATTTTATCGTTCGCATTTTATGGTTTGCCTTAAGAATAAGGCCACGATTATATAATATCAGAATTCTGGGGAATTTCCGCATATGTACATACTATGAAATTGATTCTGGAGAGGCCAATTATATAGCACTTGACCACGATAAAAAGAAATGTGACTGAGTAATATTCTTGACTAAAATTATGTTTTCCACAGAGAGTAAGCAATCAATTTAATGCAACTTTTATTAAATGACAATTAATTTGCTAATTTAAATTTAAATATATGAATAAATATTTGTAATGGATAGTTCTTTTTATAATGAACAAATTTACTAAATTGCTTTTGAATTTTCTTTAATTTCTTTATATTGTCGTGTTTTTCTATAATATTAAAAAAAATTTATATTTTGTCAAATAAATTCTAAAATATCAGTTGTTAATATAGTTTGTTATTTCTAGACAATTTCATATTTTATGTTCACATATTGTACATCAATCAATAAAATATTATTACTTATCATCTTTTTAGTAGTTCTAAAATGGTTAAAAGGTTACAATTGGGATTCTGAATTGGACTCCAATTGGAGTTGGATCAGTTTATGGGTTTGGATGATTATGCTCTTAATTAGCGGCGATACACACATACACTGGCGTTTGAAGTGTGTGTGAGATTTCACACTTCTCGTGTGAAGCCACTCATCGCGCGTGTGTGTGAGTTTGTGTGTGTGTGTGTGTTGTACGCTGTGTTATTAATAAGCTTCGGTGTGCATTGGTGTCCCTTCCTTCTCTTCCCCTTGCCACAACCCTTTGCCGTGTTTAATTTGTCGTTTTATTGTTTTAATTTTGCTGCCCAGCGAGGCGAAAACAAGGCGAACAAACGTAGCCTGCGTATGCCCGCCGTATTACCCTCCCCCTCTTACCACCCCCTTTGACACCCTCTGTCTAACTTCAGCCTGAGCTTATTAGTTGCGCCTAAAGAGTAGCCTTTCGTTCAGAATTGCCAGTTGGCTGCTCTCGTTGTTGTTGCTCATCAAATGCATTCTCATTCTACACTTTGCACTCTACTCTTCTCTCTCCGCTCACAGCTTTCGGCTCTCCTTTGAGCGTCGCTCGAGTGCAGCAGCCACAAAAGACAAAGCTTTTTGTCATCTCTGTTTGTGCTTAATTAGCTCAAAATCGTGCTGCCGATTTAGTCTTTTTTCGAGAGAGATCTGTTCTTTTAAGGCTAATTCAACCGAATAATATATCATCTATCTAGAAATTTATTCTTTTTTATGGTCATCATTTAATCACAAAAAATCATTTATAATAAATGAAAGCAACTTGTAGTCTTTTTGATGGAATAAAAGATTGGGAAAACTATTATATTTCAGAATTATAGGCACAAGTGATTCCAATGCTTATTATGAAGGTGACGCTACCTTTAATGAAGCCTCATTTAAAATACTTTCCCAATAATACAATTAAGTAAATTCTCGACACTTTTAAGTAAAACTAATTGTCCTACATTCTATATCACTAACTAAACAATTTTGTAATGCATTAGCCACTTCATTAATATTAAAAAAAACCAAATTACACCAGAATGTAAATAATATAAAATTTCACTAGCATTGAAAATAGTAGGGCTAATGATATGTTAAACAAACTGTCCTACATTCTATATCACTAACTAAATAATTTTGTAATGCATTAGCCACTTCATTAATATTAAAAAAAAATAATACTTATGATAGTCAAATTACACTTGAATTGTAAATTGTATACAATTTCACTAGCATTGAAAATAGTAGTGCTAATGATATGTTATTTCATTCGCATTGGAAAATGAAATATAATGAAATGAGATTTTAGTAACATTGACAAAATGAAATATTATTAAAATGTTAGTTTCTTTATTCACTAGTTACAACAGATTTTTACAGTAGATTTTTCAATGCTAATAATGAAGATGAAGAAGCTATGGTATTTATTTAATCCACAACTCTGTTCTATATAAAGTACTTTTTTAATCTGTTTATCCTATTTCTTTTTAGCTTATTTCGAAAGGATTTCTCCTGATTTTGTGGCAACACCGACTACTTCTCTATGTTTTTCAACACTCTCAATTTTGACATTGTCTGGAACTTCTCACTCACCTGCAAACTGAGCACCAAAATGCTGTTGGAAATGTCCGCGGAATTCATGCGGCGTACTGAAGCCGGGCGGCAGAAAACCGCGCAAATAGGCGGCAGCTGCCAGGGTTGTCATGTGATGGTGATGGGCGGCCGCAGCATTGGCGGGATCGGCGGCAGCGGCGTAACCGGCGGCTGCATAGAAATTGGCTGGGTTGAACACCGGCAGCTGGCAGTGGGCGGCAGCGGCGGCGGCGGCGGCTGCAGCGGCTGACAATCTGGTCACATCCGGCGATATTGAGCGTGAGTCCCGCGAGGGTTGATCCAACGTTCCCGCTCCCGCTCCCGCTCCCGATTGAACCGTTTGGGCGCCGCTTACCGCCGATTGTTGCGGTGTATTTGCATTGCGCGGTGGGGGCGTGGCAGCTGGTGATAGTGGCGCCTCATTGGCGCTGGGCGTGGCAGCTGATGCTGCCTGTGATGATTGCTGTTGTTGTAATTGTTGCTGCTGCTGCTGCTGCTGTTGTTGTTGTTGCTGTTGTTGATAAGCTCCAACGCCGACGCCCAAGCCGAGGATCTCCTGTATGGCAAAGGGAGTGCGCATTTTTGTTGCCTGCATTTTGCCGTCGGCTCTTTTTTATAATATGAATTGAACGAAGAAGCAGATGATGAAAAAACAATGTTCACAATGTTCACAATGTTCACTGTTCGTTTCGGTGTGGTTCGGTTTATTGCACTTGTTCAGCTGACAGTTTTCATAGCTCACACGATTAGACAAATCACCAGCAAAAAAAAAACAACTATTTTATTGTATATATGTACACACACTGTGATAAATACAAGAAAAAAACAAACAAACAAACACAATGAAGACGTTGCCAAAAGTTTATTTCTTTGCTTTTGCTGCTAATCCAACTCGATTCGGATTCAGATTCAGATTCGAATTCGCATTCGCATTCGAATTTCAACTGTGTGTGAAGTTTAACTGTTTTTTAAGCACAACACGACGACAACAAGAACACAAAACTACGACAACAACAACCACAAACACAACAACAACAACGACGTCGATGGAGAGTATTGAGAGCTTTGCATGTGTCCCATCAGTCTGTGTGTGTGTGTTGTGTGTGTGTGTGTGCCTCTGTGCTCGCGTGTGTATGTTTATGTGTGTGTGTGTCTGTGTCAGGTTTCGGTTTCGATGTGTGTGTGGGTGCTGACCGTTTGCGTTCGGCGTGGACAACGTACGAAAACCAACTGAAATCAAAGCGCACGCTGCACGCGAGCAAAAGCGTCACGTCAACGTCAACGTCGCTGTCGTTGCCGGCGCCAGCTGCGACGCCAACGCACACGTTTCACGTTTCCACTGCTCTTGCTACACGTACTTCTTGATTCGCCGTCGCGTCGTCGCTTTGCCGTCGCGTCGCCGTGGTAGCTTCAACTGCTTCGCTCGCCAACTGTCGACTGAGACTGTCGACTGAGACTGAGTCGCTGGCAGCGGCTGTTGCTGCTGCTGCTGCGTTCGCTACGCCATCTTTGCGTGCCAGCGAGATGCCAATAGTGTGTGCTCGCATGCCGTTTCACTCTCGCAGCCGCTTAACGCTGCCAGTATTCCAATTGCAGGGGAAATGCGAAACACTCACAGCATGCTATCTCGCACGCACTCACCCGCAATGTATCTTGCTGTCACCTTCTGCACTGGAAGTCAGCACACGTACACTGTGCACACTATACGTGTGAGCCGAACAGCCGCATATGTGCATGTGTGTGTGTGTGCGTGTGTTAATTATGCGACGGTTGCGGACTCTACTAAGCGTGCAGCGGCCTCAGTTTCAGTTTGTGTTGCGCCGCCAATTTGGCGGGCCACATTGCAAAGACACTGATTCCAACTGTATGCGTATGCGTATGTGTGTGTGCGTGTGTGTGCGTGAATGTGCCTATGTGTGTGTGTGAGCCTGCAATTTACGTGATTTTAGTTTTTTAATTTCTTGATCTTTTTTTTAATTTTTGTTATTGTTTATAGAATACAGTTACTTGTTTCAGTATGACAAAGATTATGATTAATCTTAATAATCAACTTGTGCTTACACTGTGAAATATATTTCAACTTTTCAATGGAAAGCTGATCAAGTGATCGGTTACAAATATTATTCTCACACCAGTTTATTAGCCTGATAAACTTTTCAAGTTTAATTTTAGCACATTTTGCAAGAGTTTTCGAAAATTATTGAGTTGAATTATTAGGAATGATTTGTATTTTATGCATAAATTGGCTTAAATATTAATTTCCAATGAGTTAATACGAAAAAGTTCATTTAAGCCCACAGAAATTAATTTTCATATTTTCAATAGTGCTTTGTTAATATCTGTTGATATTCCAGACTGTAGATCTTTGATGCTTTGACTAAACTGAATTGCACAAAGTCATATTGTATCATAGGAATTATTCTATTAAAAATAATTTAGATAAACAGGTATAATAATTTTAACAAATTCATTATTCATTATCAGCATTTGAAATTTGTATCTGTAAATAGTTAAATCTTCTTCCCATAAACATGATTTTCATATTAAGTTGTATTGAGTGTATCCAATGTTTCTTCATTTCTTTCTCTCAGTGCACTTTCAATTGTTATTCCGTTTGATTTCTCGATTCCAAATGCTTCGTTCACTTAAAACTACCGTTTTGCTAGTGGCTTTCCCCATTGCCTAAAATTTGGCATTCCAGTTACTTTCCCACGCTCAAAGTATTCCCAATTCCCGTCACCTCCATCCGCTTATTCCCCTCCCCACCACTTCCCTTCCCACCAACGGATTTATGCTCCAAATTGCACGCATTGTTGCTCAAAGTTGGCCATGTTAATTAAGCGCTCAGTCTGCTCTCCCCTCTCTTACTCTCTCTCCCTCTCTCCCGCTCTCTCTGATATCGATTAGCTGCTCCTAGAGTAAGCTCTGTTCTGCCTCTTTCTCTTTCACTCTCGCTGTCGTTCTTGCTGTTGCAGTTCTGCATTAATTAGTCGCATTGCATAACAATTGCATAATCAATATGCCATTTCAATTAACTGCTTGGCTTGCAATTAGGCGGCCACCCCTCCCCTCCCCACCCCTCACCATGCCTTGCCTCTCCCACTCATTCTATATCCCCCGTGCCCCTCTCTCTCCCTTTCCTGCTCCTCTCTCATCTACTCAGTGCTTTTGCCGATGGCGTTTTTGGAGCCCAAGCAGCGTGTAATTAGCACACTCTGACACGTCTCTCTCTCTCTCTCTCTCTCACAGTGCATCTATTTCTTTTGCTCTTATTGGTGTTGCTGCGGGCATTCGTACTAAGTGTGCGAAGAGTGCAGCAAATGCATTTCCAATTGCATTAATTGCATTGATCATACGCAACGTTGAATTGCATTTATTTTTTCATCAACTTTTTATAATTGTTGCGGTCACATTAATTAAGTTGATTTCTTTTGATTCTATTTTTTGTTGCTGTTATTGTTTAATTTTGCAATTGAACGTGCAATATTTATACACACCGCTGACAAAACTCACCTCCACTTTCTCCTTGCTCCTCTTTCCACCTCTTCCCCAACCCTGAAGCCACTGTGGCAACTTTCATCTTTTATTTCCATTAAAATTTGACGCATTTGCGCATCTCACGGGACTATTTGTTGTTCTTATTGCTGTCGAGTGGATTTGTGCATTAAGAATTTCAACTTGACGTAAATCTAATTGTTCTACAGTGCTATCAAGTACTGTAGAGATTCGCTAGAAATAATCATACATAGTAAAAATATTCTTTGTTTTTTTTTAAGTATAAGTATTATCCAAATACTTATACTTTTGATCTTCAGCAACTGCTCTTTTTACTGCAACTTTATTAGTTTCTGATTTAATTCAAAACTTGCCCCTATATCAAAATATTTTTGCATCATTTGCATTCTTTTTTAGAATGTTTCCACAGTTAATCTTTAAATCCTTTTATTTTGATGATTTCTAACTATTTGTAGAATGTTTTTCAACAACATTTAAATTATTTGACATTCTCATTATATAAACGTGCTCATCTTTAAAACGCAAATGTTTATAACGCAAACATAAAGGGTCTATAATTTGTTTTGTTTTCAATATTTGAAATATTGAATGTTTGATTTCTGATTATTTTATATTTATATTTTTTTTTAACAATCCTTAGTTGTATTTAAATTCTCTTATGATATTTTTTTTGAGTAACTATTTGTATATAAAATACTTATATATTCTTCAGAACTTTTTTTTCAAACATTAACTAGCTCACTCTCTTACCGTGTTTCTGTCTCTCTCTTCGATATTTGCACTACCTTTTGCTAGAGTTTTGATCACGAATTTCAATTTCCGTTTGGCATGTCCTCAAGGACCTGTGCGCCGACTCGTATTATTTCATATTTATAATGTAATCTGCACTTCATCCTCAAAGAGACGTCGCATAAATCACAAATGCCACTTGCACGGCCAGCCTCATTCTCTCCTCCTCCCCTCTATTGCTGAGTGTTTATATGTGTGTGTGTGTGGTGTGTGTGTGTGTGACTATTTATAATACATATGCATGCAAATTCAGAGGCAGCGTCCCACTTCATAGGCACGTCAGAGGACGCTGGTCTAAAAGCCTTTTGCCTCGTCCTTTTTATTTTATTTCATTTCATTTTTTTTGTTGTTTTTTATTCTGTTGATGTCGTTGTTGTTTTGTTTGATGTTCGGCGGCCACTTGAAATGCATTTAAAAAGTTTTGTTCTTATATATACTTTTATTATTATTTGCGCATTGGGCACACTTGAGGCAGGTTCCATTCCAGGCTCTGTTTTTCGCCTTGAATTGAATTCAAATTGAAATTCCTATTGCGTTTCATCAATTTTCAGCTTTGATTGTTGTTTTGTTTTGCGTTTCAATCGCAGCGTTTTTCTCGTCACTCGTTACTCGCCACTCGCCACTCGTTGCTAATTGACTTGTCACAATCAAATGTGTTGCCTACTTTTGGGCGTTTTTTTTTCGTTTCTTTCATTAGACTAAAAGCTTGTGTTGGGCCAACTAATTAAGCCAACATCTGGCAGTTTTGGGCTCTTTGCAATTGTATTTGCTCACTTGCAACGCTTCTCCCAGGGGAGCAACTGCAACGGGGGCATGCCACAAGTGCCACAACTGCATCAACTGCATATTAGCCTTGCTTTCGTTCTCTCTCTCTCTCTCTCCCTCTCTCTCTGTATCTCTTCATTTCTTTCTGTTCAACTTGGCCGCATTTCGATTACTTTTATTGCCCACATCGCTGTCGCCGCTTTTGTTATTGCTAAGCCATTATCGCCTTTTGCTTTTGCCATCTTTTGTTATTCTTCTTTTATTTTGGCCTTTTTGTCTTAGTGCCACATGGCTTAATGGTTGCAATCTTGCCACAGATTGTCTCATTCAGCTAATGGCAAAAAGCCCAATCACAATTCATTAATGGGCATTCGAATAACGACTTGTGGATAAAATCCTGGTTGAGTTTAAAAAAAGATACAGTGCATCTTTAAGATACAATCACTTCAAAATTTGTTACCCTTCATTTCACATTTATTTTGCAACAATTTTGAAGTCGGTCGTTATATTATATACATTTATATATACATTTTGTTGAGAATATGAGGGAAAAAATTTAAGTTTGTATCTGTTTCTACTATTCAGGTCCTTTTATATCAATATTGAAATCTAGAACGCTCAAATGGGAAAATCACCATCTTATCGATATAACATTTTCCTAACTAATATTAGTATAATCAGCGAATCAAACCGAAACAAATATCGGTTTCGGTTTCCGTTCCGATGGGGAAAGCACAACACAAATCGAGTTCTGACGAAAAAATTATTTTAATTAAATTAATAAAATTTGAATAATACAAATTTTAGAGGAAAAGAAAACACAAGTAGAATAGAGTATAAAATAAAGGACACTGAATATGCTCTACGCAGTCTAAGGATTGCACTGATTCGGTTTCCTTTAGCACTCGGTAGAGTTGCCTCTCTTCTTCTTCTGCGCCCTTTCTACTAGTTGTTGTTGTTATTGTTGTTGTTGTTGTAGCACACACCCAATGGGCGATGGGAACGTTGCTTTTGAGCCACTTGGAAATCGTTAATTTCATAATTACATGTTTCATGCACACGCTCTCCGACTATGGCCCAAAATGGGCGACACCACGGCACATGGAGAGACCCATTCTGAGTGTGTGTGTGTGTGTGAGTGTGTATATGTGTGTGTGTGCGTGAGTGGCACATAAGTGGCAACCAGCCAGAAAGCCAACACCATTTTGGCCATAATTTAGTTTCGCCCGTCCATTAGCAAGCCAGGCCACAGCAACAACAGCAACAACAACAAGAACAATAACAACAACAACTTTGGAGACGACAGCCTTTGTTGCAACGCCACTCAGCGAGAAATCAGCACCAGCAACAACAACAACAACAACAGCAACAGCAACGAAAACAACAACGACAACGACAGAGACCCAAGTGGCCTCGACAGTGGCAGCGGGTGGCAAGCAGGGTAGTTGGTGGGGGGAGGGGGTAGAGGGAGTGTGTGGCAAGAGAGGAGCTGAAGAAGAAGCAGCAGCAGCAACAGCAGCGACTGAGGCAGAAGAAGGACGAGTGGATAATTATTAATAATTATCGCATTGACGTGTTTTCGTTTTCAGTTTTATTTATTTTGTGGCCTTTGTGCGAGTGTGTGTGTGTGTGTGTGTATGATGAGTGTGGCAGTCTCTCTGTGCATGTGTGTGTGTCTGTGTGCGCTGTGCTTCGCTTGACTTGCTTGCTTCGTTGTAACTTAAGTGGTTTATATAATTGGTCAACTTCTGCTCTTGCTACTTCTCCGTCTTCTGTTCTTCCGTCTGCTTCTCCTTCTGCCTTTATTCCTCGCTCCTGCTCCTCTACTTTTTACTTCTTTGGCTACCTCAACTGCCCCTTTCTTGTCCATGTTTTCTGTGATTTCTTTGCTTAAGGGTGGACTTTTACTTCCAAGGGTTGTACAATGTACATTCATACATACATACATTACACATTTAACTGAACAGCATAGTTTAAATCTGAGCAGTATTGCGTCATTGAGAAGCAAAAATGGAAATACAACAAAACTTCTTATAAAAATACTGAAGTATAACATATATTAAATATATCTAAGATAGTCGGAAATACCCTTGGCAAAGAATATATGTAGAAAAGAACAAAAATGAACTTGCATGAAATGCAGTTAAGCCAATTCGGGTCTGATAATGCAGATAATTCAGTATTGGGGAAGAAATATAGAATAGTGTAGGACACTAAATCCGCATAACTAATATATTGTTAAAGAATAATTATTGAAAGGTAGCTTTTGACAATTTTAGACCTTCTTCCTCCATGGAGTCATATTAGGTTGAACAACTCCATCAAATATAAAGTCTTATTAATGAAATCCCAAAAATAAATTAACATGGATTATATCACTGTATTGTTTTCCATTTGGTCTTGTCGTAAAATTTTTTATTTTTTTGTACAAGCTTATTAATTAAATATTTCACCTGACAAACATAGGTTTCATTATTGTTCGTTTCTTGAAACTACCGAGAAATTTTAAATTGTTACATAATTATTTAATTTATACATATCCCGGCAAACTTCAACTGTTTTTTTAAGCCAGCTTTAGACAGAATCCCAACCCCATTCTCCTTCTTATGCGCTTTCCGACTTTATCTTTAGCCATTTATGAACCCGACTTAACTTATAGGTTTACCTGCTTTATTTGATGAAAAGATGAAAAGCATATTCTACCATTACTTCTCCTGCTTCACCCCCGCACTTCCCCCGCTCTTCCCTCCCCTCTGCCTGAGCTCATTAAGCATTAGTCGCATTAAGCGCATTTTTTTCAATTATATCGCAATGCAAATAAAAAAAAAACAAATATTAAAAGAAATAGAAGCATTTAAATGGAATTCAAAACGCGCGTAATTCAAAATTAATCTCGAAAACCAAATGAATTGCTACATGAAAAGCTCTCATACAGCAAGGGGGAGGGGTGATGAATGCCGTTAGGGGTGACAGGTAGGATAGGGAAGCATTGAATTAATGGAGGGGGAAGGGGGGTGGGGGATTGTTTCTTTGTGACCAACATGCAACCATTGCGCCTAAATGAGCAGTAAACTCTTCAAAAGCGTCTGACAAGCGTTTGGTCTGTCATATAAGGGCTGTCCATGGGGGTGAAGGGTACTTGGGGATTGGTGTAGGGGATGTGGTTGGGGTTGGGGTTGGGGTTGCAGCTCCGCTTCTGTCTTTTCACTTTTCGTTTACGTGGCTTTCTGTTGACCAAGCAAGCAAGAGAGGGGAGAGAGTTAAAGAAAATGTTGCAGATTTCGAGTTTGAGGGATTTTGGTCTAAGTTTCTTAATTGCGCAGCTCGCAGCATTGGCCGTCAGATGGCGCTGTCTCAATTATGCCATTTCAGAATTTTTCAATTAAAATACTCACAAACACACACACACTCATACACACACACTCTCACAAAAGCCAAGCTGTCAATGGAGCAGCAAATTTAATTTTTTTTTTCAATCTTCTTTTTTCAGATTTTTAATTCATGGTTTTTTGTAGATATTTCTCATCCTTTTTCAAGGATTAGCGACAGCAGCTGGAAATATTGTCACAACTTTTGCTTGTTGCAACAAATTTAATCAACGCCACAAAACGTAGCAACCCCAACAGCAATTTTCATTATCCTTTTGAGTCCTTGAGCTGACGGCGCGGCATTTATAGCTTTTATGGCAGCTGCATTTATGGCAAACAGCCCACTGCTTGTCGACAGATGGCGCCAGTGTTCCGCTGTGTCCTTGTGCCAGATGCTGCAGGCAATATTTGCAAAGCGAAAGCTTCGATTGCGAAACTGGATTAAGCTTAAAGCTTAGGGTAGGACTTTTGGCTGTGTTTACGGAAAAAGCTGTTTGGGTAATTGTGGAATTAAAAACATAGATTCATTATCTACTTAATTATTAAAATATATATATCGGTTTAAAATTATTAAACATTCTTTTATTTTTGCCATAAATAAAGTCTATATTTTCTATTAACTTTGTTTTATTAAATTAATGCTGGTAAGTCTGCTTTATATAGAAACTAGATAACTTTATGTTATGAAAAAGCAACTAAAAATTATTAAATTTTAATAATAAATAATTAAAAGAGTATTAATAAATATTTAATTTAAAATCTTTATTAAGAAATCATTATATTAATTTATTTTTTAAATAGCAAATACCCATTATATGCTACATAGTATGTCCATTAAATTCTGATATGAAATTTGTATATTTGTATAGTAAAAATAGGACATAGAAATTTGAAATAAATGTGATAATGAAATTTCTAAATAAATAACGCAATTTAATTTAGAGTTAAAAGTCTTATTAGTTGCTAGTACTTACTAAAAACTGTATTACCCACTTACATTTATTATTAAGCTATGTCTTATTTAGTTTTTAAAGACTGATATCGACCAATATCAATGAAAACAAGCATATTGTATAAACATTTAGTGAGTCGTATTTCTATAAATATGCCCAACTAAGTATTCAAATTACGTTGTTGACTTGCAATACCAAAAACTGACAGAATCAACTGATGGTTGAGTGATGCTTGTGTTGCCATCATTGGATGTATGCGTGACAGATGCCAGCACTACAACTGTCACACACACACACACACACACACACACACACACATACACACATATATGTATATATATATATATATGTGTATCCTTTAGCCCGCATTGCAAATGAATGTCACAGAAACTGATTGAATCAACTTTATTTCAAAATGATGCCACTTATAGCGCACAGAGTGTGAGTGTGTGTGTGTATGAGTGTGAGTGTAAGTGTATTGGTAGTTGCACATGCATACTACACAACAGTTTTGCATGTGTTCCTCACACACACATACACTTGCACACACACGCACACACATAGTGATAGCTGTGCCAGAGAACACGTAACAGAAATCGTAGCATACTTTTTGGCATGTGCCAACCAAATAAACTTGATAACAAGCAATTTCTCACGTCTCTCGCAAAATGGAGCGTGTCATCCGGGCAACAGTTTGCCAAAGATGATGTCTGATGACGACTTTTGGTTTGAGTTTGAATCCCGCTTCATAATGATGAGCTGCCACGTTGCCGACACTCTTGCCACATGCGACAAATGCCACGGATAAATGCCATTCCATGCCACACACAAATGACAAATCAATGGCAACTCCCTCCCCCTCATTTTGTCCTCTGTTCCTCTCTCTATTGCTCCCTCTGATGTTTTGACTTATCATTAGTTTAATTGGTGGCATGATGCCACTGTCAGTTGCAACACCCCGAATACAAATTTGTTGCCATTTAATTGGATGTTGCGCAGCAGGTGACAGACCCTACAGCCCATGTACAGTTCTCGACATATAAATAGCACCATTTCTATACTATTGCTGAGGGTAGAAATAAATTTATTATAAAATGTGTAATGCATTAATGGAGTCATTATAAACCCCATACGAAATATATATAATTCTGATCAGAATGACGAGCTGAGTTGATATAACTATTTTCCTTTATATTTAGGTTAATAACTATGAAATTATATATTGTATTACGAATATAGAAATTCATGTGGCTGAGTATGATTAAAATGTGTGTTTATCGGAATAATTTAAATAAACAAATATTTAAGGAATCAGTTAAAATTTGGAGAGTATTGAAATCCATTATTATATAAATCTTGTGGGAAAAGTCGAATATATAACTATTTTAGTAATATTTAATTCAGGATAATTAAATTAAATTAATTGTAATCCATGTCTGAAGAAATTTGATGCTCTGGCTATAAAACTCACGCTATAATTTAAAACAACAATAATAATAAAAATATTAATAATAAAAAAAATATTGCAATAAAATCTTGTTTTCCTTTTGATTTTTAAATTGTTTAGTGGCACTTTGTTTAATTTTTTATCCTTTCTTAAACGCATACAGAAATTTGGTAGGACATAATATTTCAGCGTTTTTGTTATTCTTTTGAGCTATTTGTATGACCAGTGCTGTAAGCACTACAACATCGGGTGGTTCGGGTGAGTTTTAAGGTTTGCTTCTGGTGGTTCGACTGCGTTGCGGGCTTTTAGTTGGGTTGTTTATTTTGACATTTGACACAATTTGCTTGGCTGCAAACAAAACGCCTCCCATACCACCCCCCTCTCCCATCACCCCTCTATAAGGGTGGGGTTGGGGTAAACGCTGTTGTGCTTTGACTTTTAATTTGTCACTAATTTGTTCATGTCTCATCAAATTTCAGCGTGATCGCCCTCAGGCAGCTATACATCTCTTTCTCTGTCTTTCTCTCTCTTTCTCTTTGGTTTCCTCTCTGCAGCAGCAAACGTTGTTGTTGTAGTAGTGGTTGTTGCTGTTGTTGGGCCTCATTAACGCCTTTTAAGCCAACAGACAAGAAATTATTCCAATTTGTCGCCGTCGTCGCTTGACCAACTTAATGAAAGTGTCAACTTTAACGAGCCTCAAATTGTTTTTATTTTTACTTACTAATAAAAATAATAATAATAATAACGACAACAACAACGATAACAACAACAATTGCTGACTTCCTGCCCTCGCCGAAGTGCCACAGGGAAAACATCAACGCTATTGATTGCTTCATCAGTAAACGACCATCTATTGACCCCTCCCCCTACCCTACTGGCTGTCTCCCCTTTTTTTTTAACTGTCTCCTCCTTCCACCCTCCTTCCCTCCTCCCGCTCACAATTCGCCTGCCCAATCATTTCCTTGTGCGGCTTTGCTGATGTGATTGATTGGAAAAATGATTCAATCTTGTGACACATTTTGCCATTATTTGGATTATTACATTTACTTCAGCATTATTTTGACAAGTCACACACACAAATACACACATACACACACACACTATAATCAGTGATAATAAGTATGGACATTTGACAGGTTGGACAAAAGCAACAGTTGCTGAGGAAGGCGAAAGTTGACCATTAAGTACATATTTCTGTAGTTCAATATGTTTGCTAGTTGTGCCATAGAGTAAGCTATTATCGATATATGTTATCGATATGTTTTGTTGACCAATATCATACACATTTTTACAGTTTATGGCAGATGGAACTATAAAATAACCGATTATAATGATGTATGAACAACATTTTTGATTAAACTTACCGATTATGCTGAATATTTATGCACTTTATTTTCTACATGGATCCATTAAGAACCGGGTAGAGTTTTTTCTAACCCATTCAATGTTCTTGTTTGATGTCTTATGATATTTGAAAAGGAATTGCGTTGAATTCACAGAAAGAACAGTCGGGGTATAGAAGTGAGCCTATTTAGACAATTGCTGTCAAAACATTTGGTAATTGATACCAGGACACAAGTCGCAGGAGGATGCAAAAAACAAGAAGAAGAAGAAGCCGAAGAAGTAGAAGGAAACGCGTCAAGTTGATTAAATTGCGTGAAGAGCAAAAGCGACAAGGATAATGACAATAGGCGAGTCAAAGGGATGGCTGGCGGGATTGCCCGTGTCACGATTTGGGATATGCAATGATAGGGGTTTCAATTACAAAAAAGGAAGTACCACAGCAACAAAACAAGAACTGGAGCCAGTCGAAATCAGGCGAATTCAAGCTCAACTCAAACTCCAACTCCGATTTGGATTTGAAAAAAAAAAAATATATAAAATCAATTCAATTGCCGCTTCCTGGCGCAAATGTCATTCGTCCTGAACAAGGACAAAGCCTGTGAGTATCTTGAATCTCTTTTTTGTTGTTGTTTCTGAACTGGTTTTAATTACGTCAAGTGACACACCACAATAATCAAAATGGATATCAAATGCGCCATCTTTAAAAAAATAAAGGGGTATCTGCTGCGTCCCTCCTTTCACCTTCCTTCACTACCTCCCGACTCGATTTCAAGTGACATTTCGCGTGTTTTGACAGCTTCGTTTGATGTGCAGCGCGCAATTAAAGCGACAGCCAGTTCAACCTCTTCCCTCTTCCCCTCTTCCCCTTCTCCCCCTATCCTCTTGCTGGGGGCAGGAAGTCGGCCAAAATGGCGTCGCTTTGGGCCTCGTTACCTGACTTAATCATGCTGCAAATGCAGGCGCCAAATCTCTTAACATAAATTGATTTGCCTCAGCCAAATTCTCAACACCTCCCCCCGCCCCCTCTATTCCCCCTCCACACCCGCTCACATCTCTGCTGTCTTCACTCTCATAGTCATTGAGCAGAACAAAAGAAATCGACACTCGGACCTCGATTCGTTTTCCACTCGAGTTGAGCCACAGATGAGCACAACGTTCGCCTCTTCAATATCCCAAATCGGTTCACACTTATCCCCCCACCCCAGTCCATTCCCCCTACCCCTATTCACCTTTCTCCCACCACTATTTGCATTATGCAATCATTATATTTTTATGCCTATTAACGTTAAATACACCAATGAATCGAAATTGCATCGCATCGCATCGCATCGAATTCAATATTTGCATAAATTTGCGCAGGTGATTTGTGAATCGAAGCGTGTAAACGAGAACGAATCCTAAAACATTCATTTGATTTATTCGTTTTGTTCAGTCGCCCATACGCAATGAGTGTCTCATAATGATTCACAAGTGTGTGTGTGTTTCACTACACGAGTAGATAAAAACAAATGGGAATTTTAATGATCATAATAATTGTAACTGCAATTTATTTTTAACGATTTCCATAAGTAAATTATAAAATGTTCAGATAAAACTAAGCTCTATCAGATATAATTGAAAACTACCCGTAGAATGCATATTAAAGCCTTATTATCATCTTGCAAATTGGCTCTTATTTATTTTTTAAGAAGATCTAACTGAAAACTATTCTTAAAATACTTTTTACCACTTTGCTCAATAAAACGAAACTTAAAGGCGCATTTATCTAACTGTCTTTCAACTCTTTGAGTACTATTCATTGCTCATCGAATTGTTATCTTACTAATACAAGGTCCCAGCTGCAACTCCATTTATATATTCTTTTTCTCTATTTTTTTTCAATATTTCACTTTGAAGCTGTCCCATTTCAGTTCACATCTTGCCCAATTTGTAGCTCAATTTGTGTTTTAGACGTAATTTGCTCATTTCAACTCATACACTCGATTTGTTACTCGATTTTCACACTCGGCAGACACTTTTCCTACCAAATTGAATTCCGGCTTGAATACAAAAAGCGAATAAAATTCAATTGCAGAAATCGTTTTGAAAACAATAAGATAGAAAAATGGGAGAAGTGGCAAAAAGAATTGATATCATTATCAAAATTCATTGTTAAATGTCTTAAATCTTAAGTTTAAGGCGACTTTAGCGCTAATTGTGCTAATTGCTTAACGCTCTTTGGCGTTGGAAGGAAAGTCAGCCATGAATTTTTAATGACTGGTAAATTGATATGCCTTTTAAGTGAGCCTTGGGGGAAGGAGATGAGTAGAAGGAAGGGGGATGTGACATGCAAATGAAGGCAACACAAATTCTTATTAAGTATCAAAGGACAACTAAAGGAACTGAGCAACTGCGTGGGCGCTGAGATAGAAAAAAGAAAGAAAAAAATCATAGAAGAAAGTAGAGAAGGAAATTGTGAAAGAAAAAAATTCACAAAGCCATAGGGGTTGGGAAAATGGAACTGCTGCTGGTTGAGAGTGCCCGGGGGGTAGCGCACGTCAAAAGATTATGACAATTTTCCCACCACAAATGAGCGCTAAATCTGACAGGCGACAATGCGACAAGGCGGCAAAGCGACAAGGCGAAAGGAGCAGCCCAGGATGCACAACTCCGAGCCCATTGTTAGCTGCTGCTCTGAGTGTGTTGACAAGGATTAAGGACATCAACGAGCGCGACCGAATGTCGAGCGTTCCATGAAAAACACAGCCTGGAGAAAATCACAAAATTTATAAAAATCCAACAAAATGTCATAGACGAAGCAGAGAAAGTGGAAAGGAACAAAAAAACAAAAAAAAAACAGAATAGACAACGGAGAACAGAATAAATGTAATCAATGTAACAAGAAAATAGCGAAAATTATGATTGATGTCGATTGTTTGATTGGGTTGCCAGACGCGCACAACACTCTCAACTCTCAACGGACAACAACAACAAAACAAAGTACCGGGGAAAATGGCGTCGTCTTAAGTACAGGAAGTGGCAATCAGTTGGGCAACCCCGTAATGAGATTTACTTTATCAACTAAGTGAATCACTTCAGACTGCCATTCATTCGATTAGAACGATACAATTTAGTGAGATTAAAACTTATTTAATGTATCAGATACATTCCAAGTTACAATTGATGAGACGATAGTAATCTTTTATACTTAAACTCAAAAAGATCTTGGTCCAAAAACCTTTTAATTCTTTTCCTTATCGTACCCTAGACCGTGCTAAAAAACCTCTATCAGTCTTAACTTTGTCAAATCTCAACTGATTTCCTTGCGGAATGTCAATTTTATCATTATTTAGCCTCTATTTTGGTTCTGCATCTGTAAATTGGAAAATTAAATTTTTTTCCATCACTGTCCATTTTTTCATGCTTTCGATCACTGTCGACTTTACCGTACTTTCTCGTAGACATTTATCAGAAACTTCAAACAGTCATAACTTTGAAATGTCTTTCCAACAGTGTCAGCTGTGAACACCTATGTATAAAGATAAACACAGTAGTTTTCTAACTCTCCTAATTCTTCTTACCGTATGGTGTAACCTACATATCTTTTTACCCTCTTTTTAAGACGCATTTCATTTAAAGACTCTCTTGATAGAGTAGAAACTATTGCATTTTGAGAGGCTGTTGCAACTGCAACAGCTCCTGGCACAGCCACTTCAGTGGCATTGAGTGTTGATGCCACCCGGGGCGTTGCCACTTGAAGAAGGGAACCCGGAGAGAGACTTCTCCTCCCGTCGTCGTGCAAAGAGCAACCCTTTTTTTTCTCATTAGAAATCATTTAGGCAACAATTTTAATAATTTCAACAGTGCACTCAACCTGAGACCGACGTTAAGGGTTAGAAGTCGTCTCAACGACACAGGCGGGGGGGCGTGCCAAGCGCCATTCATGCAACATGGTGCGGCATGCAACATGCAGAAGGAAGCTGTGTGTCGAGTGCAAAACGACCATCACGGACTGAAGCTTCTTTTGATCGAATTAACGCACAGCATGGCGTTCAAATATGGCCAACTTTGGTCTCCCTCCCTACCCCTCCTTGAAGAGGCGACACCCACACACACTCCCCCATCTCATCCCCCTACAACCCGTGCTCGAGTGCAGTTTATTGTTTGATTTGACTGCAGAAAAAAAACGTAAATAAAAAACAGGGAAAATATGAATAAGAAAAAAACATAAAAAGGGCGTCAGAGTTTTGTGCATTTCTTGAACCGAGACCCAAGAGTCAGTCGGCCATCATTGTTGCTCTTGTGGGCGGTCTTCGAGGGCCTTTGAAATTCAAATTCAAATGCGAATGCAAATTTCAAATTTCAAAACCAAACGACTAACTCAAACTCTTAATTCAAATTCAAATTCAAATTAAAATAAAAACGGTTTGCCATCATGGCAACTGTTTGTTCAACGCCACTCGAGCGCCACTTCTTTTTGGACTTATTTTCTGTATACCCTTTGATTACAAAATGTGCCCAAATATGGTATTATAAGTAAGTGTCCGAATAAGCAGTTCAAAATATCTCGGCAGTCGAATATATTCATTTCCGTAGAAGAATTGCATAAGCTCAACCATTTCTTAATTATATTTTAGAGGTATTTCCGAAAATTAAAGCCTAATTTTTGGGAAAAACTTACTTTTTGATCTCAGTTAAATATTCTGAGAATTTCAGTAGGATCGGCATATAAACGAGAGACGAAACTTAACAATCTATTAAGATGAGCTTAGCAAAGAACTTTACTTTACAACTGTTTACTGGGTATCTACCAGTTTAGCAAGATCTTCTTGAGACTGCCCATTTTGTTTTGTTTTTGCCTTCACGCAATGAACGCCGCCCAATTTCCAAAGACGTCGCTTCCACATCCACATCCACTTTTACACTTTTACACTTTTACATCCACATCCGCGTCGACATCTCCATAATTTGTTGACTTCAAAAGAGATTGGTTCATGGCTGATGGCTCATGCATATGAAATGTGTAAGCGATGCGCCTTTTGCCACCGCCTTTGTAATTGTGCAACTTTCTTCAGTTTTAGCTTTAGATTTAGCTTTAGCATCCGATTCAGCCTCTCATCAGGGCAACAAGGCAACAAAAGGGCCAACAGAGACATTCAAAGAGATTTTGAGACGAGTGAAAAGTTTTACGCTTCAACGCCTATTCGTAAAAATGTAAAGACCTCAAAGCGACTAAGGAGGCCATTAACATGCCCTTAAAAAATACACACATCTATCGACACACACCCACACACACACACACACAATCGCAGATACACTCGAAAGCTTAGCCACAGTCATGTATCAATTGAGATAATGGATCTAATTAGGATATGTGAAATTGATGCACACTTGAAACAGCCAACAGTTGATGGAAGTTTTAAAGAGCTAGATTGCCTTGGAAAATATCTAGATTGAAAAAAAAAAGATATATATATATATATATATATACATATACCAACCTTTTACAACTCTCTATATCGAAATTGGTATAAATCCACACTTTAATCTTGATTCTAGGTTGTTTCATTTTCTTGCAAAGAATCATGTCGAATTGAACAAAAATTTTCACTTGTAAAGTGCCTAGATTCAATGTCTTCAAACTGACATAACTTTATTAAAACTCTACCGATTTTAAAGCGAATTGTCATTTTGATCATGATTTGGCCTCTAAGTCCATTCTTCATTCTTATTTTGTATCTTTAATAAAAAATCGAAAAAAAAAAAACAATTTTAAGCTCTTAGATTCAACTTTTAATCAACTTCATAAACTGAAATAGAACCTTTAAACGAAATAATTGTTTCGGGACGTACCGGAACCGAAAATTGTTTCCCCCTGCTTTTACAACATTTAAATATGTCAAAGTATATGTTCAATTTGCCGGAATACTTGTCATAACTACTTTTAGAAAATATACTTAGCTCAAGCAGAGTTGGGTCATTTTTTCTGAGCGCCAAGTTCAGAATTTACAAAATATTGTTAATTATTTACTTTTACTTATTTTCATCTCAAGTAATGTCAATGTTTTCGAATTTTTTTCTATAGTTATACAGTTTTTAAAGGGACCCAAACTTATTGCAATTACACCTTTCAATGTCCTTTTGAGGGACTGTCTTTTTGTGGCATGAAAGGAGATTTCAAAATGGCCGCTGGCTGCTGCAAAGAACCATTTGGCCAGCTTTTTGTGATGTTTTGTTTCCCCCTCATTCCGCCTTGATTCCCATGTGAGTTGACAGTGCTGCAGGACATGGGCAAATGAATTGGTAAAATGTGCAATAAGATGCAGTGAAGGTGCCACCGAATGGGGCAGGCACGTGTGAGTCCCAAAGGTAGGAGAAAAGCTGTGTCAAAGGATGCCGTCTCAAAGTAAAATGCAAAATAATTGTTTATGGTGTTTTAACAATTTGCAGAAGCGGCACAAATGCTGAATATGCTTGCAACATGTCTGTGAAATGCGAAACATATAACAATTATAAAGCAAACCAAGTTGAAAGGCATTCAAATGCAGTGGCGTAGCAAAGGGAGGGGCAGGAAGCGATCCTTGCAACGTCGGTTGCACATTATGCAAAGCAGCCAAGGATATACGCATAGAGGGAGGAGAGAGGGGAAACGGAGGCAGGTGCAGGGATGCGTCTCATTATAGAGCTACCCGAGTGATATCCAAACACACACACACACACACACACTCTCACACACCAAAGTCGTTATCCTTAATTTATAAAAGTGTGCGTCGCGTTCCAAGTCCTCGACATCATCTTTTGAATATGCATGAAACTGGAAGGAATTAAATTTCCGCCCACAGTAACCAGCACCTCATCCCCACCCCAAGACCTCCTCTCCCCCTGCCCCAGTCACCATCTTTGCCATAATCAAATGTAACCGAATAACGAACCAACCAAGCGCATCCAGTTTTCAGTTCCCCTCACATCCCTCACACCTCCAACTACAACCGCCTTAATTCATCATAAAGCTTCCATCTTTATTCTTCCTTCCTTACTCGACTGCTGTCCTTTGTGGCGGGCAACGTCAGCGACTCTGCCACATAATTTATATATGCATTATGCTGCCTCAAGCATCCCCATGCATATAGCATATATCTGATTCTAATATTCTCTTTCTCTCTTTCGACATTATCGAATCTTTTTATAAGCAAATTAAATATTTTTTTCATACTGATTAAGCTACAGTTATTAATAAGTAAGTTTTAATATATCTACTATTAGTATTAAACCTGATCTGATACAGCTCTTATTCTCTATAAACATTTCTTTTTCTCTTCACATAGAACTTTTTTACTTCTTGTTGGTTAAGAATTTTGAATAATTGACATTTCTTTCAGAAATTTTAAGTCTTTTGTATCGAACATTTGTCAAAGAAATTGTTTGTTTATTTTACTGAACAAGTCTTTTTATGACAACAATGATATTACTTACATGAATTATTTTCTCTTAAGTTACATATTACAAAAAAATAATTCTTTTTTGCCATCTTAAAATTTTACATATTATTTTAACTGTGTTAAAAATTTGGTTTTATTTTGAATGCAAATTGTTTTTATTTAATAACAAATATTTTTAAAAATCAATTTTAAAAATAGAGTTTTTGAAATACTGGTATAGAAGTCCCACAAAATGTCACGAAGTACAATAATTATCGAACATTTTATAATTATAAATTGATTTTAATTTTGCTAAAATTTGATGGAAAGGGAAAATAAATTAGAATACATTTTCAAATGTTATTTTTTTAATTTGAAATTATGAAAGCTCGTTGTGTAAAATATATTTTAAATTTGGGTACAGTTGGAATATGAAATTTCGAATATCTAAAATTAGTTAAGATTTAATTAAGATTTTCTTTGGAATTCAAAGATAATATGATCGAGTAAATGGATAGATTAGTCTGGGTATTTTGCGTGCTTGGCCAAGTCCTTGAAAGCTGAAGGACGAGACAAGATGCTCTTGCCCCAGGTGCTATCAGCTAACCAATGCGTTAGGAGGAGGTAGGAGGAAGAAGGCAGAAATGGAGCAAGCAGGACATTCAGAAAATGAGACATGAATTAGTTATTTTTTGCTACAACCACAGAAAAAACGAAAGCCGAAAAGTTCGGGCCAACCACTACACGTTTGCATCCCCATTCCCTGTGACCCCCGTGCAACCCCTCATGAGGCATGCCACAGAGGGGTGCAAATCGAGTAATCAGCGTTTTAATAAATGCCCAGCCTTTCAATTCTCAACTCTCAACTCTCAGCAAGAGGACAAATTTATAATGGCTTCCTCCTTGTGCCAAAGTTGAATGAATGGACAGGAAGCCAGGATATTCAGGACGTTGCAAAAGGCAATGAGCAATGGGAAGAGAGCTTCAGCAAGAGAGAGAGAGAGTAAGAGCTGACAGTGTGCTCGTGCGAGCGAGAGAGCACGAGGGAGAGAGCGCAAATGCAATTCATAAAATGAAAATGAATGAATGAATGATATGACAAAAAGGACGAGAGAAAGAGAGAGAGAGCGAGCTATGGTGAATGTAGGAGAGAAGAAGAGAAACAGAGCGAGCGAGCGAAACAGGCAGGCAACGTCAGAGAGAGCGAGAGCGCACAAATTAACTGGGAGGGGCATGCGACACACACACACAACTGAGCACAGAAAAAGTCCTGTCAAGGATGATGGCAAATAGCAAAAAAATATAACGAATATGAACAAAAAGCGGCTAGAAAAAATCTGTATACAAACTGTGATATAAAGAGATGGGCAGATAAGGCAGGGGCGGGTAAAAAGGGGGACGAGCTGACAGGCAGGGTTGCTGCCTGTTTAGCCGCATGGCCACTCACAACAGGTAAGAAGAAGCAGCAACAGCAACGAGTCGAACAACCACCGAAGGCAACACGTAAGTGCAAAAGTGACAGCGACAACGGCAACGGCAACGGCAACAGCAACTAAACAACCCCCCACTCCATGCTACCCTTGAAGTCCCCAACTAACTGTACAACTAGCCGAACCCCCTTTCTATCCCCACGCCTATAGCCCTGGTCCATTCGGCAGTGTTGACCCTGATTGGGTTTTGGTTGGTTGGTTGCTTCAAACTGGACTGCAGATGGAGACTTTAGGTAGGGAGTACAGCGGAGTGGGGAGACTTATTCAAACGAATATTAGATTGGAAATATTGACGGCATATAATGATGCTTCTGCTTCTGCTTCTTCTACCGCTTCTGGATGCAGCTCCAGCTCATGCCTCTGAATTATTCTGGTAAACAGTAAACGACGCGGCGGCTCGAATTGAGTTCAATTTGGAATTGCATTCAAATTTGAAATCAAATCAAATCGCAACGAATCAACAATTATGCATGCATGTGTATGTATGAGCCAGTGTGTGTGTGCGTGTGTGTGTGTGTGTGTGGGTAGGGGGGGGGGGGGAATGTGTAAGTTGATTTTATGCGCTTTTAATGAGGCATATCACAGTCTGTTTTAATGAGGCATCTCTGCGGTTTGCATGCAATTAGAATCAGTCATGAAACAGGAGTGAGAGAGAAATGGAGAAGAAGGGAGAGAGGTATATAAAATGGGAGATAATGAGGATGATATGATAATAACTATAGCTCTTAGCTGTGACTTTGTGTTAGTTGTAAGCTTGGTACGCAAAATAGTCGAAAGCAAACTATGATATCATATACCTGAGGAGTGTCGTCTTGAGAAAAAAAAAGATTGTAAAATCTAGAAGGAGAAAAAGTGTTATACTTTGATAAAGAAAATTATAGAACAGAGACAAGATCCTTTTATTTTATAGCTATACGAATCCATGAAGATTGGGATGAAAAACATATATTGAAGTACGATACAGGATGAAAATTTTAATAGATTCAAATTTAATAGCGAAATCAAGGATAGAAGTGGAAAGGATTGAAAACGATACAGACGAATAAAAACCTTATAGAGAAAGGAAATTTACATACCTTAAAAAGTTTACATATTTATTTAAGACGATCCCAAAATTTAAAGTTTTAAAAAAGAAATACATAGAGAGATCAAATAATTTGTGACATATTTATCATCTAAAGACAGACTCAATTGCTACTTAAAATTTGTGGATATATCAAAAAGTGTATGAGGTTTTTAAGTTTCCCAGTTCAGGTTAATAAGGTAATTGAACATCACGAAAAACTGCAAGTAGTTAATTACTTGCAAATCATCATCGTAAACAAATGTTATGTCAACAGCTGGAGCTTGAAAGCCGAATTCCAGTCATCTCCAGAGACTGTTAACGAGTCAAGAAAACTCCTAACTCCTAACCAACGAAAAAGGAAGCAATAACGAAAAATCCACACCCAACTCACTTTCCTCCCACTTATTCTGCGCTCACATTGAGTTTCGCTTCATTTGCTTTGCTGATTTCGAAGTTTTCATATTTTTATGCAATTTTCATTTTAATTTTGTGCAAATTTTGCAACCATTTTTTTTTTAAAATATTTTTCCATTTTTTTCGCATCTTGAGAGAGCACGAGTCAGTTGATTATGGCGTTGTGGGAATTGAGTTTGGGAATTACGATGCGTGAAATACGAGTCTATCTATATAAATGTGAATATATATACATGAGTATATATGTATATAAATGAATATGAGTGCTAGTGGAGAAAGCATTCACTCGCATGCATATGCAAATCTCGTTAGTTGTTTGGTTGTTTGGCTTTTCGGTTGTTTGTCGGTTTGTCGGTTTGTCGCTTGTCGTTAACATCTCTCGAATGCAGCCAAAGCAATAGAAAAAGGTGCAAATTGAATTTTGTAACTTGGTCCCAAACACTTTTCCACAATGACATATTAATTTCAAATGTAGGTATCGAGTGCCACAAGTGCAAACCCCTCCTAACCCAACCATACACTGAGAGAAAAACACGTTGTAATAATAAAAATATAAGTACTTTCAACTGTTCCAAATTCCCAAACTTACCTATTGGCTTATGTCGATAAATATTGTAGTGAAACAAAATTCGGACAGTCGTAGAAAATTTTCTATATTAGCTGTATATATTGCTAGTCGCCTTTCGTCACTAGCACGAATCACCTTGGGTTCTTAATTTGTGAGACTATTGGTTCAAGGCAGGATGATATGGTATGTTTAAGCAAATGTTGTAATCCCCTGTTGTCTAGTCCCAAACCGGATGATTTTACGATCATTAAGCTTAGATTATAGTGTGAATTGAGCTTTACAATAAAAAAAATTTAAACTTTGAACATAAACTATTTATTTTTTAAGGCTGCAGTCCGAGCTCAATCAAAATGATTATTTACGAATACTTAAATCAAACCGTTTTTAAAAAACACGTTTATTGTTTCTCTCGCTGAGTGTAACCAAGCTAAACCCAAGGAACCGAAGTGCACTTGAGGCGCGACTACGGCAACAACTATGAGTACGGCTGCTGTTTATGAGTACAGGCTCTAGTTACGGCTAACGAGTTGCAGCTAAGTCCGAGTTGGGTTCGATGACGGTGTCGATGGATGAGGAAAAGGACGAGTGGGAGGAGGACGAGTGGGTAGCATCTCATTCATTATACGACGATTTGCAGTATTATGGCCTCGTTTGGAGTGCCTCGGTTTCTAGGGGTTGTGGGGGTCTTAAGGGTTTTTCCTTTTGCTTTTCGACTACCCCGCGGCCACATCGAGCACTCATCACAATTTTTCGAAAATTTGCATTAAGTGAAGTAGTCATCAGTTATCAGCATCAGCATCAACATCATCATTATCATTATCATTATCATCATCTACATCCACATCACATTCTCAATCCCCAATCCTAAAAAACCCAATCCCAATCCACATTCAGGCAACGCAGCAAATTTGAATTTGAATTCAATGGGCGGGCGCTGACTTTGCTGTTCAACCAACCAGCGAGACGAGGTTGGCACGGAGAGGAAGGAGGTTTGGGGTTGGGGGGTTATACTATCTACATGGGTATAGAATTGGATGGGAGGACGGGGGACAACAGTTGGCGGCATTGTTTGCGCGACAAAACTCAAAACTCAACCTCATTTAGTCAAGAAATATGCCAACCGTTCGCGTCTCTCGTGCTCGACACTTGGCATAATGGAGATAACGCTAGCGGCTAGTGGGGAAGGGTGCCATGGGGGAGGGGGTTAGGGAAAATCAGATGAAAAGAGGGGGGAATTTGATGAGGGAGAACGCTTCAGTTGCTGTTAGTTTGAACGCAAAATCAGCGACATTATAATCGTCCTCATTAACGGAGCCACCCGTCCTTGTCGTCCTTCCGTGAGCTGCGTTAATATCCTGGAAAAACCTAACCTAACTCGTCAACTCATCAACGTCATTAGCGAAAAGCAGCGTATAGATAAAAAGCGAAGAACGAGCCTCTATTCGATGGGTTCTGCCAGCAGCACTTGTGAGATGCCCTACACTAGCAGATGAGTTGAAAAATTATCAAAGATGTTGCTGCGAGCAGTGACTTAAATGATTTGTGTTTAGCGCCTCGACTCGAAGCAGCGCATTTGCTGTGTGTTCTTCTTTTCTATTGCTAGCATCATGAAATATTATGGGTTTTTTCGAAGAATAAGAATGTGAATTTCGTGCTATATATATGCTAAAGAAAAAAGAAATGTGTAACCTAAAAAAATGTAAAGATCTATAGCTAAGAAGTAGAAGAGTGATAGGCAAATACAATATTCTAAAAAAGTCAACGAAATAGTTAGATAAAAGTATCTTTCCATACAGACAATATTTTAATGTAGAATTGATAAAGTGAAGATTGTCAAATAAAAAGAGAAAGAAAAACCATTGAGAGTACTTACCATCTTGTAGAGCACCAGCGATCAAATCAGACAGGACGAACGTCACCTGGCAGAGCTCGATGAGTTTTCAATTGATAATACACTTGACTGGGTAGCTGAACACCCCAACCAATAAATATGTACATGGCCCCCAACCTATCTGAGAGTCGACAGTCGAGATGAAGCAATACCCAACCAATGCCCATTCAACCATGCAGACAATTGCACAGACTGTCATCCACTCAGTCAGACAGTCAATCAGTTAGTCAGTCACTCACTCAGTCACTCAGTCAGTCACTCAGTCAGTTGAGTCTGTCAGTCAGTTTGTCAATTCTGAAACGCAATTTTCTATTGGCAGTCAGTGCCAAGAATGGAAGGAGAGTGAAGGAAGATTGGCACAGGATACGATTACGGCTAAAACGAAACGAAAAATATAATTTTTTTCTCTTTCTCTCTATTATTATTATTTCTGTTTTTTTTTTCTATACACGTTTTGTAGCTTTTAAGTGCACTTTCAAGGGGTTGTGTAAATTATGCAGCTTAATTCTGGCATTATTCGCCCCCTCCCCCCCTTCCCATCCTTTCTAGACGCTTAACAGTTACCACCCCCACTTGATGCAACCCTGCGCTCACCATTTTGATTCGCTTTGGGTGCCCCTTTTGTTGCTGTTGTTGTTGTTGGTGCTCAAATTTCGCTAATGGCTGCCTGCCAGGACAGCCGCAGCCTCCTCACATCCTTCACAGCCTCCTCAGTCAGTTGTTGTTGTTGTTGTTGTGGGTTGCACGAGGAGGCTGTACTCAGGAAGTCATTATGCCGTGCAACTGCAATGATGAATTACATTGACTGTGTTTTGTCCTTGTTATCCTTGCCATGCCCTATTGTTGTTGTTGTTCTGCCAGCTCTTCTTCTTCCCATTGCTTTTCTTATCAAGCAATTGAATTATTTGAAATTTTGCAATTTTTATGTGCAGCGACAGTTAATGGATTGCCCAATAGCTGCAGGATACTGAAGAAAAATCGGCTAACAACGGAAGAAACGGGAGACTACAGAGGAAAATTGAACAAATATGCAGCGTACAAAACAAATTTTAGCTCCCAATACTCAGAATTTTAGCTAAGACACTACAAGAGTGGAGCTGAGCTTTTACTATAGAGAAATAAATAAATCAAAGATAACAACTCAATAAAATGTAGTATATTTACTATATTATATTTAAGGGATATTTGGACGTAAGGTTCATAGAAATTAATACAACAACATCTCTTCAAAAAACAGTATAATATTTGCTGAATGAAATAGAAATGGGAAGTAATTATAGCATTTTAAGCTTTCATACCAAACTTTCAAAAGAAATTGTCAAAAAATAAATTGGGGATTTGTCTGGGTCTCTATTTAATGAAACTTGCTTGATTTTTCATCTGTCTCGATTTTAACGAAAACTATTAACTAAAGAAATTTTATTGACTCCTTAAACTGTCTCTTACTGAGTGAAAATAATTCCGTACTTTCTCTAAGAACCTAGTAAGGTGAAATCTAAACTAAATTATTTAAACATAGAATTCTCTTTCTTAGCTAATTTTTAGCTCCTTACATCATAAATATTAGCAAGGAATTTAAAAAAACGGTGAAATATAAAGTGCATAGTTTAAAAAGCTTATTTTATTTTCCAATCAGTTTTTTAAACTTATAACTTTCCCTTGTATATTCTCAGACAACTCTGTTTCTAAAATTGAAATCTCTTATTAACTAGAATTTCGTAACATTCAAGTTATCTAAATATTAGTCATGCAAAAGGGCAAAATTTATGAATAATCAATTTAATGATATAAATATTTTGAAATTGAAAACTATTTAATATACACATTAATTGATTTGGAGTTTGCAATCACACAAATCGAATGGACAGTGGTACTTACTTACCAGCTCTGTATAGAGGTGCAGTGGTTGCTGTGGATGCTACTTGAACTAAACGCACGAAGATACGAAAAATGCACAATTCCAAGTGCAATATCAACAGGCAAATAGTCAACATGCCAAATAGAAATAGAAATTCGTTTAGTTGCAACTTGCAACATATTGGGGCAACGTTCAAGGATGCTGTCAGCAGCAGCAGCAGCATCAGCAGCATCAGCGGCAACAAACTGCGTACAATACATATTGTTATTATGATTGCACAATAAATATGGCGCAAGCAAGCGACAAACTGCGAACTTGCACCTGAATAAACTACCGAAGAAGGTGGAAAGAGGGGGCAGGAGGGTGGCTGGAGAGGTGGGCAGAAGAGGTGAGAGGGCAAGTGCGTAAATCGTAAATTGTAAATCGCAAATCGTTGTCAGACATCGGACGTCAGTTGAAAGTTGATTCGATTTAATAACTTCTGTCAAACACACAACTAACGGTAAATCACTAGACCCGTCGATATACCACGTAAAGTCAAAAAATAACACGTTGGGTATATTGTTTCAATACACATTTTATTTACCAAAAATCGTATTTAAAACCCGATAACGGGAATTTATTCATAAAATTTAAGCAAAAATTTTTGTTGTATGGCAATTACAGGGTAATCATTAAATATTTTAAATAAATAGTTTAATTAACTGAATTTCACTTTAACTTTTCTTAAAAATACATAAAAAAAATTATTTCTAAAATTGTTTACAAATATATTTTTATTATATGACGATTACAAGTTATTTTTTTATTTATTGATTTTCCAAATCTTCACTTTGCTTATACTTGTAAATAAATACAGGATATATTACAGTCGCATATGGAACATTTTTCTTAACCTAACTGCGAATTGCGGGCTGCATTTAACTTGACTTCAACGACTCAAGTGCTGCCAATATTTGCCATGTTTAGTTGCTGTTGCAACAACTTATTTATGATGAGGCTGTGTGCAACACGTTTGGGGCACAGAGAGGAAAGCAGGAGCGGGGAGCGGGAGGCGGTACGATTGTTGGGCTGTTGGTATTGTCGAGCAAATAGCTTTAGTTGAAAACTTGTCAAACGCAACAGAAATCCATTCGGGAAATGAGGCGGCAATTGAAAATCGCAAAATCTATTTCTTAGCTATAAACTCGGGTGTGTGTCGATGTGTGTGTATGTGTGTATGCTTTTACAAGTATGTGCTGTTATCCTGGTTGAGAATGGCTTAGCTTCACAACTTGTTGCTGTGAAAATTGAAAATTTCTAATTCTATTCGCTTATGATTTCTTTATAGTTTGAATCAACGATGCAATAGACTTACTAAAAATGTAATTAACTTTTACCATTTTTATCTGATTTGTATAAATTTTAAAATATAATAATAAAACTAATTGTTATAATTGAAACAAGCCAGAAGTTTAAGATTTGAAAAATAAAATTAGAATTAAAAAATTGTGCAAAGGTTTTAAGCCTTTCGTAAATGAAATGTGTGTAAATGAAAAATTACTTAAAAGTAGACAAAACATCTCGATTGTAAGACTATGATTGACATTTTTTTTTAGATGTCTTGAATAAATATCGTGTAATAATCATAAGGCGAATTTCAAGGCTGATAATCAGTATTCAAACTATTAAGATTGTTCTGGGTAAAGTTAACAATTTTCTAACAGTTTATTTGACAAAAACATTGCTGGTAATTTAATACCAGGTATATGTATATTTTTGGTTTCGCTTAGATAACAGACTAGCGACTTTAGCCTTATTTCGACATAATTAAAATATTCACCGTGAATTTTCATAAACAGTAATTGAAACCGCAGAAAACTGCAGCTGAATATAGCAAGTTATAGAAAAAAAAACACATATTTGGAAGCCCCTCTCTTGAATTTTCCCTCTCAGTCACCCTCTCTGGGTACTCACCAAGAAAGATTCGTATGATTTGAATGATAAACCAATAATATAATAACCCCGCAGCCCTCATCAGCACAATATGAAATTATCAAGATTAAAATCATGATTATTATTATTACATATTATTATAATGACGATGATGATAATGATGATGATGTTGCTGATGATTATCACCCTCGATTGCCATTGGCCTTGCCTCAACGTGTCTTGCCACTTCAGGGGCAATGTGTCAGAATATGAATTGGATGACATGTTTGCTATAGTTTCATATCCTTATCCTTATCCGTATCCTTGTTGTTCTTGTTGTCTATCTGTCTGTTTACACTTCATCCTTTTGTCCGTCTGTCTGTCTGTCATTGCTGGCGATAAAAGGCCATTGTATCTATGAGATGCGCTGGGCCCATTGTATCTATCAGATACGCACAGGCGCTTCTTTATTTGCCGACAGATGTTGCATTTGTTATTTCACACATACGTGTATTTTCATCAACATTTCGTCTTCCCCTTCATTCTCTTTCCACTGTGTACATAAGCAAATTTCGAGGAACTGCAAACTAACAAAAAATGAGACTCCCTCCTTCCAAATGATTCCATCAACAAAATAATATTTAATTTTGTCGCAATAAAAAGCAGCTGAAAATGCGAAACACTCAGGACAGAGGAAGGGGAAAGCGTTGCCACTTTATGCAGAATAAGCAAAAATTTTCCATTTTCCATTTTCTCATTTCCCATTTGCATGCCAAATGGCGATTGATAAACTTAAGACCATCTCAGCTAAAGCTCACCTTCAATAGATTCAAATCACTGCTCCCTTTCCCCTGATGACGCCACCTTCAATGATCCCTTTGAAAATCTGCTTGAGACAACTTGTGGCAAGTCAGCAACATTGTTGCCTCTTTGTGCCACGGAATTAATTCATTTACAAATTTTGATATTCCGAGCAAAAATTAAAAAAAATAAATTGTGTCGTTAAGCAATTTTCGTTGAAATAAGATAGTCCTGATGGACCTGGAATATTTAGTTTCTGTTTTATCACCTCAGCTTAAATTTAAAACTGTTTATGTTTATATTACTTGCTTTATTACTATTTAATATTACTTTTAATTAACTGCGCTTAGTTGATATTGAATAACGACATAACTTTTTTATATTTGGGAAACTATTACGAAAAGACAGTGTTTTGTTTTGGTATAAAAATAATCTATAGATAAAAACCACAAATGAAGATAAATGACAGCTTTGTCAAAAAATTGGTTATCGATGAATCGACTGTGATACGTTAAAATATGGGCTATCGATCAATACATTTATCGACTACATGACTAACTTTAAGCAAATGTTTACGTTAAGACTGTCGATACACTAACTGCCGATTATTTGAGCAATACTTACAGTAAAATTTAATTATCGACAAAGCTGCAAGATCAATACTATCAAATGATCCGGAATTCATTATAATCATTGTAGAGCTATCAAATTTGCAAATAAAGTTAGATAATTCAGTAACAATTAAGCTAAAAACATCTTACTGTATCAGTTGTTATCAGTTATCAGTTATCGATAAAAGTGCAAGATCAGTACAAAGCAGTTATTTAGAATTCATACAATCGATATTATTGCAATCAAATGGACAAAAATAGTTATATGATCTTTATTATTACAGACGATTAAATTGATAACTTTTGTTGCCAGCACATCTTGTGTCAGTTACATGACGGCCTCCCCCCTCCGTCCCCTTCCCCTTTCCCCTTTCCGGCAGTCAGGCAACCGCTTGAGGGCAAATAAATCTTCAATCTCTTGGCTAAAGGGGTCGCCAGATGAGTGCGAAGGGGCGATGGGGGAAGGGAAACAGTGTCAGACGGATTAGAAGCTGGCCGAAATGTCAACAGAAAAACAGGACGCAACAAACCAGTCACAATGGGCGGCAACGATAACAACAACAACAACGAGAATAACAACACAAAACAGGGGATAACAAGATGTAGAAGTTGGAGGAAGAGAAAGAATAAGAACAACAACAACAACAATAATAACAATGAGAACTTGGCACATTGTCAAGTGGACTCCAAAGCTTTTAGCTTAAATACACTTTGGGCCAACTATACTTAAACGAACTAACTGAAGACGCCAGAGGAAAGAGAAAATTGTAGAGAAGAGTGGCAAGAGGGAAGAGGAAGAGGAAGAGAAAGAGGGCACGCTGTCCGTGACATATTTGCAGTTTGTTATTGTTGTTGTTGCTGTTGTCTGTAGTCCCTAGGCCAAAAGTGTAATTGAATTTATCGGTCTGGAATTGTGCAATGTGTATCGAGAAAATTGCTAAATGCAATACACAAGCAAATCAAGGAAATCAAGAAAATTGCTTGGGCCACGACCCGCCCACAATCGACAGCGGATAAATCATTGAAATTGAATCATTTACCAGATTAAAATAGGCGTTTTGACCGCAAACATGACGTATACGCAGCGTGGGCAGCTCAACGAGTCGAGTTCTCTGATTGCCAGGCAGGCGCAATGGTTAAACACACACACACACACACACATACACACACACATGCAGTTGCTAACAACCCTTTGGGCATGCTTAACAGAAAAAAGCTCTGTTGACACTTAAAAGCTGTGCTTTGTTTGCAAACTTTTTTATCAGCCTGAGCTCGGAGCTTAGCCAGGACTCGAACCATTTGCGGCAAAAAGAAATTCACGAATTCGCCGCTGCAGCTTCGCTTCGAGGATTATCAAGAATTGTGATCACTTAGCTGATAATATGGAAACCATAAGTATCGATAAGGAATAAGTAAGAATATTGGAGGAATTTTAAGCTTATACACAGCTATTTTATTTGTTCATTGTATTAAAATAATTAGCTAAGAGTCTGTTTGTTTTGTGATTAACGAACCTATGAAAAATGTGTCGAATTTCAGTTAGTTTAAATTTTAATGATTAACAATAACTACGATAATAGAATTCTTAATAAAAGTGTATATAGGTCTTTGAAATATTTTCTAACAGTTGAGCCATGTTTTAAGTCAGAGTCATCTACATTTTAAAATTATATTCTAAAAATTATCACATTTAAACAGATCTTAATATGCTTGATAAATTTGATAAGGAGCATTATATTATTTATATATTAGCTTATAATATACATAAATTGCATTGAGTATTTTTACACTTGCTTTTAGAACTTAAATACATTTTAAATTTGACATACCACTGATCTGTTCAGTAATATGATATGATATTATATGATCGAAATGTATTTTTTACTAACAACCATTTAATGTACTTTCTCCAGCAATAGTTATCTTCTCAGCTGGCCAATTAGTCGATAATATACTTATGTTTAGTTAAAGTGGGTTAGGGTAGGGATGGGATTCTTATACATTGTATTACGAATTTTGGTATGGGGGTGGGGAGGGGGGGGCATTACAAAGATGCATTGAAGTGCAGCAGCCACTTCAAAGTGCAAATGTGAATTACGAGTATTCAGCCATTCAACCATTATGACAGTCATTCATTTATGCATTCATTCAACGCTAAATGCACTTCAAAGTCAGGAATTGAGCTTAAAAATCTGTTCGAGAGTTGCTTGATTACTTATTTAGCATTTTTCCAATTTCCATCCATTTCCATTTCCATTCTTAATTCGATTCTCATACCATTTCAACTCATTTGACAATTGTCCCGGCACTTGCCACTTGCCGTTTTGGCTTCTAATTGCAATCTGTAAATTGTGAAACGACCAGGATGGGACCAGGACAAGGACGAGGCCAGAATATCGAGTTGGCTGGAGCATAAGTCAAACCGAATGGGATCAACATTGGCCTATACTCACAAATGCGAACGGCCTATTATGCAATCAGCATAAAGTCTTGTGCATCTCTGTTTTTATGAATCACAAATATGAATATGAATATTTCATGCTTTATACGATTGTTTTCACGCCACTTGCGCATTATTCAAATTTTGTAATTTTAAAAGAAAAACAACAACAGCAAAAAATTATTGTATGTGAAACAAAAGACAAGGCGCTCTATTCAAAAATGTTTCGTAGGTGTGAGATAGGGATATTCCATGAATATTTCTATATATATTTATATATAAATGGAAATGGGAGAGGGAACGAGAATGGAATGGAACAGTCGCCGTCAACGTTGCCCGCAAATCCTTTTATGATAATTTCTCAAGAGTGTCGTCCTTTGATCAGGCAAGTGCCTGGCGTGCAGAAAAAACTCATTCAAGCATGAATGTGAATGTGATTTTCAACCACACACACACACATACTCACACACACCCACATATACATACACTGAAACACCCAACACTCACATACACACACACACTCACCGCTCATAAGGATTTAATAATTCGTTAGGCGAAATTAAAATTGCCATAAGGCAGTCCCGCTACAGTGGACAAATCGCTCATAATTGTATTCAAAATTGCAAGTTGAAGTTCCGATAAAAAAAAAATATGGATTTATCGATAATTTGTTGAAGAAATTCTCCAGATTATTTGAGCTGTTCTTATGAGTGTCTTAATCTTAGATTTTAGAAGAAAGGCTTCGAATCATCAAGTTTTTTTCCATGGAATTCAATGTAATTAAATCGATTGATTGTTTACAAAAATTATCGGGTGAAAGTCGTAGAAAATTGCTACCGCAAAAATCGAGCTATATATTTTTCTATATATTTTTAAGTCATTTCTAGTTGCTTACCCCGAAGAATATCTTTTCCCAGATACATTTTCCTTTTATTTCTCATAATTTGCTGTTTCTATACTGTAATTGAAGTTGCACATATTTCATAGTTATTTTCATAATAAACAATATCAACACAAAAAAGTGTAGTTTGTTTTGTTGATTTAGCTCCACTGTCTTTGTAGTTGTTCTCACCTGTATTGTGGATCATATTCTGTGACTACCTTTTAGTCCGTACCGACAGCAGCCATAACTCGCGTTAGCAGCCCCAAAAGAGAGCTGCCACCCTTTGCGACTGCCTGCACAACCTCCTTCCTAGTACACCCCCTACCCCTACTGCCCCTACCCCAGTTAGGCACTGAGTTGCGCGCAAATGCAACTCGTTGACATTTTTTATTTCTGTTCGTTTTCTTTTTTAGCTCAATTTTCGTTGGCGCAAGTTGCGTTTCCAGGGGAAATCATTGCAATTAAAGCGTAATTGTTTTTACGCATTTGTCCAGTGCCTACCCCAACCCCCTCCCCCTTGTAGCCACCGCCCCTTCCACCCTTTAGTGCTTGCTGCTTAGCTCGGCTCGTGTCTTTTCAAGTAGAGGCGAGTGTCGAGCGAGACAGAAAATGCAAAAAAAGAATACGCCTGAAATTAATTTACAACATTCATAATGTCTGCACCACCTGCCTCCTCCTATTCTCATCTTCTCATCTACTTCTTCTTCTGCCTCTTCTGCTGCTTCTTCTTATACATGCGCTTAATTTCCGCGCATTTGGTGGGAGTACAGCTGAAGGACAACAGGCTGCCTCCTTGCCTGGCGAGTAAACGGAGAAGGGGGACGCTGGGCGAATACGAATCCACGAATTCATTTGCATAATTTTTAATACTCCATTTCGGTGCAAGGTGCGTCGACGTCGACGTCGGCGTCAGCGTCAGCGTCAGCGTCGGCGTCGTTGCTAACGAGCAGTCACTGTATGTGTATGTGTGTGTGTGTCCTCATTATTATATTTCGCCGCCTCGACGAGCACATACGCGCTGCCTCCTTGCCCCTTCATCAAACCCCCTTCCTCCATCTCACTCGGCACTTTATCCGTTTACATTTTTTCACAATTTTTTTTCCTTTTTTATTTTGAGATTTTCTTTTTTTTTTGCATTTTAATGCGAGCAACTTTTAACTCGTTTGCCTCGTCGCATCGCAAATTAATGTTAAAATATGTTGATTTCCTTGGAGAGGATGCTCGACAGTTTTTTATCAACCCATTTTGCAAGCATATTTCTAATGAATGCCACATGCCACAAGCAACATTTTGTTGCTTACCAATTAGAAGAACAGAAATTCCGCAAGATCATTTTAGACGTATCGCGATGCTAACTTAAATAGGAAAATTCTAACTTATTTTAATCTAGATTGCTGACGAATAACTTAAATACCTCACAAATACAGGAGTGATACAGAAAGCGAAACCAATCGAAAATCTTCCAATAATGTATGGAGGTGTTGGAGATTTTCGGTTGGTTTCGTTTTCTGTTGTACCCCTGAATTTAAATATTTGCATTCTACAGCAAGAAAATATAAACGTTTCTCTGCTTGATCATCGTCAAGTTGTTAAGACAATTATCAAAATTTTTCTAATTAATTTCTAGAAGAAAGAAGTTTTCAAAATAAATTTCTATGGGTTCCTGAAATTATTCTCTGGTTATTCAGCTGCAATTATCTAATCAAATTTGGGAGTGGGCGTCAACTCAAGTTGCAAACCAAATTGAAGAACTACCAAATTCATAAATGCATATATAGAACGTATCTGGTACTTGACTTTGGTGTGAATGGGCGTGGCAGTGCCGCCCATCGGTAGTTGTTTTAAAAGCCGTTTCAACAGCCACTTGAGAACCCATTTTCGCGGCTCCGTTGGATTCGTTAAAAGAAAAACAATAAAGGTGAAAAATGCCAAAAGGTGAGAGAGCAAGAGAAAAAAAAGAAAATAATAAAGTTGAAAAACTGTTGTAATTGTTTTTACAGCAGCAGGCAACATGCGGCAAGTGTGTGTGTATGTGTGTGTATAAGTGTGTGTGCTATGCCTCATAATTGGTTCTGACTGCTAAATGAACCATTTTACCAATTAAACTTGCGATTGCCAGGGAGCTGTTGCCACATGTGAACCTCAGACCCAGACTCAGACTCAGACTGAGACTCAGACTGGGACTCAGATTCAGATTCAGAGTCAGAGTCAGATTCAGGGTCTAGGAGCTCACACAGTGCTCGTTAACGGCTTGTTAGGAGAAACGCTTTAGTCACGCTTAAGGCCCAAACTGAAGCTGTTGCCTGCATTTTTTTATTTTCATTTTTCGATGGAGTGGCAGGAAAAAACAACGCCAAGTTGTATAAACGTTGACTGCCAGGAAAAACCTGCTGAGCCATTGCCGTGGCACCTGTGCGAATAGAGAGAGTGAAATAGAGAGAGAGAGAGAGAGAGAGAGTGATAGCGTAACCATAGAACACATTGAACGTTTGTCAGGCCATGTCAAGTTGAGCCTGTTCCTCAACTGTTCTTTTCTTTTTCATTCCCATATTTATTTATCTTTTTTTTTTTTTTTTTTTGTGAAATGTGGAAAATTTCAAGTGGATCATCGTGTTGCGAGGCGTCTCTTTTCACAACTGGCTGCCAATGTCTGCATGAGTCTCATGCATGAGTATCTTGTATCTAGCAACTTGCAACATGCCACATGCAACATACATAGGCGGAGGCGTTCGCTGATTGACGTTAATCATGCAATTAATTGGGCTATAAGTGTAAAGTACGCCGAGAAGAACGTTAAGAAGCTTCAGCCGATGAGTTGCAAATAAGGAGAAGACAGAGAGACAGAGAGTAGAAAAAAGAAATTTAAAAAAAAATAGTTGAAGAGATAAAGCGTTGGAAAAGTAGCTGGGTGCAAATGGAGAATTGTGACAAATATTAATAAAAACTCAAAATTTTGTAGATGAAAAATCAGGAAAAACAAAACTAGGAAACTTGATTTATTTATTGAATTATTTATTTAGTGTGAACTAAGAAAAGTTGACTAAATTTAAAACTAAATTGTGATAAAAATATTAAATTATAAACGGAATTGATAAGAAAAAACACATTACAAACTTAAAGTGTAATTAATAAGTATTATAATTAGAAATTTAAAATTTGATAACCCAAATTTTAATTAAAAAATTAATTGGAGTAGCAAGAGTGTTGATTGAATTTCGAGAAAAAGTTAAGATCTACAGATTAGAGAATTGATACCACAGAAAAGTCTCTAAAATGTCAAAATTAAAATATTTCTAAGACTCGCAAAGGTTTAAATGTGATTCAAAAGATTCACCTAAGTTTTCAATGTTCTGACTCTTTGACTTTAAGTTATTAGTTCTATTTTCAGATTTTATACTAAAATTATTTTGCAAAATATGGAGTTGACGACTTCAAGACAACAGTATGGTTATTGTTTTAATTATAATTTTAATTCCACTCTGCTGAAGAACCCTTTTTGAAAACCCTAATTATAACTAAAAGGATTAGACTACTACACAATTAATTGTATCGCAATTGTGAGAGACAGAGAATAGAGAGACAAGAATAGTTTCAGCTGCCGTTGCTTCGGGCAAATGTCAATTGCCCACTTCAGGAAGAACTTCAGTTTCGACTTTAGCTTCATCTCACATCTCACATCCAAATCCAAATCCAAATCTCATTCTCATACTCATACTCATACTCATACTCATTGTTTATGCTGTGGCAACTGTTGCTGTTGTTGCTCTTGTTGTTGCTGCTGCTGTTGTAGTTGTTGTTCTTGTTCTTCTAGCTGCCACTTAAGGCCATCTCTCTATTTGTTGACCAAATTTTGGGTTCACACATCGCTGCTAATCTCGTTTGTGGCCAAAGTCTTTGCGATCTATTTATTTACATTGCCACTTCTTGGCCAAAAGACGAGGACGACAGGAAAAGGGCAAGGGGATTAGCAGAAAAAGGCAGTTGCAAATCCGGCTGAAAATTGTGGGCGTGGCTGGGTCAAAATCATTAGAACACCTCGACGGACAATGTTTGCTCAGTAAATAATATAATTACAAGTAATTGAGGGACACAATTGATGATCATTATGAGCAAGATAATAATAATGAGGTTGCTGATGATCCCATTTAGAGCTTGTCGAGTTGTCGGACAATGGACAATGGACACACACTGGAATGTCCTTCGTCCTGCCGTTTGTTCACACAGCATCCAGCTGACAACTGTTGTGTAAATATTTTGACAGAAGAATGCCAAAAATCTTCGTGCTTGCCTCTTCTTTCTCTATCTCTTTCTCTTCCTCATTCTCTACTCTTCTCATATCATCTTTTTTTTTCGCAAAACAAACGAAATGCTCAGAATGAAGGAACTGAGGCAAAGGATCACAGCAGCTTAAGGATGCCGCATGTGGCATGACTCATTCACACTCGCAAGGAAAGACCGAACTAGAATTAAATCAAGTGATCAGACAAAAAGACAAATTGCGAAAGGCTGAGTAAATGAATTTTTTTCTTTAAGAAATTTGAAAAAGAATAATTTCGTTAATTGTAATGTTCAAAAATATAAAATAATTTATACTTTAGTTAAGCAACGAAGAGTTTACGAATAAAACACAACGACAAATCTGTAAAAAAAACTAAGCACTTCAATGAGCTAAATATAAAATTGAAATTAGAGATAATATATATAATCACTGCACGAAGGGTGCTTTATATATACATATAATATTTAATAAAATCTTGTATTGTAACGTATATCATTTTATATAAGAAAAACTCCTTTTAAAAGTGCCCATATATCATTAGATTTAAGTACAATTTTCCAGAAACAATCCATATGTAATTCTAGTTAGTTCGAGCTATAAAGTGAATGCAAAATTATAATTCTACTTGGTTATATTATAGGTTGTAAGAATGTATAAAATCTTGGGAATTAGGAAAAGGAAGCTGACTTTATGTTTTTATCTCATAGCAAGATTTGTTCCACTCTTTCACTTAGCAACAATTGGAGCATGCACACAGATATTTGCATTTTATGAAGGGTCCAGAAGGAGACACACATACACACACACGCACACATGCACATATATATATGTATATGTATATATAGAGTTGGTCATAGACAGACAGGCATTTGCATGAAAAGACAACTAAAATAGAAATTAAGAGAAATGCAAGAGAATACGAAAACAAAGTGCAGCTCACAGGACGGAAATGAAAAGAAATTGCATATAGAAGAGCATAGAGATGTGGAGAGAGGGGATGAGAGAAGTAGGAAATAAGGGAAAGGGGAGGGGGAGGGGGAGGGGAGAGTGGCAAATATGTGTGCATAAGTGCATATGTATGTGCTTACACAAGTAATATACACATAATGAAAAAGTACTTCATTAAAAATCAACAACACAAGCAACAACAACAACAACAACGACAACAACAAAAACACTTCAAGTGTGTGTTGATTTCCATATAAAGCAACTGAGCAAAAAAACTAAGGAAATGCTAAGTACACGTAGAGTACGAGGGAAAATGGGTAGGAAAATGGGGGAAAAGGGTTGGGAAATGGGCAGCAGAGCAGCGCCATTGTTATAAGAAACTGCAGCAAGAGAAAGAGAGAGCGAGAGAGGAGGGAGAGAGGAGACATTGTGGCTGCCTTTGGGAGAACCAGGAGTAAAAAGAGGGAAAAGGAAAATTGGACTGCCGCTTTGACTCAGAATTCAAAATAAAAAAATGTGTAAATGAAAAAATGAATAAATATGCATCTTGCTTGATAGGTGGCCAAAAGGAGGATGGACTAGGGGCCAGCATTAAGGGTATTAAGAGGGGGATATTTGCTCTGTTAATGCAAAAATGCAAAAAACCCATAATTGCTACATTTGATATTAAGCAGTTTATGCCACGCCCACTCACAATGCTTTAACTCTCACTCCTCCTATCCCCTCACCCCATCCCCTCCCTTCCTCTCCTATCAACGCCTATGGAAATTACTTTGGCTGCCGGCAAATGGCAACAATTGAAAATGCGTCTTTGATCTTTCGTTTGGAAACTCATTTCTAGCGCCTTTTTATTATCCTCTTTTGATTTATGTTTTTTTTTTTATTTATTTTTTTTAACACGAGTATTCGAAAGATATTTGGAGGTTAAATAACAAAATATCTCAGGATGAGTATAGATTCAAATCTGAGGGATAAACAATGAATCAGTTTCAGGCAGCTTTGTAATTAAAACTCTTAAGAGGTATAATTGTGTGATTATTACGAAATTAGTAATGATCAAAGAAAAAATACCAATTCCCATTAAATGATACTTGTGAAATAATTTAGATAGAATTTTAAGCTAATTCTAGTAGTTCAATAACTGAAATACTGTATAATTATAATAGAATACGATCTCAACAAAAAAAATCTCTTTTGGACCATATAGAGAAAACTTCAAGTTAGTTTTTAACCCCAAATTAAAAAAAAAAACTTTACTTTTTGACTTTAGTAGTAGTCTGTAAAAATACATGTCTTCATATATGATTTCCTGCTTAAATGTTACTTCTTATATATGCGAAATAAATATACTTTTTTAATATATATATATATTTACAAATTATACTTTTAATCTTTTATAATTTAGAATTTTAATTAAAAATTTAAAAAAAATGGTAATTAACGCATATATTGTAAGCATTCGAATAGAATGGAATCGGTACAATTGGAATGCTTGCCCCAAATACCACAGATAACTATAATCCATCAAGATCTGTTGAAAGGGTGGCAACTCTGTGAAATGCAACTGCATAATCAGACCATTGCATAATTTTAGGCGCACACGCACTGTAATTATGATTTATGGCTGGCAGAGTCGCAATCGCAGCTTATAATTATGCAAAGTCTATGCCACAGTTCTCTCCTCCTCCATTTTCTCCTCCCTTCTCCCTCTCCCACTCCCCTAACTCATTGCCCCTTCCATTCTCTGCAACGCAAATAAAAAACTTGCAAGAAATAATTGAAAATTGCACAATTCTCACAAGTGGGAAAAAGAACGCAGCCTCTAGCTCCATCAACTCCCGCTCCCCGTCCTCATCCCCATCATCCCGCTTGCTACTCACCCCTCAGCGTACTCAACAACCACCGCAATTAACCAGACACATAACAGAAGCCACATAACCACAAACTGCCACGCCTTGCCGCCCCAACGAATACCGCATGAGCATTATGCATCCTTTTTGTTAATACCCTGTAACGTTTGAAACAAGCCAGCTTGAGAGCTTTCAGCTTACAATTTTCTAATCAAAAGTAATCAAAATACAAATGCTCTTTTTAAAATATACAAATATTGAACTACAAGTGAACAAATTTAATTTTCTGGAATTTCAAGAGTAAACAATCAATTATAGGGTAACCCGAAAGTTGTACTCAGCACTATAAAGTATTGTATTCAATTAATAAGCTAAATTTTTTACCTTAGTAGACAATATCATACGATCTTATGGCATAGACTTATCATTTTTGAAAAAAAATAACTTAAAAAAAAATAGAGCGTGCTAGAAAATATTCTGAAAGTTCCTTTAAGGAAAGTTCCTTTAAGGAAAGTTCCTTTAAGGAAATCATCAACATTCTCCTTTTAGTTAGCATATTGATAGAGTAGCCTTATTTTAATAATAAATGCCGTTGGTTATGACATTTGCTATACAGCAAATACAGAATTAAACATCTTCAATTTCCTGATACAACTAATTTACAGGGAATTTTGGTATTTGAGCACTTGAATTAAAGCGTTTTCATGTCTATTTTTTTTCATTTTTTTGCCGCATTTTGCAAACATTTCTTCTCTTATATTTTGTTTTTGCCAAACGCCAACGCCCTGGCCCCAGGGGCGAAAAACGCACACATATACATAGTGTATATGTGTGTGTGTGTGTGTGTGTGTGTGTGTGTGTGTATGTGTGGTGTGAGTGCGATTATTATTATCATGATTATTATGCACAAATTGAAAAAATTCCGCGGCAAGCAGCCAAGTCACATGTCACATATACATCTGTGTGTGTTTCTATGTGTGTATGTGTGTGTGAGTGTGCTCGTGTGTGTGTGTGTGTGTGTGTGTATTGTTGCCAGCCAACGAGCGGCAGCCACAAATTGCTGCGGTTTTCAGGCTGCATTTTCTCATTGTTTCACAAAATGGCGTGAGGCACTGTCAGCAAACCCCCCACCCCCCACAACCCCCTCTATAGACGGAAGAAGAAGATGGTGTAGATGGGGGCGGGGGCAGCTCTGGTTGGTAGGCGTGGCGCTTTGTTCTACTCACTTGTCGTATTTGCATAATTGAAATGAAAATTCACACCCAACAACAACTGTCGAGTGTGTGTGTGTGTGCAAGTGTGTGCGGGGGTGTGTGTGTGTGTGTGTGGTGTGTGAGGCTAAATCAGCCTCATCATTATCATTATCATTATCAACGCCAGGTAGTGAGTGGGGCATGCAACGCGGCATGTGTTGGGGACGGCACTGTGTGGCAGCTTCATTTGCAGCACAAAACCGCAGTGAAGTGGAAGTGCAACGGGAGGTGGCACAAGGGGCAACCGGCGACATTTGACAACTCGGCGCATTGCGAGTAGTTTTCCAAGTGCACTGCACCCGCAATTATCCTTCTTTTCTAGTTGCCAGTTTCTCATTTCAAATCACATCATCAGCATGCAAAAAAAAAATCATAATTTCAGAATTTTAGATGCAAACTAAAGCAAATCCTTAGCTTGATTTTTCTCATTACATTATACTATACACATTCTCGGAGAAGCTATCATAATTTCATTGCTAAATGAATAATTGAGGTATGCAAAGAATATTTAAGTTTCAAATGCCGAAAATGAAACACTCTTCTCTATAAATGTATAGATTTATATAAAATAAATGTATAGATATGTAAACATCACTAATAAAAATATTAGAAATATTTTAATTTTAAAATAAGACTACTTAAGCTGAAAAATATAATAATCTAATTAACATAAATACATAGTCTTACAATCAAAATATGCTCTGACTCTTAAGAATACTTGAACACAAAGTCTTTGTATGGATCCTCATTTTATTACACAAAAATAAAGATATGTTATAAAGAGGAATAGTCTAGTATATCATATAATACCAAGTATACCTGAACTATGGAGTTTAAGCCTTTTAAGTAGCCATTAAAATAAATCCATTTTAGAAATCAAATAAGGAACTTTATTCTTTCTAAAAAAAAGAGGGTTAGATTCTGATACCTCAAAAAATCCAATATGAAATTCACATTTCTGCCTTTAAATCCATCTATGCATTGTCGAAATCCCAATAAATTTCTCATCTTGAAAGATCCTAAGTATCTATGAAAATGCTACCCCTAGATTTTTAGCTATGATAAATTGTTTAAAAAAAAACTCGACAGAAAATAAAAAAAAGACCTAAATAAATCATATATCTTCGTTTTTCTATAGTCGAAGCTTTTTACTCAGTTAGTTTTTTCTTTTTATGCACAAGGTCTCAGAAATTTCGTTCTACCCATATTTATATTATAGAAATTTTTCCTCAGCTCCTGCTCTGTTCCTCAGATTCCCCCTCAGCAAATGGTGTGAATTCACAAATTGATTTCTCTCAAACATCAAAAAAGCAAATCAAAACAAAAAATTAAAATAAAAACAATGAAAAACAATTTGCATATGCAGAGGGCAAAGGTGCGAAAGGAACTCGGAACTCGGAAACAGGGAACTCCTCTTAGATCCTTTGCTTTGATTGCAAACAGAAATTAATCAGAAATGCTAAAAAAAGAAAGATATTGTTAGAAAAAGGCTGACAGGTTGGTTGGGCTGATTGGGTAGGCTGGCTGACACGCCCCCTAGTGGGTGGTTAAACAATCTTCGCTGCCTCAATTGCAATTGCAATTGCAATTGCAGTTTCCCAGTTCTCACTTTTTCATTCTCAATTCTCGGTTTCCCCCAATGCATTTCAACCTGTCTTTGTTTCGTTCTCAACTCTGTTGTTAAGTGCCTGTATTTGTGTTTTTTTTTGGGTGAATTTGACAGATGTGCAACAGAGATTGAGATGTAGAGCTGCATTTCAAAGGCTTAAGCCAATTGAAAAAGCTGGAGAAAGTGCGGCATATGACAAATATTACAGAGGGTGTTAAGCAATATAGTCTGTATATTTTGAAGATTTGACTCTACAGCTGATGAACTTCTTATATTTTTTGACATTTTTGATTGCAACAATTCCCATTTTTGTTTTATTATCTATAATATTATATATTTCTATTACTTGATATAATACTCAACATAATAATTAATAATAATTAAATGAATATGTATAAAAATGAGTTACTTAAATCTGACTGCTTTAAAAACGTAAACAGCACATGCAGTAATATTTTATGTATAATTTGTATGTTTCCAATTATAAGATCAGTTTATTGTTTAATTTATAAACTTTATTTTATATACTTCGCTGTTCATAAACTTTAGCTAATCTTATACCAGTCTACTATACATTAGCATAGTATATATTAACATTCTATTATATTATTTTCAGTTACAAAAATCTGTTCTCTAAACACAACATGATCATTACAAGCTTACTCTATTTTACATTTGAATAAATTTCTTTCTCTTTGTCTTTCCAGCTAAGCTAAGAATTTTGATTTGAAATCTATATACATTTAGTTCAAGTAATTAATTTTTTTTACAATTTCCATTAATTTTCTAGCTTACTTTGAAATAAATGAAAAAAAAAAAAAAAAAAACATTATGCAAGTTTTATTTTTAAATTTGTCCATCACCTTTTTTAAACAAATATAAGCAAAACCATGCTGATTATGTGCCAAGTTCAATGGCTCATTAGCAAAAGCTGAACGAAACTTGAACAAAAGCTGTATCAACCCCAACCCCAAGCTGCCGTCTGAGGTGGATGGCAACCCTTAGCGAGGGTTCTGCAGCCCCTATGACTTGGGTCAATGTTGGAAATCAGCTTGAAAGCACAATAATCAAATTTGCGTCATGTTGCATACTTCAAAACTTTTGATTTGAAAATTAACAAATAAAATGCCACAAAAAAAAAGAATATTCGAATTTCAGTGTGAGACAGAGAGGGATGTATTTACTAAACAGAATGAGAGTGAGAGCGCGAGCGCGAGACAGAGACTGAGAGGGAGAGCAATTGGACTTGTAAAAATTCAAAAACTCAATTCAAGTAATGATGGCAGCCGACGTTGAGCTCCGGAAACGCCTGCAATTTGCCACAATTGAAAGTGGCTGCCGCTGACGAGCGTCTCCTCCTCATCCTCTTTATCCTCCGCCATCTCCACCACCTCCTCCCCTCCTGCTGATTTCCCTTCTGAGCAGGCAATTGTTCCAAACGCTGCCATGTTTTTTATGTTTGCGCCCCTTTTGGTTGGCTGCCGTTGCCGTTGTTGCCGTTGCTCTTGCCGCATGTTGCACCCGCCACCGTCGACCCGCTCTCTCTCTCTCTCAAACTCTCTCACACTCTCTCACACTCTCTCTCTCTCGCTCAGTGACAGCTGTGCCTCATCTAATTGAAGTCATTGCCGCTGCTTTGCATAAAGTCGCAGCTTGCCGAGCACACACACACACTCTCTCCCTGGGCGGGCACAATTTGATTAACCTACGGCGCGAAACTTCCATCATCATTAGCGACCCGCTGCCAAGTCACTTCCCCTCCCCCTCCCCCTCCCCCCGCCCCTCATTCACCTCTCCTTTGCCACTCTGTTTTATAGTGTCCACTTCTCCTGTTACACTTCAATTGTATTTCTAGTGTACGCGTCCATTTTGTCTGCATCTTGTGTGTATTTCAATCTATATGTGTGCGTGTGTGTGTACCGTTACTTAACTAATTTTTCACACCCTTGCGCCTCCCCCTTCAACACCCTTTCCACTATTGCAACCACTACCCCTACCCTTATGCTTAGTCCCCTTTTTGTTGCGTTTCCTAATTTGTTCTGTTGTTGCTTATTTTCTAATATACGTGCCTCTCAATAAACTGTATTTGCCCCAACCCTCTTCCCCTCTCACCATTCACCCTCAGTTCATCCCTTCCTTATTCTCTCTGTTTTTCCAAAAGTGTTGCCTCAAGTGTCTCCTTCTCTGCCCGCTTGTCTGTCCGCAGCTTGAACTGTCCCTTAAATTGGTTCCTCAAGCACACACACACACACAGACAAAGAAGCATACTCATACACACACACACAAACAGAGCTCTCATTCTCTGTCCGCACAATTCGCACTTCACTCTCAAGAGTTCTCACATGATAAATCATCTTCTTTCCTACCAATTTAGTTAAACAAAAAAAAATGGACGAAAATTAGTGGTGATAATCCTATTATCGTATTAAACTACCCCCACAAGGCGAATTATAAGTGCTAAAACTAGAGCTGACTAAAAATAATAATAATAATCTATTCTAGATTCAGAATTTCTACTTTCTGATACTCAAACATATTTATTGAAGCCAAATATGTATTTAAAAAAATTAGGTAAATCAAAATGTTCATAATGAAATAAAATAAAAAAGTGCAAGAAAATATTTGTAGTGTTATATGGAGTGGATTTCGATTATAGGAAAAATATAAGTTTGATTAATAATGCTTTGTATAATTCTGTAAACATATTTAACTTTTCGGATGCGGGTTTTAAGGACTATTTTTTATGTACAAGTTTTTGCCAATATAATCGTCGGAATCTGAGGACAACTCTTGAATTGCAATCTTCAAGGATTGTCCTTACTTTTCCAGATATCCGCCGGTTGAAGCAAATACTATGCTAAATAACATTATAGCGTAGATCGTGTATACAATTTTCCTTGATCTTATAATTTGTACAATAATTTGAACAATACAATAGTTCTACTGTGAAAAGAGAACAGAGAAAATCATGCACTTTTATTAAAATATATTTTTACATATAAAATATAAATATGCTTTGATTAGTTTTAAAAGCACAAAGCTTGTTTCTGCTAATTGGCTGTTAATTGAGAACTATGCAAAGTTTTAATTAACTTTCGTGAGAAACAACAGTTAGCAGGGACACAAACCAACCGCAAAATTAGCTATAAATTGCACAGTGGCGCCATCTGTGGGTAGCGCCGGTTGTGCCCAAAAACAGGACACATGTAGAAATTGTTAGTTCTTCGAGTGAATTGATTTTTTAAAAAGTTAGTAGAGAAGAAATAGATCGACTAAGAAATCTCTTATTAATGTAATTCTTCGTTAATTGCTGTAAAAAATTTAAGGAAAATAACTATATATTTAATTGAAATGTGTGATGACATGTTTTCAAGTACTTTTTTAAAGATGGCACTTCTTTTGATCATTTTGAAAGCTTATGCGGAGTGCGATTCATAAAATAAAAGGAAAATAATTTATAATCGATTTGGATTAACTCGCATACCAAATTTTCTTACTCCACCTCTGGCAGTCTCTGAGTTCAATGGAAAAATGTTAAGGGATGAACCCGCAAATGAAGTTTGGTCAAAGCTAAACACATCAGACTGTTAATGCTGACTTAACATTTATATGGGATTAAAAACGTCTACTTAAATACGTAATTAATAAACAAATTCAAAAATAGACTGCTTACAATAAAGTTAGCTTACCTAAAAACAAAATTTAAAACATATATTTTTAAGTTGTAGAAATATTTTCTTATAATAGCAAATTTGGAAAAAAAAAGTTATGTGACAGCGGTGGGATTCGAACCCACGCCCTTTCGGACTGGTGCCTAAAACCAGCGCCTTAGACCGCTCGGCCACGCTGCCTTACATATTCTGACAAATTTAGGCAACTGATAAGATTAAACAATTTACTTAAAAATTTGTTCAATGGTCAAAGTTTATTTCGCAAAAACTACAATATTATTGTTCTTATCAGTAATCCATTTAACAATTATGCTGATATCATATTTAGTTGATATTTCATTAGATTGAAAAGGTTGAATTAGGTTGAAATTAGGTTGAAAGTTTGTTCAAATTCTGTTCAGTCTCTGTTCAGTCTCCCATCCAAGCTCTTTAACTGTAATTCATTCACCTTTTGATTGTTTAGGCCAAATTAATTTTCTCACGTTGCAAAACAATTAAATAATTGAAAATCAAACTCGATTTAATTGAAATGCGACAATGACGGGCATTATTTACAAGCTAATACAAATGTATACACTACTGTGCAATGGGGTATATCAGTTATGTTAATCATTTAAATTAATCATTCAAAAATTTAACTAGGAATTGCAATTAGATACAGTCAGCAAAATTAAATTCTGTCCAATTTCATTCTCTTCACCATCAATTTTCCTTCAAACTATCCGACGGGTTCGATTAACCGTCGGAAGACTTAAACCTTGCAATGAAATAACAATAATAACTATTCTACAAATAATATTTTAAGTCTTCCTATAGAGTTCTTAAAGCATTTTGTATAAATCAAAATTCTAAATATATCAATTATTTTATATTAATCTTGAACCATTTTCAAACCGGTTCACAAACAGTGGGTTTACTTTTCTTTTTTATAGAGTAGTTCAACTTTTTTGTTGACCCGTTGTTTGATTATTAAATTATTTATGTTTTTTGTTGCCCATTATCATTATCATTATGATTGCTATTATGATTATAATTAAGCTGCCATTGTGCGGCAATTAAAGTTTCAACTAATCACTAAACAGACAACAATAACAACAACAATGGTGTGACAATAATATTGTATTGTTGTTGCTGTTGTTGTACATCTATTTTCGATGTCTAACACTAAAATGGCTGGCAGCCGAGTTTGAAGATCCAAGAGATGCGTTCATTATATGCTCGTATGTCCGACAGCGAAACAACTTAATTACACAACAATGGGACAGCAACAACAATAACATACACAGTAACAACAACAACAACAACAATAATAATAATATTAAAAATAATAAACACAACATTTGAACAATGGCATTTTGGCAAAGTTTTACAACGGCTCTTCAAGTTTTTGTGCTTTTGACAGCTCTTTGGTGTCTTCAGTTTAAATACCCTGTACTTATAAGTTGCACCCAGAATGGGTATGCCAAACTTGAGATCATGAAAATTTAAACTTATTGGATCATTAATGGCTTTATAACAAATCTAAACATATAATACCTACATGTCCATCTATTAAAGCAACCCCATTGAACTCAACCAATTTGAAAGGTACAAGCCCAAAATTCTGTGTGTAGCTTCAGCTTTTGGTATCTTAGAAATATCCAACATCTTTTTAGTTTTGCATAACTTTCAAGCCTTCTGTAGGGTAATTTATAGTCGTTCACTCTTCACTCTGTCCGATTTGTTGAAGCTATTGCCCAAAAATAAAAAGTCAAGACAAAATAAAGTAACTGAACTTTAATTGTTCATAATTAAGTTTGTCGAATTGTGGATTGTGAATTGTGAATAGTGAATTAAATGTGTGTGAGTGTGCGAGTACTCATAGTTAAGTAAATAAAACGTCGACACATAATTGACAAGTCGCAACACCTTTTTATGGGTAATCCGAAATCGAACGCACGAAACACGACAAACGACATACGACAGACGACATACGAGATCCGAAATCGGAAACTCGAACTCCTACTTGGGGGCCTTTATCGATTTTTATGGGCAACTTTCGCACTCGAATCGGCCACTTGAGAGCCGAAAAGCGATAATTGAATCATTTGTCGGTATGTCAACTACCAGTATGCCATTTTTTAATTGGGGCACCCTGTTTTGGCCAACAGATTTCAACTGGCGAATTGTCAGGTATAAACTTCAGATAAAAACGCTGTGAGAACAAACACACAAAAAACGTCAAAATATTTGCAAAACAAAACGCTGCAAGTTGAAGGACAAAACAGGACAATTCCATCTTCAGGTCCTTGTTCAGGTTCATGTCCATCTTCAAACAGACTGTAGCCAAAAAATAATGATCGCCAGATGGAAGGAATCCTATAGTCTGTACCTAATATGATAACTATGCCAGCGATATCAGGTTACCATTCACAAATCATGGAGATGATTATCATAATCATTATCATTATCGTAATCGTTATAGTAATTATGATTATGCTTGTGCTCATTATGAAGCGTTTAGAAGAAACTCAATATTTATTTTGACATACGCATTGTAATTGCAAGTTAATTAACAATAAGACTATTTATCAAATAAAAACGAAAGAAGAGAACGAAATTCAGCAGTAAACATAAACAAATGGGAAATTCGCATTAAAAATGCTCACAGCATGAATCATACTCATTCCCTATTCCCTATTCCACATTCCTCGATTCCCGATTCCCGAGTCCCTACTCCCCCTTCAACATTCGCACTCAGGATCTGCGTTTAACCTGCGCAGTAAAATATCAAATTACTCCTTGCTGAAATTCTTTCGATACGCAACGCAGTTTCCTTTACTCACGATAGACACGACACGATCATTCGAATTTCGAATTTCGATATCCAACTATTACTAAGCGCTAGCTGTCTCGCTTGCACTCGCACCCACTCACACACACACACACACACACTCTCATTCGCTCAGCAGACTGCTTGTCGCTTTGTAGAGAGAGCACAGACAAAGAGACGGCAAAATTGGACGTGAGAGCACACAATTGTTGTTGTTGTTGTTGTTGTTGTTGTTATTATCTTTGATGAGCTTTTGGCACTTCAATTGTTTAATAGACTTGCGAGTTAAAAGCTCGCGCGTGGGTAACCGTTTTTTTCATCTTCATCTTGACTTGTGGGCGTGAGAAAATAACACGACAATGGGATGAAAGAAGCACCAAGTGGTACACAGAAAGAAAAAGCCGGTATTGTTTTAAAAATTTAGAACAGCGCTAAAGCAACCCAAAAGCAATCCTGAAAAAAACAAACCATTGGTTTCAAATGTCTAAAAAAAATATTGATAGACTTGACACAAAAAAATATTTATAAAACTGAAATAAAAAATGTTTAAATTAAATAAAAATGCAAAAAAAATTATGCTCGAGAATCTCTAACATTTCAGGAAAACCAACATTTCGAACGGTTGCTTTCAAAAACATTTCTTTTCAAAATCTCTAAAGATTTCTGGAAGACAAGTGAATTTAAGTTTTAAAACGGTGTCAAAAGTTCGGTAATCTTCAATTTTTGTTAATCAATTGCGATTTTTGTTTTTCTGTAATATCTAATCAGTTAGCTCAATTATTTTAGCTTTAAGGATATTTTTTACTGTGTACTAGTTTTGTCGCCCATTGCACAATCAACTGTTGATCGACTTGAAAATATTCAAACACACACACAGTGACAACATCAGCTGTTTTTAGCATCCGTCTTTCCAGCGTGTGTTTCCAGTGTTTGTTAACGCTAATTTTGGCATTTTAATAGCTAAAGTTCTACAACATTTTAATTAGACGGCTTTTTTAATGCTGCCCCAAAAAAACAAATGTCGCAGGAGAGCAATAAAAACAACAACAACAAGAGCAATAACAATAACAACAACAACAACAACGTATTAGTTTTTACTACCATGAGTCTCGCCTCGTTTTTTGGACTATAAATTGGCGTCCTTCATTGAACGAGCCCAAAGTTGTCGTTGTCGCTGTCGTTCTTGTTGTTGTTGTTGCTGCTGTTGCTGTTGTAGTCACCCTCCCTCCCCCCACTCCAGTCAGCACCACGAACAATACAAAATGGGCACCCCGCACACTAACAAACCTGCACCAATACAACTACAACTTGCTGCACGCACACCAACAAAACTGGTCCAACGACTGGAAAACTTCCAGCGTACTGGAAGTATTGCGTGCGTTAGAGCGGCTCAACAGCTGTACAGCAGTCGAAGGCTAGCTGTGCCGCTCTAACGCACACAAGCATGCTGCGCACATGCGCCATGTTGTCGTCTCATGCTGTGCAGGGGAAATTGCTGCTCAGCAGCCTGCGCTTTGTGCTGCATGGGTGCGAGCAGTGCAGCTAGTGTGTCAATGGCCAAGTGACGCCGCCCCTGATGCTGGCGTCGATTTACCGTTGCGTGGCAGCGACGCCGACAGCGCGCCAGCGTCGACGGTGTCGTTGTTGGTGACGGTGACGGTGACGGACGTCGCCAGCGAGGACCAAGTCAGAGGCAAGCAAATCCCGTTGCCGTTGCAGACTTTCTAGCTAAAGTTGCCAACCACCAAAAGCTGGAGCAGGCAACAACAACAACAACAACACTGGCAACGACGACGACGACGACGGCAACGGCAACGACAACGACAACGACGATGACGACGACGACGACAAAACTCCTGGTGCACATTAAGTCAGGCAACAGTTTAACGTGGAAATTATTGCGAATTTGTTGTGTGTTTTTGCGACAGGCGACAGGCGATTCGAACGCGACAATAATCGCGTGGCAATCGCGAACATAACAACAACAGCAACGTCAAAGTCAAAGTCAAGAATCATATTTTTTTTTTAACGTGTTTCTCGTATGTTAAGTGCAGTTATTCTCTCGGGCATCGAGGCTAGTTGTTATTGTTATCTCACACACTACACACACATACACACGCACTACACTCACTCTCACACACACACTAACATACACGAGCAGCCGGCATATTAGCTCAACTGAGAGGCGAACTAAAGAGAGAGAGACAGCGCGCCAGAGTTAGTGGGAGAGAGAGAGAGAGAGTGTGCGAAGAGAGCGAAAGCTTTGAAAATCGTTTAATTAAAAGCAAACATAACAACAGCAACAACTACAGCAACAACAACAACAGCAACTTTAGCTAATTGCAACAACAAATTGTCAAATCAATTGGCGTTGACTCGAAATTCGAAATTCGACATCGAAATTCGAGTTGAGCTTTGAGCGCGATGCCGCAACGTTCGCCGTTTGCCATTCAAGAGCTGCTGGGACTTGCAGTTGCGGCAGCAGCAACAACAACAACAACAACAACGGCAACATCAGCAACAACAATAGCAGCAACAACAGCGGCAGCAGCAACAACAACAATAACAACAGCAGCAACAACATGTGAAACGGCAACAGATTTAACAACGGCAACAACAAATGTGCGCGACACTGCAACAACAATGGCAACAACAGCAACACAATACAACAACAGCCCGGCAGATACAACAACAACAACAGCGGTCATTGAGCAGCAACAACATCAGTTTAGGGAACAACATCAGCAACAGCAGCAACAGCAACAACAACAGCAACAACAACAACAACATCTGACCATGGCAGCTGCCTCAAGAATGGCCTATTTCAATGCACATGCCGCAGTGGCAGCCGCTTTTATGCCACATCAGCTGGCCGCTGCCGCTGCCGTGCATCATCATCATCACCATCATCCGCACTCGCATTCGCATCCGCATCCGCATCACCCCCACCACCCACATGCGGCACATCCGCATTCACATCCGCATCCGCATTCGCATCACACGCAACAACCGCCGCCGCCGACATCCGCAATGCCGCCGCATCATCCACTGTTGCATGCGCCGGGTAAGATAAACTACTACCCCACTACCCCCAACCCCCACCCCTACCAGCCCACTATACTCTACACCCCTTGACACAACTGTCGTTACAGTTACAGTTACAGTTACAGTTAGAGCAACAGTAACAGTAACAGTAACAACGCAATTAGCAATCGGCAACTGGTTTTGTCACCTGCAACAGACACTCAATGTCAATGAGTGAGGGAGAGACAGACCGAGAGAGAGAGTGAGTGAGAGACAGAGACGAACAAAAAGCGACAAGAGCCGCTTAGTTTGCATAAAAAAGAAATTAATCAACGAGCCATCGACGAGCAGTCACACACACACACACACACCGCACACCCATACAAACAGGGGCTCAAGCTACAGCTTTAGCTTTTGAGCCACTTCACTCTCCACCTCCGCCTCCACCTTCAACTCCAACTCCACTCAAGTTGAGCTGCTAATTGCAATGGCAATTGCTCAACACAAATGCAGGGCAATATCTATATGTATATATGTGTGTGTGTGTATGTGTATGAAAGAGAAACGACAGCAGCGACACAGTGGGATTGTATTGCAATTAATTAACACAATGAAATTTAAAGCAGCTTAGTTTACATAATATTTTTTACCAGTTTGTAACGTATGCAACTTTAAATTTTAATATTCTTGCAATATTTAAATAAATAAATAAATTAGCAATCGCTTAGAATATAAAAGTTCTATAAGTCTTATAACAAACTTAAGGCATTTTTGCTGGCTATGTTATTGTCTTGGGTATAACTAAACTTAAACTAACACATTTTAATATATGTACTTAGGTACAAATTAGGCCGCATTAGTGTTATAAGTTTCAAAATAAGAAATAACACTCCTTAAAGTTCACACTTAAATTTTATTTTGAATTAAAAAAATTGAATTTTTTTTTTTTTGGTAAAATTAAGAATTAAAATTATTAATAATTAGGTGTGTTTCTGAAAACAACCGTTTGAAATGGCGGTGTTGTTCAAATGTCCGAGATTTAGTTTTTTCGATCATATTTTGTGGCGTTTTCAAAATTTTATAAGTAAAATTGTTTACCTAAAGATGTTTCCTTCGTTCTGATTGTTTTTTAAATTAAATCTTAGCCGTATTATTTCTGCAGCTATAAAAACCAACTTAAAATTTTAAAATTAAATGTTTTTTTAAATTGACTATACAACCTCGGATAAATCAATTAAATTTCGATTTAAATTCGATCTATGTTATATTCTTGATTCTTGAGCACATGCTTGACAAACTGTATATTTTTGCTTTTATTGTTTGTCTAGTTTTCGTTTGTAAATCGAAAATAAACAAAGTCCATTCATTAATTATAGAGTTTGCTCCACTGTAGAATGCGACTTTGTCTGCGGATCAGCGACAAAAGAAACATTTGCGTCAAGCATTCGCTTAAGGCGTGAAGAGAGCAGTGAACGAAGGAACGAGCAGAGAGTGAGAGAGAGCACAAAAGCTTGACTTGAGCAAGTGGCAATATCACTGCAGTGCGACGGACAACAACAACAACGACAACAACAACAACTGAAGCTCGCACAGCGATTGACTCTCCCACTCAAATAATTACTTACTTGTGTATGTGTGTGTGTGTATGTATGTATGTATGTGTGCAGGCAGATAATCTGGCTGGTTTGAAGTGCCAACTGTTATTGTTGTTGTTGTGGTTGATGCTGTTATTGTTATTATTATTATTTTAATTAGCGTTGAAATGTCATCGTCATCACTCGCACATTGTTATTGTTGTTATTGCTGTTGTTGTTACTGTTTCACAGTGTGCCAAATTGTTGTTGCAGTGCTTAACTTGAAGCTTTGCTTGACATTCACATGCACTCTCACACTCTCACACTCTCACACTCTCACACTCACACACTCACTCACTCTCTCACCCACGCACTCTCACACTTTTGCACTCTTCAACTTCCATTGCTAACTAACGCACTCTTACCTTCTGCTCTCTGACTCCCGCTACCGCTCTTGCTCTCGCTCTCACTCTCTTTCATTTCATTTGGATTGTATTTGTTGGCAACTTCCGTACGAAATTTTTGCTATTTGCATTGTGTTTTCTCTTTTCTTCCTGCACATTGTTGTTTGTATTTGTTTCGTTCGCTTATTAATTCTATTTTGTTGTGTGTGTGTGTGTGTGTGCGTATTATATTATTTATTTATCGCGTTCGCGTAATTTCGTTTAATAAATGTGAGAAAGAACTTTTTTGGCGCTCTTACTGCTAACTGTTATTGTTGCCTGCTTCTTTTTTTTACCCGTCATCTTATTTAATTTTGCATATTGTTGGCGCTTGCTTTGCGTTCTGATTTGTCTATATGTATGTATGTATGTATGTATGTATGTATGTGTGTATGTAGCTGTGTTGCTGTTGTTTGTCTCGCTGATTTTTTACACTTTTGTTGATTTTTCCCATTTGCCGCTTTCGTCAATTAAAGTCGCGTCAAGTTTGGGGCCAAAAGCCCCAAACGGATTTCCTGTCAACTCTAGTGGCGCTTTAGCCTGCCCCTCCCCCTCTTCACTTGCCACCTCTTACCAATAACGGTCACTCAGTCGGGCCATTAAGTGCCTTTGATCTTTTACACAATATGCAAACGGACGAAAGAAAAAACCAAATCGGAAAATTGGTAGCACATAACACAGGCCATTTATATAGTTGTATGTCCGTATGTGTGTATGTATGTGTGTATGTATGTATGTATGTATGTATAAATATGCAAGCATTTTTTCTCATTTAATTGACAATTTTCACTTTGGCGCTCGTCGCTTTGTTGTGACATTCGTTTTGATGTGTTTGCACACACACACACACACAAGCACATACACACTCTCTTTCTCTACCTCAACCTCTATCGCTCTCTCTCCCCCTCCCACTCTGTCGCACTCGCACATATTGTTATTGCAAGTTGATAGCGAGAACTTTTCATGTGCGGCATTTTTTATGTTTGAAGCGCCATCTACTGGCAAAAATAGGAGCAACAACAGGAATATGTCCCAGCATATTTCTGTCATTCTTTCGCTTTTCGTTTCTTCTTTTGTTGGCAATTTACGCGTTGTTTCAATTAACCATTTCGAAATTTTTTTCCTAATGCTTGCAACAATTAATTTGGCAGTGACGAAAAAGCAGCACAAGTGAATGCTCGACTAGCAGATGCTCTGTAAGCTCTGCACAGAAACTCTGCACAATATTTAATAGTTTTTTGAAGAACTTGTTTGTTTATTCTACAATATTTATGAAACTTATGATATTAAATGAGAAGTAATAAAGTCAGAGAGTATTCCAATAGTTAGAATTAATCCATTAATTGTTTCAAAGACTATCAAATGTCCAGAGAAACCAATCGGATTAATAAGTATTAAGGTTAATAACCACATGGTAAACATTTCAAATAAGATTTTTAATACCTTTAAGTTGAATACACGAAAAAATTAGTTTCAATACTCAAAAAAAAAAAAGAAAACAAAATCTTTCTAATCAAACAATTTGATCAATTGTAACTAATTTGTAGTCAGCATACTTCTAAAAAATAAAACCGTTTTAACCATTTTTTTATCTAATTTTTTTTAATAAGAAAAATGTTCTCTTATTTTAATAGCGTAGATTTTGGCAAATTTTTAATACTTCTTTAATAGTTTCTCATTGTGACTTATTATTTATCTAATTACAGAAAACCGAATAGTTTTTACCCAATTAGGTAGTGAAAATATTAATTACCAAATAAGAAAATAATATATATTAAATTTGTCAAATTATTATTGTTAATACTTCAATGATTATAATTTTTCAAGTAAAAGTGTTGCATAATGAAAGCAACTAAGTTGAAAGAACTAACTGCTAATTGCTGCATGTCGCAATCATCTATCATGCAACAACTTGCCACTGCCCCTTTGATATTTGAGACTGTTTGCTAATAGCCTCAGACCTTCCTGCCACATCCCCCTGCCCCCTGTCCCTGCCCAGCCACAACCACAACCTCCAACTCGGGCTGTCTCTTAACTGATAGAAATCTTCTTAATTGTGTGTGTGCTCAATGTGTGCGGTCTTTATATAGAGAGACTATATAGACACCAGACCCTGAGCAGACAATTTGCTTTGACTTTGCTTTGATTTTGCGTTGACGTAAATTAAAAAAAAAGCAAAAAAAAAATCTAGAGAAAATTGTTAAAAAATCAAAAGAAAAAAACAGATTTCAACAATCGCCCTTCGTAGCGGCGTGTGAGCGAACTTAACCCCATCCCCATCCCCGTTCCCCGTTCTTCACCCCTTTGAGCACGCCCGTGTCCAGTCAAGTGCCCCAATGCCTCGGCCCGCCCGCTGGCGCTTGCCGCCTTGCCTCGCCTGCCACATGCCACTTGTGTGCATTGTCTGAGGTGTGAACATTTTTATGACGAAGCGACGCGACGCGATGCGACGTCAACCGTTGGCAACACGAGTGCAATTGTTGTTGTTGTTGCCGCTGCACTTTAGAAGCGACCTCGACAAGCACACCTACCCCTCCCCCTCCCCCTCACCCTCCCCCTAACGCCCTGTCAAACACTTTTCGCTTTGATTTTTCGTGAATTTCATTTCATTTTGTAATTTTTTTCGGTTTCTTTTTTTCTTTTTTGCAAATTTAAAAGTCAATTAAAGCAACTTGACAAACGAATCTGAGTGGCACTCAAGGGGTTAATTTGCTGTGTGACTGTGTGCGAGAGTGTGTGAGTGTGTGTGTCTGTGTGTGAGGGCCAAAAAGTTGAGTCAGTTTGACATTAAACGGAATTAGCCGCAATTAACTTGAATAAATGTATAAAAAAAAGTGCACAATAATTATAATTACGATAATCATAGTGTGACTGCTTCTCTATCTGTGTGTGTGTCTGTGTGTGTGCGGATGTGTGTGTGTGTGTGTGTGGGTGTGCATATAAATAGCATATAATCATATGCTAGATTTTATGCCGCGTCATATGGCAATCAGCGGGGCAATCGTGCCCAAAAGCACAGCTCATAGATACAGATACAGATACAGATACAGATACAGATACATACCTGAAGATACAGATACAAATATACGTAGATACTGTGGTGAGTGCTGCGCTAATTTTATAGCGCAAATAAACACGATTTGGCACTTGAGCCGCTTTGTGAGTCTCGTTCGCTTCTTCAGCGGCTCGTCTCGAGTCTCGAATCAAAATTTGAATCCATTCGCATTTCAGCTTTCAATTCATGTCACTTATTTTTTTGTATTTGTTTTTTTTTTCTCTTTGATTTATTTATTTTTAGTTGCTTTCACTGTTCGCCGCCGATGACTGCTAATTATGCAGCCTATATATTCATTCAAATATTTATATTCATATTCATATTCATCTCCAATTGATCATTTGAAGTGGCCACTTGGCCATTTGACCGGTTGCAGACCTGTTTAATTTTCTTCTTTTTTTTTACATATAGTAGTTATTTGTTGGTTGGGCTGTGTACTTGTTTTGCCTTTGAATGAGTGTGAGTGTATTCACTTGGTTCAGCTGGCGTTTAATTAAATTAATTACAATATTTATTCAATTGCTTTTGCCACATATTCACTTACTTAAATTGTAGTTTTTGATGATATGAATAAAGTGATTATGCTCATTATTCACATTTAGTGAGAATTGTTTTTATTTGTCGGTTTTCAGTTCTGAATTTGTTAGTAATAGATATTATTCATTTACCAAAATAATTATAGCATTTGTAAATGTATTTATTATACTCATATTCATAAATATTAAACAGTTTAAAATATATTTATTTTTTTGATATTATATTGAGAGAGAATATTAAGTAGTTTCATGAGTGTATTTAACAAATGTATGTTATATTCACAATGTTTTCACTAGCTTAATACAAGGTATGGCGGATAAAATAATTTTAGAAATTTTTACATCAACATTTTAACAAATATATTCAGATTATATTTAAAGTTCTCAATTAATTCACACCGCAAAAAAAAACCCAAAGCACGTTTCCGTAGACATTCGTCATGAGTATTGTTGTTGTTTGAATGCATTCAAGTGTAGTCAAAACTGTTCAAATTTCGACCTACCGCTAGTTGCCATTCACTTGTCTGCGCACACACCTCCACCTGCCCCTTGCCACACTTGCCGCACTTGCCACACTTGGCGCACTTGCCACACTTGGCGTATGTATGTGTTTGTTGTTTGTGGACACTAAAGCGGCTACTTTGCATGACCCGCGGCACATTTGGCGATCCAAGATCCGAGAGAGCTCACGACGCGAAACTGCTGTCGTTTTCGGGGGCACATTGTGTGGTCGATTGTGATTAGAAATATGTTGCAAGTTTTCGCTGTAAATCCGCTTCAAAGCAGAGCAAAACCTAAGAAAAGAGATTTATTGAATAGCCAAATTGGTTGAAAACGCTACAGTCGATCAAACTCGACTGTCAAAGACCCTGTTCCTATTATTATAAAAAAAATAGCCGAGTTAATAATAAAGTTAAAATTCAAATTGATACAAATATTAATTTAAATAAAAAAAATACAAATTCATTTTATATTTAAATTAAATATATATATTATTTACCAAAAAAAAACTTTAAGCTGTTATATTTTTCATTTCTTCTAAGTCTACTAGCCGATTCCCCAACTCAACTTTCAGCACAGATCGAGAAAATACTTAGCTTAATGAATGCCAAATCTTCAATTTGTATTATTATAATTTAATGAAATGAATAAGAAAATATTTATAGGCTATTGGTTTCAATCAATCAATCGTTAATAAAGCTAAGCACATTTAAGTTTTGACAAACTTAATAGACTCGTTGCACCATAAAAATGTACAGAGTCTAAACTGGAATGAGAGAGAGAGAGGAAGGGAAAGAGACAGAGACAGCGAGAGAGAGACCCATATCAGCTATTGTTTAGCGTTAATCAGTTTATAAATACTTCGTCACTTGCATTTCTATAGTTATTTTCACATCTTGCAGCCTCAGTTTTAGCTTCGGCTTCGGCTTCAGCTGTTGTTGTACTTATACTCGCCTGAGTATGAGTATACTCACAATTCTTTACACAGCATTCGCGCAATATCGAATTTCACAATTTTTAAAATTCCTGGTAAATCTAGAACGGCAGCAGTTGCTGATTGCCGTTGACATGCCACAGGCACCAGAACGGGAACGTTTACTCGATATAGCTAGAGGGTAGTGGGTCGTGGGTAGAGGGTAGAGGGTAAGGGCTTGGGAGGGAGCTACCCTAACAAGGCGAAAGCTAATAAATGTAGTTTCCAGTTTGATGTGTGCTGATTGTTGACGTTCTTCGTATATACTCATCATGTGAGTGGCAGCGAGGGGGGTTCGAGGGGCTATAAGGGGTTAAGGAGGTACCGGGGAGCAATCTTACATACATCCAAACATTCTCATTGTACTCGCAATGTCGTATTATTCGAAATGCGTCAGCACAACAATTGAAGTCCAATTCACTTCGCCTCCCTCTGAAGCCCCCTTAGCCTCCCCATCCTACCCCTCTGCTCAATCCTCTGTCAGTTTGCGCGAATCTTGCAACCCCTTTGCGGCATGGGGCAAACAAAGCTGATGGCAAAGCAACCGCAACCGAACGCCTTGAAACAATGAAACATCGAGCAGAAATTAGCGCGGTTGTCTGTCAAATTTGATTTTGATTTGATATGTCATTCCGGGAGACCAAGAGACCAAGAGACCAAGCGACCCAAAGACCCCGTTACCCCGAGACCAAGACCGAGACCGATAGACTCCTGCGACGGTTTCGGGGAAACTCTGAAGTTTTGCGAAAGGCACTCAATTTGCATTTCTGACGCTTAATTCATCAGCTCATCCGTCACTTTGACTGCATTATGCAAAATTGTGGATAAGGGGCTGGAGGTGTGAGGCTAAACTTCCCTCCTGGGGCCAAACAGAAAGGGTGCGGTCAGGGTCAGAACGCAGGGGCCGATAACTTATATTATATATCTGGCTAATAAATGCGAAGCTAAGTGATGAAAAAACGATTACGATGACTGTGTGTCTGTATGTGTATCACAGTAGACTTCAACATGACTGTACTTGACAGTCTTTAAGCTTAGCATTAAACGAGTTATCGATAATTTATCGATAAATATACTAAATTAAGCTACAATAAAGTAGAATGGACCTGCTTGCTTTAAACACAATAGCCAAAAACAAATGTTATCGATACGTCATCAATAAAAAATTCGATTAACAAATAAAATTATTAAAGCTATTCAGATATGTACTTGTAGTGAATGTTTGCATTTGGTTATGTGATGTCTAGAGGTTAAATCTTTATCGATAACATCGGTGAATACCTGTCGATAGTGTTTAAAATGTTTTCTCTAATATATAATAGGCAATATTGTATTTCTACTAATTCTTACACTCTTCTTATGTATTCTGCAGGATTTCCTCAGCTGAAAAGCTTCGCCGGAACTGGAACTTGTTTACCAGGTAAGCTGAAGTCTCCTCCCTACGGGAACTATGCAAATAAAGCGCTCGCCTAAAGGTAGGCAATGTCCTCGCTCAACTGCAGTCCTTGCAAACTTATTCACAATGCAAAAACCAGAAATTGTGGCACATCCTTTAGCCAACAGAGGGCAGCAGCAGCAATGTGAAGAGAGCGCTCTCTCTCTCTCTCTCTCTCTCACTGTTTCTCTTCGTCTCTCTTAGTCTGTCTGCTGGTGCACGCTAATTAATGGGCATTCCGACGCTTCATTTCGAATCGGTTGAACCGAAAAGGTCCTTGCGGAGCACATAAATTTCCCAAATTGCTAATAAAATAAACAATTTAGCTTAAAACAAGCAGAAGCAAAAAAAAAGTGTAAAATCGACACACATGTGTCTGAGTGAGTGTTGTGAATACGAATACGAATACGAATGTGAATACGAATACGAATACGAATGCGAATGTTAGTCAACTAATGAAATTTTCATTTTCATTTTGTTGGATTCGCAACGGGCAATAAATATTTTCAACATACGCTTTTATACGCAATTTACACGCACATACATCTCCTCACGAGCTCAACATCCTTGACGAGGACATGTGTGTCCTGTCAGTCTGTCTGTCCTCTCTCTCTCGCTCGTGTGTGCTTTAACCCTTTTTGTTCATACACACACACCCGAAAACCAACAAAAGCCAAAAGAAATTCGAGGCTCACATAAACTTGTCTAATAAGAAACGCACACGACAAAAAGAATCCAATTGGAAAGGGGTAGAATGGTGCAGCGAAGGGTTGCTGCAGTCCGCGTTTAAATAAATTGAATTGTCCGCACTAAAACAAACAAATTACTAGATCAGTTTCGTCTTCATATGTGGAACATATGTTAGTAATAAAGTTACACATACGACTTGAATATTTTATTGACAATCGATATGAAAATTTCCTTATGAGAACTAAAATGTTGTTATTTTTCTAAACAGGTTTGTTAACAGTTTTATCAAATTAATTTTATTTTATTATATTTTTAAGTATCGAGGTTTTACTTACTTGCCTTGTTTATGTTGGAATCTACTTGTTAAATGCTCAAGATGAGCTTTAGAACTTTCATTCATTTCACTTAAACTTTAGTCTATTTTTAAGTCAATGAGAATTAACTTTACATCTTTTTTTTAATTTTATGTCTATCTTTAGTCTAGTTGCAAGTAACTTTAATCTACTTTCATATTGATTTCATCAGCAAAACTTGCCTAGAATCAACTTTAGAGCTTTTACCAATTTTAGTCGAGCTATGTATAATTAACAAGTGGATATGACTGAATTTTTAAGCTTTTTTCTACTTGAAAGTTGTTAAAAATAATGTTGAATTAATTGAGGTTAAGCTTTAATCAACTTCATGAGCTTCAATTAACTTTAGTTGAGCTTTAGCCCACTTTAAGTATGTTGTCACTGCCTTTGCCTACTTAATTGCCATTTTGTTGTTGCTGTTGTTGAGTTCTCTGGAGTTCTCTCTTGTCTCCTAATCTATAATCTCTGAGGAGACGACGACAAACACGAACTTGGCCACTTGGCAGCACATTCTTGGCTATTCTTGTTTTTATGAGGCCTGAAGTGTGATGCTTAAGTATTTTAGTAGCAGCCACTCGACGCTTGCATTCTTGCAACTGCAACAACAATAGCAACAACAGCAAGAAGCAGAAGAAGATGATGATGATTATGATGATGATGATGATGATGCAGAAGAGCAACAAGAATAATGAAAAGAAGCCACTTTTGTGCCATTTGCGAGCGGATAGCAAAAAGAATCTCCACACAAAGGCGACAAGTGGGGCAATTTCCCTCGTCGACTCGACTTGAGTCGCGGCAATCCGCCAACCAGGCGAAAGCTAAGCCCAGTAACGAGTACCGAGTACCGAGTACCCACAGCCCGAGTAACGAGTACCCGTTACCCATTTACCCATTATCCATTACCCTTTCAACCATTTGCCCACAGTGTCCACAGTTTCTTTTTGTATTCTTCTTGCCACTTGCATTTCTTTTCTCATTCACTTGCCCAGTTCTGATAGCTCTCTTCCATCTCTGCCTCGTCCTGTCATGTCCTTGCCTTACCTTATCTTTCCTTGTCTCTGCCTCATGATGCACTTGTCTCGGCTAAGATTTTAATTGGCATTTTTTCTCATTTTTTTCTTTGCTCATCCCCTTTAAGTTTGCTGCCTACGGCCCTTAACCCTTTTATCGCCTACTTGCCTGGCTGCTTGCCGCATGCCCCATGTTGCATGCACCATGCTCAACATTGTCCTCGGATTGCGTGTCTAAGTTTTATTTGCTGGCCATGTCGAATACGTTACATTTTGCGCTTAATTGAAACAAATACACAACACACACTCGCACACCACATTACACACACACACACACACAGACACACACACACGCACACGCACACACACACACATAGAGCACATGTGGAACCAATCGCATTTCGCATCGCACCAGTTGAGTGAATCTCTCAACGGGTTTTTTTTTCCAGCTACAACTCAAAAGGGAGCAAACAGAGGTGGAAAGAAGGGAGGTTGGGATGCGACAAGGCTAACAACCTGTAGCCAAAATTATTCCATTTTTATTCCATTAAACATGGACAAAAAAAAGGGGGGTAATATAGCTTTATGGAAATATATGTAACTCTGTCTGTCTGAAGACACTTTCAACACTTTAGAGCTTATTCAATCTTGATCCACATCTACAGAAGTATCAATTTATATAACCTGATGATTTGTCAGTTCTTAGTTTCGATCTGCTCTCAATATTTCATTACTGTCCGATTAAAAACATGGAAATAATAAAAAAAAGAATAAGTGTTTTTAAAAAATATCCTAATTATATAAAATTTCGTCTAAAAAATGTGTCTGGAACCTAAAATTTCTTGATTGTGTGACCTATTATGTTTCTTCTATTTTAATTCTTATGAAATATATATTTATCATCAGTAAAATTCCAAAAAAAAATCAAATAAACTTTGTAGGGATAATTAGTTGTTCTATTATAATAGCATCTACTAACAGTCGAACTTAAAGAGATTTAATAATAAAGTGAGCTTTAGATTCTCTCCAAATTCACAATGGAGAAGAACGACTTGGTACATATGAATAGTTTAAATTTGAACTAACTAAATTGCAGTCAATATTCACAAAATTCAGTTCAAGTGAATAAACGAATCAATTGCTTGTGTAGGCTATTTATGGAGAATGCGCTAATCTTTGTTCACTTGCAGTTTGAATTTGTGATGTTAGCTGCCTCCTTTTTCTCCCTCTCTCTGTCCCTCTCTCTCTGTCTCTCTCTTTCTCTGTGTCTATATGGTTCTCTTTCTGTCTGTGCTGCCTAAACGTTCTACGGATGTTCGAATGTCTCGTTGCTCGGCTGCTCACCGCATCCGTGTTATTTCCTGCACTCGTTACCGTTGCAAGATTTCACTAAACCGAAACCTGAAGCCACTCTGCAGCACACACACTCATACACACACACTCACACACACACACACTTGTAAAAAGTGAAAGAGCAAAAGGTTTAGTGCAAAAATTGCGCCCTCTTTGCAGTTGTTGTAGTCGTTGTTTTTTTTGTTGTTGTTGTTGGTTGTTGTTGGTGTAAAACGCTTTGCACTTAAAGTTCGTTGGGTTCGTTGAGTCGTTGAAGCGGAAAGCTGGTTTGAAACAATTGGTTGCTCAGAGTGGAGAAGAAACGTGGGAGGAGGAGGAGGAGGAGCAATCACGTTAACCAACTTTGACACAAAGCTCAGGCTAAAACGCTTCAATCTAACGAAAAAAGAGAGAAGCTGAGGAGAAACGACAGGGTGCTCTTGGTGGAGCATACCCTGTGGACCTGTGGAGTGGCGCATAACAATGGCCGACAACGGCAACAACAACAACAACAACAACAGCAACAACAACGACAACGTGGTAAAGAAGACAAAGTCACACGGCAAGCAAGGAATCTAATTAACAATTTTCCATTGAGTGCGCAAATTACGAGTAACACCCAAACATCCAAACACCCAAACATCCAAACGACGGTACTGAAGGGTACTGCACCTGAAGTTCAAATTGGCGCTGAGCTGGAGATGGAGCCGTGTCGCAATTAAGTGTACACAGAGAAAACGAACACTTCTAAAATCAAGAATATTTGTTTTAAATTTTAAAGCAAGACAACTTAAAACATAATCAAGATATTTTTTATTAAATTTTTTTTATTTATTTCTGATTCTCACCTTAGTTTTTGCGTTAAAATCAAAGCCCAGTTTTTTTGTTAGTTTATAAAACCAGAGGCCAAACCATGATTATAATGACATTCAGCTGGAAAATGTGGCAAAGTTATGAAAGTTTGAAGTTGGTCGATCCTTTGACCAAGCAATTTTACAAGTCCAAATTTTGGTTTCATTTGACAAGATTTTTTTACAGAAAAAATTAAAAGTTTTAGAATCAAGTTTGAAGTGTGGTTTTATACTAATTACATTATCAGGAGTTGATTAAAAGTAAAAACTCGAGATGTACATTTTTATATTTAAGAAATCCTAAAGAGGGTGTCTTTGCATTAAAAATGAAACTAAGATAGAAACAAGGAGAATATTATTTTTGTGTAGAGAAATGAGAAAAGGGGAACCGGAAAGTAAAGCCAGCTTCGAACATCTAAGACATATATTTATATACTCGTAAGTATGTTTGTATGTTGTCACAACAAATTTAAGACTATAAATATGCCAAAAGATATTCCACCTTAACTCTTCTTCAATGATCTTTCCTCTATACCATCTTTGGTAATGATATTTATTAAAGCCGCATCACGTTCATGTGTCGAGTTGAAACACTCGACAACAATTGCAGTTGCCTGCTCCTTTGTTAGTGTGGAAGCTCCTTCGGGAGTGAATCTCGGATTTTCGGAACCAATCCAATTGTCAAGCGCTGGGAGCAACATTGTTCCCGAAGTTCCATTAGCATAGTAAGCGGATCGTTCCCGATGACCGATGATATCATATGAGAAGACGACTCCCTTGCCATTTTTATCCATTCCTGCCAAAATATTATGCACCAGGTAGGGAAAAAATCGACGTTCATATTGGAGCACCGAAATCTGTTGGGCTATAGAATGGATCGACATTTCTCTGTTATGAGTTAGCTCATACATTTGCCTGCGTAGTTGAAGCTGATCAGAAAGTCCAAGAATATCACACCAGCATCCGGAACATCCCAAAACCGCTTTCGGTGTTATTTGAAAGAGTTTTCGCTGATCGCTCGAGTAAAGCAAACCATTATCATTGGTCAGTAATGTATCGGCAGCAATTACAGCATAATCATCACCAGCAATGGCCACAACCGATCCCCCAATCATCTCATATGGATTATATTCGGGAGGGGCATCTTTACTTTCAAAATCCGGCGGTGGTTGACTGCCCTGATTATTCATGTTTTGCCAAAATATGAAAAAAAAATGTATTATAGAAAAATATACGAAATTATTTTGCACTTTACGTTTTACACAATTGAACACACTGAACTCTCGACTATTCAAAATAATATATTGTTGTCACATTATTTTTTTAACAGATATTATGATTGAAACAGTTTTATGTTTGATTCGGAACCATTTCTTAATATATTATATTCAAAACTCACTTTTTATCCATGTTATCATGCTTTTACTTGTTGTTATGGTTATAATTAATGAAAGTATTTTAAGCCGCACTTTTTTTTGTAATATTCTAATGTTATTTTGTATTCTTAGTTCCTGTTTTAAAATTTCCCAATATTTCTTTTATTCCATGGCATTTATTTAAAATCTACCATATTTATACAAACTTTCCTTACATTCCTTTATAATACGAGTATAAAAACATTTTCTTATACTCAGTAATTTTCTCACAATTACTTTCTCCTCTTTCTCTCCCTCTCTCACTCTCTTGCTCTCATTTTCTATGCAATTTTGTTGCCCTTTTTGATATTTTTTGTTGTTTGATTTCTCAAGCAAATAATTCAATTTAATTTCTAATTAGTAAGAAAAAAGCTGGCAAAAAGTCAAACACACATAAAGTGACACAGGGAGAAACAGAGAGAGAGAGAAAGAGAGAGTGGGATAGGGATAGAGATAGAGAGAGCAGCACACACACACACACTTGCACAAAAACGCAGCCACTTTGACGCTAATGCAAATTGCAATGAGTAGACGACAGCGCTGTCGCTGTCGCTGGTGACGTCGCTGTCGACGTCACAGCTGCGTCGCGACGCAGCCAACAACTCAGCCACTTTATTAGCGTATTTTGCCATGCAACTGTTTATGCGGCACACACAGACACACACACACACACACACGCACACACATGTGGCACGAATTAGTCATTTTGTTGGTTACTTGATGCATGTATCTCTGCCACACCCCCCACTCCCCCACTGTCCACCCCCTCATGCTGCCAGTGTTGACAATAAACGCACACACACACACACACACACACACACACACACACACACACACACACACACACACACACACACACACACACACACACACACACACACACACACACACACACACACAGAGACACACAGTCCGAAGACTAACAAAAATGGCGCCCAAGCTGAAACATCGTTGGGCGCCCGACGACGTCGTCGTCGTTGTCGTTGTTGTTGTTGTTGTTGTTGTTGGGCGACATTTTTTATGCGCTTTTGAGCAAATTAGATTTCCTAATTAAATTTTCTAGTGAAATGCGCATAAATTTCATAAAATTCACTTGGCAGCGAGAACGTGGAACTGGCACAAGTCTCTCCCCCTTCCCCTCTTTCACTCTCTCTCTTTCTCTTCTTGTTCTTCGGTCTTTCTCTTCTACTCTCTCTTGTGCCTGGCTCTTTGTCGCCTTTCATTTGCTACGACATTTTTCGCTCTGGAATTTTCGTGTCGACGTCGTCTGCTTAAAGTAATTAACTAAGAAAATTTTAATTGCTAATATGTTGTGATGCATGTGCGTGTGTATGTGTATGTGTGTATTTGTGTGTGTGTGTGTGCTGGCATGCTGGGTATGCGTCTGTGTGTTTGGGTGTGTGAGTGTGTCGATGACTTTCATGTTCGAGGCGAAAACTTTCAATAATAAAGCTGCGTTGCGTGTGTCCTTTGTGTCTGAGTATGTATATATATGTGTGTGTGTGTGTGTGTGTGTGTGTGTGTGTGTGTGTGTGTGTGTGTGTGTGTGTGTGTATACACGTGTGTGTGGTTTGTGTGAATGTGTGTATGCGTGAGGTCATTAAAAGTGTGCTGGCAAAGTGTAAACATACAAAAGCAAAATTTATGTTGCCTACTTTTGTGCGCACAGAATTAACTAATTTCGCACATTTGCTCATCATACTTAATTATATAATTAGATTTATACAACACACACTTTTAATTAGCGACAGTAAATTGCACAGATCGAAAGATGGAATAAAATATTGAAAAATAAATTATATATAATTTACTCAGACTTAAAATTAGTTCAAATATAATTGCATTTGCAATATAGGTCAATTTAATTGAGATCGTAATAAATAAAAAAAAAAATGTATTGATTGAAACTGTAAATTAATTGAAGCTAATGACGCCATTTAGCAGCATTTAGTACAAGAAATAAAAGTTTGTAAAAGCATTCTGTTTAAATTATGCAGTATAATCTAATATCTGAGCAGGTAGTTAAATTTAAATATGTATAGAGGTCATATTAAATTAAATGCAATTGCAACAAATCTGGCATACATTTTTGGAAAATTTTTGTTAGCATTTAAATTGGGCAGTGAAATAAAATATGCTCGCAAATGATGTGGTAATAATGCTTTTTACAATGTATAAAATACAAATTTAATGTTAAATACAAATACATAAAAGCGTATATTGAGTTCAATTGAAATTAAATTAAAATATTCAATTAAAAATGTGAAAATTGAAATGCAACACGTACAGATAATTGAACGTAGTGTTTTTATGCACGTGTATTTGTTATGTTTATTGTGTGTCTCACATTATTATGTACAATATACATTGGAAAATTGCCTGTGCTGCATTTCTATTGGTAATTTAAGATGCCAAAAATCGCATTCATTACACACAACAAAATTTCCACTTGAATCGTTTGCATTCAACCAAGATGCGATGCTTGTTTTTCACGCATATTTTGTGGAAATGCGAAGAGGCTTCTCTCTCCCCTGCTTCTTCCCTCTTTAACATCAAATTGCCCCTTACTTACAAAAAAAAATTCAACAACGTGAAGAGCTGAGAAGGATCCCCCGTCAACGATTCCCTTGAACAACTCGACAACGGCAACTTCTACTTAATTTTTCATATCGAATTTCAATGCGAATTGTTGTTGTACTTTCCCAAAACAAAACAAAAAAGACTGTGACTAAATGATGTTGTTGTTGATGTTGTTGCTGTTGTGGTAGGCACTCCACTCCACTCTCTCACTTACTGGCTCCCCTCCTTCTTCTTCTCTTTATCTTGACGTGTTCGTTTGCTTTGCTGTGTTTTCCGGGTGCTTCAATCTTCGATTTGCCATTGAAAGTCATCTTCAGTCCAATGATTGACGATTTGGCAACGTTGATCAGCGGCATTACAAGATCTTCCTCATAATCTCCACACTGCATAACAACATCCTCATCATCATCCTCATCATCATCTTCATCATCAAACGGAAAACAAACTGTCAACGCTCATCAATCAGAGTAGAGTCCTCAAAATTTTGCTGCCGCTTTCACTTTCCCCAATTTACATGTGCAGGTCATGACAATGTCAAGTGGCGTTTTCCTTGTAAGAACATGCCAAAGGAAGTGGGAAACTAGATACAATTATTAAATATTTAAAATAACAGAGACTACCCCAGTTGATTGCCAGACAAGTTGAAAGAAAAACAAAAGAACAACAACCTTCAAAATAAATAAACTAAAAACACTTTAAGTCGCGCTTCAGCGCCGTCTACAATTTGCCATGTACTTGGGTTTCTGGATTCGGATTGGGATTGGGATTGGGATTGAAAATGGTATTCAACTTGAAGTTGGGGGTAGAAGGGAGATAGTCACTGTTTTTTTTTAAACTGTGTGTAGGTCATGGGAACAACACTGTAAATGCTGTGAACTAATTCTGACAAGGAATTGAAGTGAAGAAAGCGAGAAACGTAAACTGTTTAGTTGACAGTTGTCAGGCATGAACTGATTGAAACTGGAATTGAATTGGAGTTAAATCGATTGCATATTTTATAAAGTAAATAAAATATAGTCATCTTCGTCAGAAGTATTTTATATAATCCTATACTGAAAAACGTAAAAATATTAAATTAAATTAATATTAATATTTATGTTGAAAGAGATTTCTTTGCAGTGAATAGTAGATTTATAGAATGTGCTTTTTTCGGTTCTTATAAGATTAATATGGTAAATATAGTTAGATTTTCAATTGAATTAATATTGAATGCAATTTTAGAAGACCAAAAAAATAAAATTGGGTTTACTTTAAAGCAAACTGAGAAAAATGATATTAAATTGAATTGAATCAGATTGAAAATGCCGTTCAATTTGCCAATTAAATTCAATTTACATTAAAATTTAAATGTAATGTCAACCTTAAGTTTATAGCAACAGCAACAATAAGAATTTAAAAATTTGAACTAAAATCGATTAAATTAATACAGATTGAAAAGAAATTGAAAGAATTGAATTGAATTTTATGAAATGACCACATGATAATATAATAATAATAATAAAAATTAAAAACAAATAATATTCCAACTTTGATTGATTTAAGCAGATTGAAAACTCTATTCAATCGACTTGAAGTTGAAAGCAATTTGAATATAGTAAAAAAAGAAGGCTTGTTTTAGTTTAAAATCGAATTGAAATTGATATACAACTATTTATTTCGTCAGGCTCATTGGCAGCCAAGGACTTTGGCATGGATGGATTGAATGGATTTGGTGTTGGTGCTGGTGTTGGAGTTGGAGTTGGAATGGGCGTTGGACCGAATAGCAAAAAGAAGAAGAAGAAGCGACGACATAGCCGAACCATATTCACAAGTTATCAGCTGGAGAAGCTGGAGGAAGCGTTCAAGGAGGCGCATTATCCTGATGTCTATGCCCGCGAGATGCTGTCATTGAAAACGGAATTGCCCGAGGATCGCATACAGGTGAGTAACTCAGTAACTCAGTGAAGATGAGTCATGAATATAAGTGAGTGTGAATGGCAGGCAGAAGAAGAGGTAATTCGATATGTCTATTGTTTCGCCCAGAGAAAGAGACAGACAACCGATTGTGGCTGTATTTAATGAATTAACAAACTAATTACATCCGCCTTGAAAAACACACACACACACACACACACACATACTGTGTGTAGGTGTTGCCTGTTGGCAAAACAGTTGAAGAAATCCCCAAGAATTGGGATTTCAATTAAAGACGGGCAACGATTCAATATAAAAAAAAAAACAACTGAAGACAAGCAACGACTTCACTCAAGATAAAAAGAGATAGAGTGAGCGCAAGGAATTTGCATTTCCGCTTTGTCTCATTGTCTTTGTTTGGATCTTTCAGTGCTGATTTTTCACACCTCTTCGTCCTGTATGCAGGCACTTTTATTGTTATGCTGCGACTCATCCTTTAAGTTCCAGGACTCGTCCTTAGGCCCGAGTTCTTCTAATAAGCCATCAACTGCAGCAAGAACTCAAGTGCAGTCTCTCTCACTCCCTCGCTCTGTCTCTGTCTCTGTCACTTTTTCTGCCTGCTTACAGAATCCTCTGCGTTCTTTAGCTACGTCAGCGTCCTGTCATCAGTGCAGAGTGAGGACGGAGAGGGGGGATGAAGGGGGTGCGATGCGGTGGGTCTACAAAAAATCAGCTACGTTTGCGAATTTATAATTAAGCATTTTAATGGCCGTTATTGTTCTAGCCCAAAATGTCACAGTCTGCAAGTGTGAGCGAGATGGCGCACACTGGAGTGAGTGAGAGGCAGACAGTGTGTGTCTGTGTGTGTGTGTCTGTGTGTGTGTGTGTGTGTGTGTGTGCTTTCATCGAGTGAACTTCAACGCCGCCAAATTGCCACCCTTAAAAAGCTCACGAAATTCGTATGCTCCTCGCTCTCTCTCGCTCTCACTTCTTCTCCCTCTCGCTCACGCTCTTTCGATATGTTTGATTAGCAAAAGAATTCAGACAGGAAAACAACAACAAAAAATAGGGGAAAAATGTGTAATTATGGCGCGGTTACGGCACCCCCCATCCCCACTTCCCCCTGCTCCAACCTATTCACCCCCTGTTTCTCTGCTTTCCCGTCCAGCAATCTGAATTTGCCCTTTTACCCGCATCGAGTGCACCACTCACGGACCGTGAGAAGCGAGAAGGAACCGAAGGCAGGCGGCACTTGCAACTGAAACTGGGACGGGCCTCTGACTCGTCCTCGTCCTTATCCACATCTACATCCTCATCCTCACCCTCACCCTCATTCTCGTCCTCGTTCTCTTTCTCGATTGTCCTCTCATTCTCATGTGCTCCTTGGCGGCTCTGCTAATGTGCAGGGAGTCGCCTCAAGTGCCCAGGCACTTGGCACTTGGCTCTCGTCTCGAAGACTTGACTTGGAAGCCACTGACTGCAGCTGAGATTAAGCTATGGACATAGCATAACATGTGCAGGGAAACAGAACATTCTTGTAGTAGGATGTAAGGGAATTTCCAAGTATCTGTAAATAATCAAATTAATCGATTACTAAAGCTAGCAAAGCTATCGATGAAAATGTTCACGATATTGCCATTTGCAGCTAGCTAAGTAACAAAAAAGTATCGATAACCAAAGCTAATAAATTAAACTAACTTTCTTTGAACGTATAGACAGCTTAATTGTGAGATTAATCGATAATTAAATGTATTCAGTAAAATAATAAGTTATCGATCCGTTATTGTCTTCGTATTATCGATAAACTTTCGTTCTGGTTGATTTAAAAAGAACTTATCGATTTATTCGATTACATATTAAAGCTTTCTCGCTTAAATATTATCGATTACATTTATTTATTTCGTAATGAGTTTAAAAATATTTTATCTACAGTTGAGCAATCTTCATCAACTTTTGGTCTGCAGCTTTGGCTAAATTGTTATCGATAAATGTATCATTATCATTATTTAGTACCCTTTAAATGTCATTAGCTAAGTAAAGTTAACGCCATGTGCAACATTTATCGCACATTTGACAACCAACTCTCTTACAAGCTAAGAAAACTCTCTGCTTATGTTCATGCTGTGTTATCATTTACTTAATCAATGCAAATATCCTTGCTTCACATATCGATAATTAAAATGTTGCTATCGATATGTGCAGCAAAGGGATACAGAGACAGAGAGAGAGAGAGATAGAAAGAGACAGAGAGTGTTTACTAATTACATTTCGTATTTAGTTGCATATTGTCAACGTTATTAACTTACTAAACAAGCTGCTCTCTGCTTCCTTTTGCGGCAACATCACTTAACACTCCTCCCCCTGTCCCAGCCCTACCATACCCTACTATGCTTGACAAGACCGCAGTACACATCATACCCTTTACTTTGGTCTCCTGCCAACGGGTTGTGCTAATACTACACTTACTTAGCTCATAGTAAAACCTATGAGAACTACTTCTAGTTGAAAATTGAATTTCGAGTGTGTAAAATTTTCCAATTATAGACTTTGCAATAGCACAGAGAGAGAGAGGGAGGAAGAGAGAGTGAGAGTGAGATAGAGAGACAGACTGTATATGAGTGGGCACTTTGAAGGAGCTTTGCTTTTGCCTTGCTTGGAGGCACATGAAGCGTTGCTAAAAGCGAGTCCAATTAGTAGCATTACAACTAACACTTCAATTCTGCCCAGAGACGTTCTATTCCTGTCTTTCTCTCTCTCTGTCTCTCTGTCTCTCACACGCACTTGGCAATAACGGCAATAGTCATCAACAACAACAACAACTAAGGCAATGGCGCCAAAGTACGGCCATTTTGTGTGTAACTCTTGGCTTAGAGAATGCGGAGCGTGGGGAAAGGGATTGAGGAGCCTTGGGGGTTGCCAGCAGAGCACAGCTTCTGCTTAGCAGAAGCAACAAGGAGTGGGTAGAAGGGAATGGGGAGTGGGGAGAGGGGAGAGGGGAGAGGGGAGAGGGGAGAGGGGAGAGGGGAGAGGGGAGGTTGATGGTTATGGAGTACGATGCTTGGCGTAAATTTGCATTTAACGTTGTTTGCGGTGCCCGCAAATAGTCAACGACTGTCACTACGTCTCTCTTTATGTGTGTGTGTGTGTTTAGACTACACCCACATGCCTGTAAGCAACACTAGCTCTAAACACACACACACACTCATACACTAAGTGTATAGCTCAACAGTTAGACAACCACAAAATACTCTAAAGACCAAACGACCGCAACGATGCAGCAGAGTTGACTACGACCCCAAGTACACACACACACACGCACACACACTACCACACACACTCACACTCACACACACGCACACACACTCACACTCACGAGCAAACAGCCTGCAAATGTCATGCAAAATAACGGCACTATTTGTGTATGTGTGTGTTTCCCTCTCTTCCTCGCCCTCTCCCTCTCCCTCTCCTTCTCTCTCTATCTCTATCCCACTCGCTTGCTCTTTGTTGAGCTGTCGGCAAAAAAGCTTTAGAAATTTTACTTGATGGCAACGACGGCGCCCAAAAAACTAACAACAAACAGACACACCTACACAGAAAAAAATAAATTCGGCATTCCGGAATAAAATCAATCACAAATGTGGTTCCAGAAGTTATCCCGATTATGCCAGATTTTTTTAAACCAAGTATTTGATTCAGGCACGAGTTTTCATTTCATTTTAGCCAATATTTAAGTTTTTTTGGGCTCAGCAAGATTTTTTTTTTTTAATATTTTAGATTTTTCACTCTTCTTATATTGAGTTGCTGTCATTTTATCCGCATATTATTTTAGTTTAACAATAATATCCTAAATACATACTTAAACAAAAAATACATGCTAAAACAAGAGTTTTAAACTTGAATCTTAGTATAACTTTTATTTTTGCAGTGTACACACGCATACCCAAATATACATATGCAAGCTAAGCAAGCACAACAGACACACACACACACACACACACACACATACAGCTGCATGTGTTGCATAGTTTCAGGCACTTAAGCTATTTTCATGAAATGTGCACAACAACAACACACACACACACAAATACAGAGAGACACAACAGACAGTGTAAGATATCATGTGCAGCTGCAGATTACCCAGCCCTGGCACACACCATTCCCGTCCCTAAAGTACAAAAAAGGGAAACAAACACATACAAACGCCCACAATTTGCAGTTGACTTCAAAACCGAGAACGAGAACCCAAAAAAGCACTCGGTATTGATTTTAATTGAAAAATTGTTAATTTTCCATGCCAGCAGCAGCAGCAGCAGTAGAAAAGAGGCGACCACGCCCACACCTAACACACACACACACATAAAGAGAGAGATAGAGAGAGAGAGAGAGACAAAAGCAGTTGGCGGCGCAACTCTTCAACTTTTGCCAACAGAACTTTTTGCCAATTTAACAGCTGTATGTGTGTGTGTGTATGTAAGTATGTGTGTGTGTGTGTGTTGGCTAGTGTGTATGTTAATGCCTGTGTCTGTGTGTAATTTGCTGTTGTTTTCTTCTGTGCCTGGGTAATTACACATTTATGTGTGAATAATTTGCAACCCCAACAAAACAAAACCCAAAAAATTCACTCGACTTTGCTCGAATTTGCTTGTCGGGATTTTTCGAATTTTCGGATTTGAATTTGAAGTTCAAATTATCGCATTTGTTGCTGTGACTGGTACAAACATATCTGTCTGTCAACAAGGACATTTGAATAGTTACACACACATAGACAGACACACACAATTACAAACAGGCTGAATTTAAGAATATAAACTACAGGGTATAAAGAATATGCAAAAATATTTGAAATAGACAAAATACTAATAAAACCATTTTACCGCGTATTCAAAGCTTTTTAAAAACAGTTTTTCAGTTTGTAAAATATTTTAACCTAACATACTCTGTTAAAAAACATGTTAAGCTAATTCGAATTTTGGTAATAAAATCTATTAAATCGAAAAAGATATAAAAAAAAGATAAGACAAAAAGAATATTCTTCAGAATTCTTATTGAAATTCTTCTGGCAAATGAATAGCTTTACTCTAAATGTATTTAAATGCCATTCTGTATTTAATTTAGTTCAACTCGTTCCCAAAACAAATAATTTCAATGCACTCAAACTCATCTGCTCCCCTCTCCTCTCCTCCTGTCTACAGATCCCCAACAGGCATAGCTACAACTACAAATTGCAATTGGCAGAATGATCTTTGAATTGGCATGGGAGCAAACATATTTTGAATACGAATCGAGAAGCTGTGGGGCCTCATTCTTTAAAGACTTGGCATGTCAGCTTGCAATTCTCTAAGCCGTCGAGATTTAAAGATGAGATAGGTACACTTATATGCATTGTACACATGTACATATGCATGTGGCACACACACTCACACACAGACAACTAATTTCAATGAAAGAGTGATTTTTTTTTTCTGTATTTTTGAGGCAGTTTCTGGGGGCATTCAAACAATGCGAGAGATCCAAAGTCAGCCTACAAGTTCTACGAAACTAATTTACTCAAGTGGCGACTCGTCGTGTGGTAGAAAGAATGAGCATGAACATCCACTCCACAATGGCCGCCTTGGACTGCGTCTCTGAGCCCGATTTCGATTCCGAGTCTGAGTGTGAGTCTGAGTCCGAATTCGAGTCCGAGTTTCAGTTAAAGCTTCGAACACAAAATGTGCAATCGTCATTGGAGTATTTCGACTTGATTTTCTCCCTTTTTTTCTTTTACTCATTTTTCTCATTTTTATAGTTGTTTGGAGTAGCTGCAGTGCGATTGGCAGCCTCCAAAAGTTGTGGGAACCGAAAGAAGCCGAAACGATCGACCGGTAGACTGACTGGTTTTGTGGCAAGATCAGAGTCAGCCAGCAGCCAGACTTGTGGCAGACATGTCGACTCGCCGATGCTGCCACTTGACGCAATGCCGTCTGCTGTGGCGATCATGTTACTCTCTCGATCGTCCTCCCTCTCTCGATCGTACTCCTTCTCTCGATCTCTCGATCCCTCGATCTCTCAGTCCCCGGTCTCTCTGTCTCACTCAATCAGCTTGTCAACTCTTTCGACTGCATATTCACATGCATTTTACTTTAGGGGCATCTTGATCTTGATCATCATGTTGCTCATCATCATGATGATCGTCGTCGTCGTCCAACTTCTTCATTTCTTTTTGTTGCCTCTGTTGCTGGAGTCGAGTACCAATTCGTTTAAAATGGTATCAGTTCTAAGAAAAATATTATTTTTTTATAATTTCTCGAGTGCGTTAATCTGTTGAAGAGTTTGCCTCAAGTGAGTGGCTCGTCTCTGGACTCCAGTCGATCCAGTCGATCGTCTCAACTCATCTTAACTCCATCTCGGTGCATTCTCAGTCTCAGTCTCATTTCCATTCCCATTCCCATTTCGGGTTGTGCATAATCACGACACCGACGCTTTGGTTGGGACCTCACACTCCTGTGCCAGAAGAGGTGTAGATTCTACAAGAAGAATACACACACACACTCACATTCGGTCTCTCTCTCTCTCTCTCCCTCTTTACTCCACTTGTTGGTGTTGACGTACCCCGCCGAACCAAAATGAAACGTCAATTTCAAGCGTTTTTCCTGGTAATAATTAGTAGCTGAGGTGGGCATTTAAATACTTGGCGGTTGCCATCATCGTCTTCCATTTTTTTATTTCTCATTTCATTTCTTTTCTTTTTTTTCATATTCTGCGTATTTTGTGTATAAAAATAAAAAAATACTCGCACAACAGCCAAATAATGCATATAATTGCATTTTAAGTAGTTGTTGCTGCTGCCTCTCGTATTGTGTTACCTACGCGTCCCTCTTCCCCTCCCCCTCCCCCTCCCCCTTCGATTCCCCTTCCCTTCTTTGCTTCCCTCTCTTGCTTTTTGGATGTCAACCCTGACTGTTAATAGACCTCGCGCATATGGGATATGGCAGACTGAAAGTTATAAGTGGTTTTTAATTTTCTATACTTGAAATTCCGGGAAAAAATGCAACGGAAATGCGACATCAGCAAGTGGGTGGCTTGGACTCCAATTGAATTGCAACTGTAACTGTAACTGGAACTGGAACTGAAAGTGCTGATTAGGATCTTAAAATTAAAAAAAAAAAAATAAAAATTTCAAATCTTACTTAATATCTTCAGAAAAGTCACATTTAGAACTTTTGCTCATCTCTAAACTACTTTCCTAAAAAAGAGCCCAATCATAGAGTATATTTAGATAAATAATATTCAGTTCGCTTTTCTCTAATTATATCAAACTACAATTATTCCATTAGAATTTTATTTCAATTCCTTCAGTCTTTCTTTAACAATTTAATTAATATTTTTCCCTTATATATATTATATAGTGAAGCCTAAAATAATAGTGAATGTGTTAGATTCCTCAATAGATTAATTAATTTTTTTAGTTCTGAAAGTATATTTTGTAAAATTTTGACAGATGATTTTTTGATTAACTAAAAAAAAGTTATTGTCAATATCTCATAATTAAAATGCTTAAAATTTATTATAAAACCCAAAAAATTTGACTGTGATTGCAATTTTTTTTTATAGAACTGAACAGTTCGAAAATTAATTTACAAATCAGATTAACAAACAACTTGTCAATTTCTGACAATTTAACCTCTAAAATGCTATAAAAAAAATTGTTTTTTAGTTCCAAATTCAATACGATGCGATGCAAATCATCAAAAAAACCGGCCAAGTGACAAAGCCAGATAATAAAAAAATAATACAAAACAACAAGGATAACAATAACAAATGCGTACGGGAAAAGGGAGTTTGTTGGGCTTGTTGAATTGATGTTTCGGGTTCTGGGAACACATGTAAAAGTCAATGGTAACAATGTGTGGCACTGTGGTTTTCGCTCAAGAAGCAGAGAGGGTTGGGTAAGGTTTTGGTTAGGTGGGTGGGGAGGGGTGGGTATTTCAAGGGTTGCAATTGCTTTGGCAAGTGTATAACAACAAGTTAGTGCCACTCGCTGATGAGGCTGCTAATGCCAACTGATGATGCTCTCAATGATGATGATGATACTCTCATTCCCTCTCCCTCACACCAGATGATGATGATGATGATGACACGTGTAAGTGCAGCAACATTGTCGCAATTATCCGACTGTTAGCGGCGAATCAGTGTGAGACAAGGGGGAATGAGAATCCGACCTACAATGAGAATGAGACTGAGAATGAGAACGTTTGTCCGTCCGGGAGCAAAGGGAGGTTGAGCCCAACTGTCCGGTCTCTTTTTTTGCTGCTTATTATTAATTTGCTGCGTTTTTGTTTGTTATTTATTTCGAGAGGGATTCCATTCGCATTTGCCACCCACAGCGCGAAAACGTGACCTTCGCCTTGTTTTCACCGTTTTCACCCGTCGCTTAACAGACCATGTTGATAATGATTTTTGTGATAAGAGCAGTGTTTGACTAGTTGATACTCTGTATTTACAAATGTTAAATATCTCGAATAATATACATAGACTTTAAATTCAGAAAATACAGTCAATAGAGCAAAATATTAAGATAAAACTGCATTTATCTCCAGGTGTACAGATATTATAAACAGATCGTTCTGAAATGTTTAGTATATTAAGTTCATTCAATAACATAGAAATACACAAAATTTCAAGATTGTATCTTTATAAATGTAAAAGAATTAACAGTTCAAGTAATTTGCAAAATCTGAAGAAATATTATATAATATGTCAAACCAACTTGTTCGACCTATAATAACTATCAATGAGCTCTGAGATTGCTTGAGTTTTTATTATGCCCTATAATAATGTATTATGAAGAAAAATAAAATATAGAGTATAAATAATGTATCCAGCGCATCCAGAAAAGCTAAGACCCACGCTAAAGGCGCTCAACACGCACGCACTGCCCGCTCCTGCATTACTCCCCCCTTCATCCCACCCACTGTCATTAATTTCTTAGAGTTTGTCGTTGTTGTTCCTGGTTGTTATTGTTGTTGTTGTTGTTGTGCTTGTTGTTGTAGACTTATTAGCGCAAAATGAGCACAGAGCGCACACTCATTTAGATCTCATCAGGCAAATTCATCATCTCGAAATATTTCGAACGATTTTGGTTTTGTTTTGTTTTATATTTTTTTATGCCCTGTGTTGTTTTTTGTCAGTCAACAATTGTTGTTTTGGATGCTTTGAAGTGGGAAAGTAGCTTGTTAAACACTTAACGCTTCAGCTGATGGTAGAAACGGATTTCGCACTGATAGGTTAACCATAATTATGGTAAGCTGGAAGTGGTAGAAACAGGGGAATTTGCGTCATTGGTCATTGAAGTGTATTTGGCCACGTTAGAAGCGTTCGTCTAGAAATTCATATTAAAATTAAAGAAATAATTGAAGTTATTCAATCCAAAAGCTAGAAAGTCGATTATTGTTATTGATAGGTCGCGGGCATACATCGATAACAAATTTTTTAAACACTGCTAAGTTTATTAAAGCTAAAATCACACTAAACTCTCTATCGATGTGTGGCTTTTATGTTATCAATAACAAAACCATACACCGACTAATGTATCGATAAATTTATTAACTTATTTTTATCGCTAGCGAAACCTAACAGCAATTAGATCTTACGCTTATCCATAAGCTAATTTTTATTTATGTCCAAATAAAATCGATAATTTGCAGTAATTTGTCGCACTTTAACACATTTATCGATTGCTCGGCCAACAACAGTAATTTTGAAAATAGTTCAAAACAGCTTTCGTGTGAATGTTGTCAGTGTTGCGAGTGTTGTCGTTGTTGTACTGCACATAATGAAAGCAAACGAAAAATCATCAAACAATTAGAGCAATCGCTAACAAGCTGCTCTCCCACCACCATCATCATCATCATCATTATCATCATCATCATCATCAAAGTGGTCATGAGGAACATCTCTGTTGATCGAATATAACTCGAAACTGAGGGGAAAGAAAAACGAGGGCAATCGATTGTGCCGCCTCAGTTGAATGAGGCCTATTATCGAATTTTGAAAAGCGTAATTATCGCATGACAAATCAAACGAAGGTAGTTGCTTTATTTACTCAATAAACATTATCCTCAAATCGTCTCTGGTTGATCGTCGAAGATTGTCGAGATCTTGGGAAATTCAACAATCAGTTGATCGAAAAACCCGAATCGAAAGCCAACGAAAAGAAACCAAACCAAACCAATCCAATTTTCAACACCCACTACATACACTCATAACACACTCACAACACATTCATAAACACACTCACAAATTGTTATTGTTATTGTTATTATGCATTTGATTGGACCCCAAAGAGTGTGAGAAGAAGTTGGCCCAAGTGTTTGGACACCCAAAAATTAGTCATTTGAAAAATTTGGTAGCCCAGCTAGATGAATAGATTTCCTGTACTCGACTCGTACCATGAACCAATTAACCAATTGAAAATTGTAGTGTTGAGGTCTGTTTATGCTTTAATTTTACAAGTATACACCTCTCCAAAAATATATGTATAATGGAATGTTCATAATCAAAGTTGCCACAATTAAAATACACTGTTTTTGTGCTTAAAGTGTGGAGTCTTAAACGAATTTATTGATTTAGTTCGTGAACCAGTTTTTCTATCAAATTATTTAAAAATATTCCTTGAACAGAAAAAAAAATTCTGAATCCTTACTGTTTAAATCTATTGTCTTTATCTATGTCTCTCTATCTTAATTTTTAACGTACTAATTTTTTTTTTTGCTTAAGAATTTAAAAATTTAAATAGTTTGCAAGGCTCCTAATAGGTCTTTTGGATTATGCCCCAAATCTATAGATTCAAAAATATATTGTACCATTTCTTATGTTTATCCTAGTAGTTTTT